>JAHZTW010000005.1:6972790-7130093 GCA_020283515.1 Alliaria petiolata
CCTAAGGTAGAAAGAACTTATATGGGAGTAGATAAATCTGATGCCTTTTTCTGCAAAAGGTACTCAAAGACTGAGTTACTTACTTTTAGCAAATTTGTAGATATTGAAAGCTCAGTGTATGTGGAAGTAGCATGTGTCCTTTGGAGCAGTGTCGACTTATTAGCATTGGTCAGTGAATACAATGATTCAAGACTATCACTGTATTCACTGACCAATGCTGGTAAGTCGACACTGCTCCAAAGGACACATGCTACTTCCACATACTCTGAGCTTTCAATCTCTACAATTTTGCTAAAAGTAGGTAACTCAATCTTTGAGTACCTTCCGCAAAAAAAAGGCATTAGAGTTACCTACTCTCGCATAAGTTCTTTATACCTTAGGGACGAAAGCCAAAAACCACTAGTGCAGAGCCATCAGAAATCCATTTAAGAGTTTTTTTTTTGGTTCATCAAAGATTCATCTTTAACAGACTTTAAAGTATCTATCAAAATCTTGAAAGCGAGTTTCTCCCAAGCATAAGTACTGATAATACATTTAGCCAACTCGACATATTCAAGCGGAAACTTTGCTCTCTCACAACAGACTTTCAGAAGAAAAACACTATCAATAATCAACAACATGGATAATTTGATCTTACATTCCTCTGCAATCTCATCATCCTCATGCAAACTCTTTATTTGACTTACTAAGTCCTCCAAAGTGTGAGATTTAGCTGTCTGAATCAATGGTCAATCAAAATCAGATTCTTTTCCTTCTGAATCAGCTTCTGAATAGAGAATCAATGGCAACCCAGTTGCCAAATTAAACTCTCGCAGAGAAAATATCATGGGTTGACCCGCCATATGAAACCATAGTTCATTAGATCTTCCTGTGTCAATCTGTAGGGGAAGCAAAAAGTAAACTATTTGATCAGAAAAACCTAACCCCTCTCGTTTCCGAGCACCACCTTTTATCCTAAAAACTGCATTGATTATTGGGTCCAAGAAGCTATTCATCAGCTATTGGAATAGAGAATATGAGAGTATCCCTTCAAGGTCATACACACACTTAAATTGTGCATGGATAGTGACTCCATCTGTACTTTTATTGGGCTCGTTTTCAATTGGAAACTCGTCCACTGAGGTTTCGCTGTTTAGAGTGCGATTAGGATCGTCTTCGGGTTTCATCATTTGGATGGTATATCGTTTGAAGGCATCTACGAGTTTTTCTCTGAGTCTTCTAGTGGTTTGGCTTCAAGACGAAGCAGTGATCTCGTTCGTCAGTTCTTCTCTTACGAGGAGGTGACTGGTTTTATGGCTGTAGATGACTTAAGCTAGTTTGCGAGTGTCCGCGTGTAAGAGTTGGTGTTCCTCTTTGACGTTTTTCCAGTTGTCGTTTCAAGGTTTTTGCCTTGTGCCCTTGTCTTCTCAATGCTTCGTCTCTTTGGTTTGCTGGGCTTGGAGTAGTTCTTGTTTATCTTTTTCTTTCGATCCCACGTTCGTTTCTGCTGGTGTTGTTTCCTTTGAGGTCTGGTGTAGAAAAGCTTTGTTTTGTTTCTCCTCGAGTTTCTTTTTCTTGGGTTCTTCTCTAGCATCTCTTGGTTTATTTGGAAAGTTCGTGGGTGAGTTTTGGTTCGGAATTTCGATTGTTGTATCTTTGTATTTTTAGCGGTTTTAGTATTTCTATGGTCTTTCGTTTTTTTATAGAGCTTTGTCTTCGGAAAAATTATGTTTTCTGCTGGTTTTGTTTCCGAAGATATCTCTTTGTTTCGCCGGTATTGTTTTTTCTTTTTTTAGGCTTTCAGATCATTGTAACACTTTAAATTTTCAAATTTAATATAATCCTAGATGAAAAAAAAAGAAAAAGAAGACATTGTGTAGCTTTTATTTTCAATGCTTTTTAAGGACTTGCTTTGGTGCCTAATGGTGTTTTAATGGGTTTAGAATTAAGATTTAAGAAGTTGGATTGGTTTGTGACTTTGTGTGATAAGAACTCATCAACACCGATTAGAAACACTATAGCTCAAGAACGCATTCTTGAAACTCTCTCCTCTCGATACCAAATTCATACAATCTGATTATTAAGCCACAATCAACATAACAGCGTAAATTAAGTTGGTCTTTAACAAAAATGTTTTCATTTTTCAATTCCACTGATTTGCAGGTTTGCTTCCAATTGAAAAAAAAACAAAAAAAAAACAATGAATTTTGAATTCTTACAAAATTTTAGATAATTCAAGAAACAAAGAAGATGCTTTGGTCTGACTTTTATCAATTTTTACCAATTCAAGGAATAAGGAACAGCTTGCTGAGTCAAGACCAGGAACTTTGTACAAATGAATTCTCAAGAACTAAATTTGAGTGTTAAAAAACAAAAAATATTCCAAGATCAGCTGCTTATTATATATAGCATGTTCCGCATATGTCTCTCATCTTAGAATTATCAACAACAGATAAATAAATAATATTTATTACCTTTCCACAATAAATGTTTTTTGCATTTGAAATCAAAATCCCCAATTAGAGACACATTGTTAAAATCCTCAATTGAAATTGAAAGCTAACAAAATCGACACTTCTCTTCTTCTCCGCCGTGTTCATCGTCGGGCATCGCCGTCGTCCGCCAGCACCGCTGTAGATTCCGGGTAAGTTTCTGCTGGTTTTATCGATAAATCGTAAGGCGCTGTGTAGTTGATTCCGAGATTACTTCCCTTTTTGCTGAATTTAAATGAAATTTTTGTTTTCCAGCTAGAAGATTCACAATGTTCAGCAGCAACAACAACAGCGTATCGATCTCAGTGTCGGACGACGAGTCTAACGATCTGAACCGGATCCGCACTCGAACCCGTCGAAAGCGGAAGAAACATGGTCACCGGACCAGCTTCGAGCTTCCACGCTACTTCCTTAGGCTTTTCCTTAGGTACTGGATCGTCCTGGTTTTTATTCTCGCCGTCGGGTTGCTACTCTTCGAATCAACGAGTATCGGGACGAAATCCGCGAACCCGGAGCTGAAAAAACCAGATTCGATCCCAATCAAGAAAAATGAAGGAAACTTGAATAGATTGGATCCGACGACAAAGGTTATTGGTGGTGTTAGGCAGCGTAAGCTCTCGATCATCATTCCCTTTTTTCATCTTAAACATTGATTGCATCTGCAAAAAAAAAAAGAGACTTTCTTGAATCCGCGCTATTCATAAGTTGAAACCTTTGAGTGTTGATAGATTTTGGCCTGAGGAAGTTGTTCTATGGATTTGTGTGTTAGGTTGTTTGAAGCTTCTGCCTCCTGAAGAGCTTGAGCATCTTGATATCTTAGAGCATAAAGATTCAAGCTCTCCTGTTAAGAAAGTTGTGTACCTGACCGATACGGATACTTCTATGGGAGAAGAGAAAGTAGCTGTTCGTGCTAATGGGACGCGTTTTAATTTATTCACGGGGAACCAGACTTTTGCTGAGAGAGAGAATAGTTTTCAGGTCATGACTTGGTAACTCTACAAGGCTATAAGAACTTGAGTTTTCCGAAATTCTAGGAGTTTTTGTGTTCTTGATTGCTGATTGTTTTTTTTTTGTTGTCTTTCTTTGTTTGCATCAGGTAAGTGAAACAGTTTCAGTGCATTGTGGGTTTTTCAATGAGAATGGAGGGTTTAGGATTTCGGATGAGGATAAGAAGTTCATGCAAAGCTGTCAAGTAGTAGTCTCGACGTGTGCGTTTGGTGGTGGTGATAACCTTTACGAACCTATTGGAATGTCTAAGGCATCAACTCAAAAGGTTTCTCTTTAACTGTCTCTTTTACATAATATCGAGTAAGCATTTTGTAGTCTTTTGTTGAACTAATTTGTCTGCTGCATCTAATCCTGAAAATGAGTGTTTTGTGGATGCAGGTTTGCTACGTTGCGTTTTGGGATGAAGTTACACTCGCAACACAGGAAGCAGAGGGTCATAAGATTGGCGAGAATGGGTACATTGGAAAATGGCGAATCGTGGTCGTAAAGGATCTGCCTTTTATGTACCAAAGGCTTAATGGAAAAATCCCAAAGGTACCCTTCATCTACTTCACAGGCACACATTGTTCTGTTTACCACACGAGCTATTTTAGTCACTGGGTTTTTAACTGTTGTACTAATCTCTTCTTTTAGATCTTCAAACTTCTGCCTTTGCGTGTTTCTTCTTATAGGTTGACATAGCCCAGGTTTAGCTAAGAGTAAAACCAAAATTTAAACTTCTTTGTGCCCGTGTGAATTAGTCTTTGCTTGATTTGAATTTGCTTGATGTTAGTATAATGTAAGATGCTTTTCATGAAGGTTTTAATGAATCTACATGTTTTTAGATGTTGTCTCATCGACTTTTCCCGGATGCTAAGTACTCGATTTGGGTAGACTCCAAGTCCCAGTTTAGAAGGGATCCACTGGGTGTATTAGATGCTCTTCTCTGGCGAACAAACTCGGTGCTTGCGATCTCAGAACATGGAGCTCGAAGCAGCGTATACGACGAGGCGAAAGCTGTCGTCAAGAAACACAAAGCTACACCCGAAGAAGTCGAAGTTCAGATAAACCAATACCGGCATGACAAATTACCCGAAGACAATAGATTCAACGGGTAAAAAGGTAAAATTCAAGTCTTTTTATGATCTCTGTAAACTTTTGAGGATGAAGTTTGTGACAAGAAGAACTGTTTTTGTGTGTGTGTGTGTGTGTTTCAACTTGCAGCTTTGTCCGAAGCCTCTGTGATTGTGAGGGAACACACTCCATTGACGAATCTTTTCATGTGCCTATGGTTCAATGAAGTGGTCCGCTACACGTCGCGTGATCAGTTGAGTTTCCCATACGTTTTGTGGCGATTGAAAGTTCTCAAGAACATCAACATGTTCCCTGTGTGTACACGTAAAGATCTCGTCAATAGCATAGGCCATGTACGCAAGGCAAAACCGTTAGTTTAGTCTATAGATTTGCGCTCTAACTTTCCAATTAATTTTATGATTATTTTGTGTTTAAGCTAATGGATCTCGAAACTGAACCGATATTTCCCAAACCGAAAGCGAACTACAGTACCATTTATCTCGGTAACAATATTTATATACCAAAAAAAAATTGAACCAAAATTAAACCAGAATAAACCAAATGGGTGGTGGTGGTAACAAAAGTTGGTTGGTTTTTTTGTGTGTCTTGGTTCAATCGTTCTTTGGGACAGAAGATTATTGTTTAAATCAAAACTAGTTTTTTACCGCGCACCTACGTGGGGTAATTTTTAAAAATATTAAATTTTGTAATTTTTAAAATGTGAAATGAGAAATAAAGTTTAATTTAACTGTTATTGATTCAAATGTATTGAAATTGTATTGGGGAATTAAAATATTTGAAGATTATGATTAGTTAAGATAGGCAAAATATTATGATTATTTTTAAAATGAAAAATGAGAGTATTTAAAAAAAATCAGAATGTTTTAGCAAAAATACAAAAATATATCATATATGTTGATAGATTTATTGTGAATAATTATTTTAATTTTTAAATTGTTCACATTGATTTTATAAATTCAAAAATAAATAATATATTTATCTTAAATTTGTCAAGTTATATATTAATTTATTTTAAAAATATATATATTTTGAAAATTCTTTTACAGGTTCATGGACTTTTAAAAATAAAAATGAAAAAGCATTTAATTTATTTATGTCGGATTATATATTCATTTTTTGTTAAAATTTTAATTGTAATATTTAATATTATAATTTTTGAAATAGTTAAATTTGGCAAGTTTAAAATTATTTACATGTGTTTGGCAATTATAATTAAAGTAATTCAAATATATAATATTTGAAAATAAATGTGTTTGGTAATGAGTATATGTGAATTAAATAAATAAAAAATTAAAAATTAAAATCAATTTCATGTATTAACAAATGACTAATCTAACCTTAATGAACCAACTAATTAATGAATGCCCCAAATCCCAATGACATATTGTGTAATACTCCCTCTGTTTTTTTTAATTATCGTTTTAGGTTATTTCACACATATTAAAAAACAACTAATTTTTCTGTTTTATCCCTTAATTAATATATTATTTTATTTGATATAATTAATTAATAAGCTTAAAAAGTATGATTAAAACAGGAAAATCTGTCATAAAACTTTATTGAAATCGGAAAACGACAATTATTTGTAAAAAAAAATAAGTTTAGAACGACACTTAAATTAAAACGGAGGGAGTATAACACATGAATTGAAGGTTATTAAATGAAGTGTCTCTCTTTTAATTAGGGATGGGCAAAAAAACCATAACCGAAAAAACAAACCGAAATAATTGATTTGGTTTGGTTATGGTATAACTTAAAAATCTATTTGGTTATCATTTTTGTTATGGTTTTGGTTTCATTTTGGTTTGGTTAAAAACTGTAAAATCGAATAGTTGTTTTTGGTTTTAAAATCAAATGTTTAATATTTATATTTTTTTTGTTTAATTTAGGTTCATAACTTTTTCTATTGGGCTTATCTTTATAATTTACTAATTCATAAACTTAAAAACTACTACTTAAAAACAAAATCTATATAATAAAAAAAGTTGAAAACTTTACTTCTCAAACAAACAAAGCAAAACAAGTTTGTGGCAAAACAAAACTTGTTTGTAGCTGATTTCTTTCTCTTCCTCACAAATGAATCTTTCTAGTTCTATGTATTTAATTTATTCATTTTTCTTATTTTTAGAATGTTTGATTGGATCAAAGTTTTTCGTAGCATTATGGTCTAGGAAAAAAACTGAAATCGAACAAAACCAAACCGAACTGAGTTACATATGATTTTTGTATGGTTTTAATTTTTATAAAACTGATAAACCAGAAACCAAAGAAAATCGAACCGTACCAAACTGAAATACATATGTTTTTTATATGGCTTGAATTTTTATAAAATCGATAAACCGTAAAATTGAGAAAACCAAAAACCGAAATGCCCACTCCTACTTTTAATAGAATAGATATATAAATGTTAACTGCGGATACTGAAAAAGGTTATGGATCAAAGATTCAAAATTTACATGGATTATTACAAAAATATAAAACGGTATATTGTTTAGTGGGTGTGTCACAAAATCTACGTCACCATTCGGATTTAATTTCAGTTGAATGTATGTTGTGTCGTTGAAAACAAAAAAAAAGAGAGACTAAAACAGAATTTTAAAACAATTCCATTAAATTGAATAAATTGAAAATCATCAAAAATAATGCGTATTCAAAATATATACTAAACGAGATAGAGCTGTAGTCTATTCTAGGCGTATGTCTTAGCTTCGTTTCATGATATGTTAGAGCTATATCTATGCGTGTGATCGATGCAATGTAGGATTTGTAATCTAAACTTTGTACTGTTCTTCAAACAAGATAGTTATATTTGATTGCTATGTGAATTTCTTAGATCGAAACTCATGTTTATTGTGAGCCATGCATTTTTACAACGTGAATATGTGGTGTCTCAGAAGGCCTATTTATGTTCATTTTAGTTCTCTTTAAGAAGTCTAGTAAAATCAGCGCAAAACAAACTATAATCCAACAACAAATCCCAATATCATAGCAGAAAACATCTATTATATTCCCCAAAACGATTTTGAGAGTTGGGATTTTTAAGTTGGTTAGGTTTCATGTTTACAACAACACTTATCACAAGCTATATTTTTAAACAAAGTCCCTATAATCAATGCAAAAAAAACATATTTATTCCTTGTTGGTTTACAGACTAAAAGGAAAACTGAAGTTGATATAACATAGGATTAAGATAAAACGTTTCATGTTGAATTTGGTATTTGTGTAAAAGAAAGTGATGTCAAATAATGGAACCTAGCTAGCTAGTGCCAGTTGCACAGGTACTATTAAATCTTTGGAGATTTTGCATATTTTCGTACATTGAATGGAAAAGAAAAAGGAGAGAGTCGTACAGTTACAAAACTCTATTTCAATTTGAATAATTTTTGTCTTTAATATTTTTGTTGCATTGTAGGTGATAATATATTATATATATTAATAATTAGATTGTGAGTAAAGGTTACCTCTCGTATCATGAGGATAAAGACTTTTATGAATATCTAAATCGTTGATGGAAACGTTTCGTCTATTTCTAAGTTAATTTATTTGTATTCTTCTAACTAGAAAATATCAATACTTCACTAAACAACAAAGAAATAGTAATAAAACCTTGACACTGGTATTGTTTAAAATTAGCGGTTCGATCAGAGTGGAGAACATATAGGGCCACATAGAAAGTGATTCATTTTGTTATTTATATCACACGTAGAAGTAAATTTAGCTATTTGGTTGTATATTGTTGTATGATTCACGAATAACATATAAAGTGATTCCTTTTGATGCATTTTTCTGGGTATAGAAAAAGTTCGCCTATTGTCGTGAATTAGGTCGAATCACCAAGAAGCAAAACGTAAATTTTAGAGAGAAAATAAAATTGAGGCAAACATCCGTTTTAGGGTTTTTTTATTAATTGTGTGAATGAATAATTACAACCCTAAGATCTTATATTTATAAACCCCAAAATCTGATTCATAAACCATTTAGTAAAAGAGTTTCCTTTTCCTAAGTCCAATTGGAAACCGTACCATAGATCCCTTAGATTATTTGTTACCAGAAATAACAAACTCCACCTTGACAAAAAATCTCTTCATGGGTCCTCTTGCTTCTTTCTCTAGCATTGGAAGATATGGAGCAAATTCAAGTAATACTTGAACTTCTCCACAGTAACGGGTTTGGTCAAAATATCAGCTGCATTTTTCGACATATGCACCTTATCCAACAAGACTTCTCCAGATGCAGACAACTCTCTGATCTTGTGAAACCTAACTTGAACGTGCTTCGTCTTTGCATGATATACATGATTCTTAGCCAGAAACAGCGCACTTTGACTATCACTGTATAGTTGAACTCTACCTTGATCAACACCCAACTCTGACACAAGTTCTTTAACCCATAATGCTTCCTTGGCCGCTTCTCCCATTGCCATATACTCAGCTTCTGTGGTAGACATTGCAACAACAGGTTGCAACACAGATCTCCAACAAATAGGACCTTCTGCAAGAGTGAAAACGTACCCTGTAGTAGACCTTCTGTTGTCTAGATCACCTGCATAATCTAAATCAACATATCCCATAACTGAACCACACTCTTGACCTCCAAACATAAGCCCAAGTCCANTTTCTGTCTTAATGCCTATGTCTGAGTACACACTCTTAACAATAGTGGAGAACGTTAATGATATCACTTCTACCTAAAACCCTTAGCAACTTGTTTCTCTTGGTCTACCATTGAATTTAAAATTGACTGTTGATGTAATATAAAAATACCAATTTCAGATATTTCTGTCTTAATGCCTATGTCTGAGTACACACTCTTAACAATAGTGGAGAACGTTAATGATATCACTTCTACCTAAAACCCTTAGCAACTTGTTTCTCTTGGTCTACCATTGAATTTAAAATTGACTGTTGATGTAATATAAAAATACCAATTTCAGATATTTCTGTCTTAATGCCTATGTCTGAGTACACACTCTTAACAATAGTGGAGAACGTTAATGATATCACTTCTACCTAAAACCCTTAGCAACTTGTTTCTCTTGGTCTACCATTGAATTTAAAATTGACTGTTGATGTAATATAAAAATACCAATTTCAGATATTTCTGTCTTAATGCCTATGTCTGAGTACACACTCTTAACAATAGTGGAGAACGTTAATGATATCACTTCTACCTAAAACCCTTAGCAACTTGTTTCTCTTGGTCTACCATTGAATTTAAAATTGACTGTTGATGTAATATAAAAATACCAATTTCAGATATTTCTGTCTTAATGCCTATGTCTGAGTACACACTCTTAACAATAGTGGAGAACGTTAATGATATCACTTCTACCTAAAACCCTTAGCAACTTGTTTCTCTTGGTCTACCATTGAATTTAAAATTGACTGTTGATGTAATATAAAAATACCAATTTCAGATATTTCTGTCTTAATGCCTATGTCTGAGTACACACTCTTAACAATAGTGGAGAACGTTAATGATATCACTTCTACCTAAAACCCTTAGCAACTTGTTTCTCTTGGTCTACCATTGAATTTAAAATTGACTGTTGATGTAATATAAAAATACCAATTTCAGATATTTCTGTCTTAATGCCTATGTCTGAGTACACACTCTTAACAATAGTGGAGAACGTTAATGATATCACTTCTACCTAAAACCCTTAGCAACTTGTTTCTCTTGGTCTACCATTGAATTTAAAATTGACTGTTGATGTAATATAAAAATACCAATTTCAGATATTTCTGTCTTAATGCCTATGTCTGAGTACACACTCTTAACAATAGTGGAGAACGTTAATGATATCACTTCTACCTAAAACCCTTAGCAACTTGTTTCTCTTGGTCTACCATTGAATTTAAAATTGACTGTTGATGTAATATAAAAATACCAATTTCAGATATTTCTGTCTTAATGCCTATGTCTGAGTACACACTCTTAACAATAGTGGAGAACGTTAATGATATCACTTCTACCTAAAACCCTTAGCAACTTGTTTCTCTTGGTCTACCATTGAATTTAAAATTGACTGTTGATGTAATATAAAAATACCAATTTCAGATATTTCTGTCTTAATGCCTATGTCTGAGTACACACTCTTAACAATAGTGGAGAACGTTAATGATATCACTTCTACCTAAAACCCTTAGCAACTTGTTTCTCTTGGTCTACCATTGAATTTAAAATTGACTGTTGATGTAATATAAAAATACCAATTTCAGATATTTCTGTCTTAATGCCTATGTCTGAGTACACACTCTTAACAATAGTGGAGAACGTTAATGATATCACTTCTACCTAAAACCCTTAGCAACTTGTTTCTCTTGGTCTACCATTGAATTTAAAATTGACTGTTGATGTAATATAAAAATACCAATTTCAGATATTTCTGTCTTAATGCCTATGTCTGAGTACACACTCTTAACAATAGTGGAGAACGTTAATGATATCACTTCTACCTAAAACCCTTAGCAACTTGTTTCTCTTGGTCTACCATTGAATTTAAAATTGACTGTTGATGTAATATAAAAATACCAATTTCAGATATTTCTGTCTTAATGCCTATGTCTGAGTACACACTCTTAACAATAGTGGAGAACGTTAATGATATCACTTCTACCTAAAACCCTTAGCAACTTGTTTCTCTTGGTCTACCATTGAATTTAAAATTGACTGTTGATGTAATATAAAAATACCAATTTCAGATATTTCTGTCTTAATGCCTATGTCTGAGTACACACTCTTAACAATAGTGGAGAACGTTAATGATATCACTTCTACCTAAAACCCTTAGCAACTTGTTTCTCTTGGTCTACCATTGAATTTAAAATTGACTGTTGATGTAATATAAAAATACCAATTTCAGATATTTCTGTCTTAATGCCTATGTCTGAGTACACACTCTTAACAATAGTGGAGAACGTTAATGATATCACTTCTACCTAAAACCCTTAGCAACTTGTTTCTCTTGGTCTACCATTGAATTTAAAATTGACTGTTGATGTAATATAAAAATACCAATTTCAGATATTTCTGTCTTAATGCCTATGTCTGAGTACACACTCTTAACAATAGTGGAGAACGTTAATGATATCACTTCTACCTAAAACCCTTAGCAACTTGTTTCTCTTGGTCTACCATTGAATTTAAAATTGACTGTTGATGTAATATAAAAATACCAATTTCAGATATTTCTGTCTTAATGCCTATGTCTGAGTACACACTCTTAACAATAGTGGAGAACGTTAATGATATCACTTCTACCTAAAACCCTTAGCAACTTGTTTCTCTTGGTCTACCATTGAATTTAAAATTGACTGTTGATGTAATATAAAAATACCAATTTCAGATATTTCTGTCTTAATGCCTATGTCTGAGTACACACTCTTAACAATAGTGGAGAACGTTAATGATATCACTTCTACCTAAAACCCTTAGCAACTTGTTTCTCTTGGTCTACCATTGAATTTAAAATTGACTGTTGATGTAATATAAAAATACCAATTTCAGATATTTCTGTCTTAATGCCTATGTCTGAGTACACACTCTTAACAATAGTGGAGAACGTTAATGATATCACTTCTACCTAAAACCCTTAGCAACTTGTTTCTCTTGGTCTACCATTGAATTTAAAATTGACTGTTGATGTAATATAAAAATACCAATTTCAGATATTTCTGTCTTAATGCCTATGTCTGAGTACACACTCTTAACAATAGTGGAGAACGTTAATGATATCACTTCTACCTAAAACCCTTAGCAACTTGTTTCTCTTGGTCTACCATTGAATTTAAAATTGACTGTTGATGTAATATAAAAATACCAATTTCAGATATTTCTGTCTTAATGCCTATGTCTGAGTACACACTCTTAACAATAGTGGAGAACGTTAATGATATCACTTCTACCTAAAACCCTTAGCAACTTGTTTCTCTTGGTCTACCATTGAATTTAAAATTGACTGTTGATGTAATATAAAAATACCAATTTCAGATATTTCTGTCTTAATGCCTATGTCTGAGTACACACTCTTAACAATAGTGGAGAACGTTAATGATATCACTTCTACCTAAAACCCTTAGCAACTTGTTTCTCTTGGTCTACCATTGAATTTAAAATTGACTGTTGATGTAATATAAAAATACCAATTTCAGATATTTCTGTCTTAATGCCTATGTCTGAGTACACACTCTTAACAATAGTGGAGAACGTTAATGATATCACTTCTACCTAAAACCCTTAGCAACTTGTTTCTCTTGGTCTACCATTGAATTTAAAATTGACTGTTGATGTAATATAAAAATACCAATTTCAGATATTTCTGTCTTAATGCCTATGTCTGAGTACACACTCTTAACAATAGTGGAGAACGTTAATGATATCACTTCTACCTAAAACCCTTAGCAACTTGTTTCTCTTGGTCTACCATTGAATTTAAAATTGACTGTTGATGTAATATAAAAATACCAATTTCAGATATTTCTGTCTTAATGCCTATGTCTGAGTACACACTCTTAACAATAGTGGAGAACGTTAATGATATCACTTCTACCTAAAACCCTTAGCAACTTGTTTCTCTTGGTCTACCATTGAATTTAAAATTGACTGTTGATGTAATATAAAAATACCAATTTCAGATATTTCTGTCTTAATGCCTATGTCTGAGTACACACTCTTAACAATAGTGGAGAACGTTAATGATATCACTTCTACCTAAAACCCTTAGCAACTTGTTTCTCTTGGTCTACCATTGAATTTAAAATTGACTGTTGATGTAATATAAAAATACCAATTTCAGATATTTCTGTCTTAATGCCTATGTCTGAGTACACACTCTTAACAATAGTGGAGAACGTTAATGATATCACTTCTACCTAAAACCCTTAGCAACTTGTTTCTCTTGGTCTACCATTGAATTTAAAATTGACTGTTGATGTAATATAAAAATACCAATTTCAGATATTTCTGTCTTAATGCCTATGTCTGAGTACACACTCTTAACAATAGTGGAGAACGTTAATGATATCACTTCTACCTAAAACCCTTAGCAACTTGTTTCTCTTGGTCTACCATTGAATTTAAAATTGACTGTTGATGTAATATAAAAATACCAATTTCAGATATTTCTGTCTTAATGCCTATGTCTGAGTACACACTCTTAACAATAGTGGAGAACGTTAATGATATCACTTCTACCTAAAACCCTTAGCAACTTGTTTCTCTTGGTCTACCATTGAATTTAAAATTGACTGTTGATGTAATATAAAAATACCAATTTCAGATATTTCTGTCTTAATGCCTATGTCTGAGTACACACTCTTAACAATAGTGGAGAACGTTAATGATATCACTTCTACCTAAAACCCTTAGCAACTTGTTTCTCTTGGTCTACCATTGAATTTAAAATTGACTGTTGATGTAATATAAAAATACCAATTTCAGATATTTCTGTCTTAATGCCTATGTCTGAGTACACACTCTTAACAATAGTGGAGAACGTTAATGATATCACTTCTACCTAAAACCCTTAGCAACTTGTTTCTCTTGGTCTACCATTGAATTTAAAATTGACTGTTGATGTAATATAAAAATACCAATTTCAGATATTTCTGTCTTAATGCCTATGTCTGAGTACACACTCTTAACAATAGTGGAGAACGTTAATGATATCACTTCTACCTAAAACCCTTAGCAACTTGTTTCTCTTGGTCTACCATTGAATTTAAAATTGACTGTTGATGTAATATAAAAATACCAATTTCAGATATTTCTGTCTTAATGCCTATGTCTGAGTACACACTCTTAACAATAGTGGAGAACGTTAATGATATCACTTCTACCTAAAACCCTTAGCAACTTGTTTCTCTTGGTCTACCATTGAATTTAAAATTGACTGTTGATGTAATATAAAAATACCAATTTCAGATATTTCTGTCTTAATGCCTATGTCTGAGTACACACTCTTAACAATAGTGGAGAACGTTAATGATATCACTTCTACCTAAAACCCTTAGCAACTTGTTTCTCTTGGTCTACCATTGAATTTAAAATTGACTGTTGATGTAATATAAAAATACCAATTTCAGATATTTCTGTCTTAATGCCTATGTCTGAGTACACACTCTTAACAATAGTGGAGAACGTTAATGATATCACTTCTACCTAAAACCCTTAGCAACTTGTTTCTCTTGGTCTACCATTGAATTTAAAATTGACTGTTGATGTAATATAAAAATACCAATTTCAGATATTTCTGTCTTAATGCCTATGTCTGAGTACACACTCTTAACAATAGTGGAGAACGTTAATGATATCACTTCTACCTAAAACCCTTAGCAACTTGTTTCTCTTGGTCTACCATTGAATTTAAAATTGACTGTTGATGTAATATAAAAATACCAATTTCAGATATTTCTGTCTTAATGCCTATGTCTGAGTACACACTCTTAACAATAGTGGAGAACGTTAATGATATCACTTCTACCTAAAACCCTTAGCAACTTGTTTCTCTTGGTCTACCATTGAATTTAAAATTGACTGTTGATGTAATATAAAAATACCAATTTCAGATATTTCTGTCTTAATGCCTATGTCTGAGTACACACTCTTAACAATAGTGGAGAACGTTAATGATATCACTTCTACCTAAAACCCTTAGCAACTTGTTTCTCTTGGTCTACCATTGAATTTAAAATTGACTGTTGATGTAATATAAAAATACCAATTTCAGATATTTCTGTCTTAATGCCTATGTCTGAGTACACACTCTTAACAATAGTGGAGAACGTTAATGATATCACTTCTACCTAAAACCCTTAGCAACTTGTTTCTCTTGGTCTACCATTGAATTTAAAATTGACTGTTGATGTAATATAAAAATACCAATTTCAGATATTTCTGTCTTAATGCCTATGTCTGAGTACACACTCTTAACAATAGTGGAGAACGTTAATGATATCACTTCTACCTAAAACCCTTAGCAACTTGTTTCTCTTGGTCTACCATTGAATTTAAAATTGACTGTTGATGTAATATAAAAATACCAATTTCAGATATTTCTGTCTTAATGCCTATGTCTGAGTACACACTCTTAACAATAGTGGAGAACGTTAATGATATCACTTCTACCTAAAACCCTTAGCAACTTGTTTCTCTTGGTCTACCATTGAATTTAAAATTGACTGTTGATGTAATATAAAAATACCAATTTCAGATATTTCTGTCTTAATGCCTATGTCTGAGTACACACTCTTAACAATAGTGGAGAACGTTAATGATATCACTTCTACCTAAAACCCTTAGCAACTTGTTTCTCTTGGTCTACCATTGAATTTAAAATTGACTGTTGATGTAATATAAAAATACCAATTTCAGATATTTCTGTCTTAATGCCTATGTCTGAGTACACACTCTTAACAATAGTGGAGAACGTTAATGATATCACTTCTACCTAAAACCCTTAGCAACTTGTTTCTCTTGGTCTACCATTGAATTTAAAATTGACTGTTGATGTAATATAAAAATACCAATTTCAGATATTTCTGTCTTAATGCCTATGTCTGAGTACACACTCTTAACAATAGTGGAGAACGTTAATGATATCACTTCTACCTAAAACCCTTAGCAACTTGTTTCTCTTGGTCTACCATTGAATTTAAAATTGACTGTTGATGTAATATAAAAATACCAATTTCAGATATTTCTGTCTTAATGCCTATGTCTGAGTACACACTCTTAACAATAGTGGAGAACGTTAATGATATCACTTCTACCTAAAACCCTTAGCAACTTGTTTCTCTTGGTCTACCATTGAATTTAAAATTGACTGTTGATGTAATATAAAAATACCAATTTCAGATATTTCTGTCTTAATGCCTATGTCTGAGTACACACTCTTAACAATAGTGGAGAACGTTAATGATATCACTTCTACCTAAAACCCTTAGCAACTTGTTTCTCTTGGTCTACCATTGAATTTAAAATTGACTGTTGATGTAATATAAAAATACCAATTTCAGATATTTCTGTCTTAATGCCTATGTCTGAGTACACACTCTTAACAATAGTGGAGAACGTTAATGATATCACTTCTACCTAAAACCCTTAGCAACTTGTTTCTCTTGGTCTACCATTGAATTTAAAATTGACTGTTGATGTAATATAAAAATACCAATTTCAGATATTTCTGTCTTAATGCCTATGTCTGAGTACACACTCTTAACAATAGTGGAGAACGTTAATGATATCACTTCTACCTAAAACCCTTAGCAACTTGTTTCTCTTGGTCTACCATTGAATTTAAAATTGACTGTTGATGTAATATAAAAATACCAATTTCAGATATTTCTGTCTTAATGCCTATGTCTGAGTACACACTCTTAACAATAGTGGAGAACGTTAATGATATCACTTCTACCTAAAACCCTTAGCAACTTGTTTCTCTTGGTCTACCATTGAATTTAAAATTGACTGTTGATGTAATATAAAAATACCAATTTCAGATATTTCTGTCTTAATGCCTATGTCTGAGTACACACTCTTAACAATAGTGGAGAACGTTAATGATATCACTTCTACCTAAAACCCTTAGCAACTTGTTTCTCTTGGTCTACCATTGAATTTAAAATTGACTGTTGATGTAATATAAAAATACCAATTTCAGATATTTCTGTCTTAATGCCTATGTCTGAGTACACACTCTTAACAATAGTGGAGAACGTTAATGATATCACTTCTACCTAAAACCCTTAGCAACTTGTTTCTCTTGGTCTACCATTGAATTTAAAATTGACTGTTGATGTAATATAAAAATACCAATTTCAGATATTTCTGTCTTAATGCCTATGTCTGAGTACACACTCTTAACAATAGTGGAGAACGTTAATGATATCACTTCTACCTAAAACCCTTAGCAACTTGTTTCTCTTGGTCTACCATTGAATTTAAAATTGACTGTTGATGTAATATAAAAATACCAATTTCAGATATTTCTGTCTTAATGCCTATGTCTGAGTACACACTCTTAACAATAGTGGAGAACGTTAATGATATCACTTCTACCTAAAACCCTTAGCAACTTGTTTCTCTTGGTCTACCATTGAATTTAAAATTGACTGTTGATGTAATATAAAAATACCAATTTCAGATATTTCTGTCTTAATGCCTATGTCTGAGTACACACTCTTAACAATAGTGGAGAACGTTAATGATATCACTTCTACCTAAAACCCTTAGCAACTTGTTTCTCTTGGTCTACCATTGAATTTAAAATTGACTGTTGATGTAATATAAAAATACCAATTTCAGATATTTCTGTCTTAATGCCTATGTCTGAGTACACACTCTTAACAATAGTGGAGAACGTTAATGATATCACTTCTACCTAAAACCCTTAGCAACTTGTTTCTCTTGGTCTACCATTGAATTTAAAATTGACTGTTGATGTAATATAAAAATACCAATTTCAGATATTTCTGTCTTAATGCCTATGTCTGAGTACACACTCTTAACAATAGTGGAGAACGTTAATGATATCACTTCTACCTAAAACCCTTAGCAACTTGTTTCTCTTGGTCTACCATTGAATTTAAAATTGACTGTTGATGTAATATAAAAATACCAATTTCAGATATTTCTGTCTTAATGCCTATGTCTGAGTACACACTCTTAACAATAGTGGAGAACGTTAATGATATCACTTCTACCTAAAACCCTTAGCAACTTGTTTCTCTTGGTCTACCATTGAATTTAAAATTGACTGTTGATGTAATATAAAAATACCAATTTCAGATATTTCTGTCTTAATGCCTATGTCTGAGTACACACTCTTAACAATAGTGGAGAACGTTAATGATATCACTTCTACCTAAAACCCTTAGCAACTTGTTTCTCTTGGTCTACCATTGAATTTAAAATTGACTGTTGATGTAATATAAAAATACCAATTTCAGATATTTCTGTCTTAATGCCTATGTCTGAGTACACACTCTTAACAATAGTGGAGAACGTTAATGATATCACTTCTACCTAAAACCCTTAGCAACTTGTTTCTCTTGGTCTACCATTGAATTTAAAATTGACTGTTGATGTAATATAAAAATACCAATTTCAGATATTTCTGTCTTAATGCCTATGTCTGAGTACACACTCTTAACAATAGTGGAGAACGTTAATGATATCACTTCTACCTAAAACCCTTAGCAACTTGTTTCTCTTGGTCTACCATTGAATTTAAAATTGACTGTTGATGTAATATAAAAATACCAATTTCAGATATTTCTGTCTTAATGCCTATGTCTGAGTACACACTCTTAACAATAGTGGAGAACGTTAATGATATCACTTCTACCTAAAACCCTTAGCAACTTGTTTCTCTTGGTCTACCATTGAATTTAAAATTGACTGTTGATGTAATATAAAAATACCAATTTCAGATATTTCTGTCTTAATGCCTATGTCTGAGTACACACTCTTAACAATAGTGGAGAACGTTAATGATATCACTTCTACCTAAAACCCTTAGCAACTTGTTTCTCTTGGTCTACCATTGAATTTAAAATTGACTGTTGATGTAATATAAAAATACCAATTTCAGATATTTCTGTCTTAATGCCTATGTCTGAGTACACACTCTTAACAATAGTGGAGAACGTTAATGATATCACTTCTACCTAAAACCCTTAGCAACTTGTTTCTCTTGGTCTACCATTGAATTTAAAATTGACTGTTGATGTAATATAAAAATACCAATTTCAGATATTTCTGTCTTAATGCCTATGTCTGAGTACACACTCTTAACAATAGTGGAGAACGTTAATGATATCACTTCTACCTAAAACCCTTAGCAACTTGTTTCTCTTGGTCTACCATTGAATTTAAAATTGACTGTTGATGTAATATAAAAATACCAATTTCAGATATTTCTGTCTTAATGCCTATGTCTGAGTACACACTCTTAACAATAGTGGAGAACGTTAATGATATCACTTCTACCTAAAACCCTTAGCAACTTGTTTCTCTTGGTCTACCATTGAATTTAAAATTGACTGTTGATGTAATATAAAAATACCAATTTCAGATATTTCTGTCTTAATGCCTATGTCTGAGTACACACTCTTAACAATAGTGGAGAACGTTAATGATATCACTTCTACCTAAAACCCTTAGCAACTTGTTTCTCTTGGTCTACCATTGAATTTAAAATTGACTGTTGATGTAATATAAAAATACCAATTTCAGATATTTCTGTCTTAATGCCTATGTCTGAGTACACACTCTTAACAATAGTGGAGAACGTTAATGATATCACTTCTACCTAAAACCCTTAGCAACTTGTTTCTCTTGGTCTACCATTGAATTTAAAATTGACTGTTGATGTAATATAAAAATACCAATTTCAGATATTTCTGTCTTAATGCCTATGTCTGAGTACACACTCTTAACAATAGTGGAGAACGTTAATGATATCACTTCTACCTAAAACCCTTAGCAACTTGTTTCTCTTGGTCTACCATTGAATTTAAAATTGACTGTTGATGTAATATAAAAATACCAATTTCAGATATTTCTGTCTTAATGCCTATGTCTGAGTACACACTCTTAACAATAGTGGAGAACGTTAATGATATCACTTCTACCTAAAACCCTTAGCAACTTGTTTCTCTTGGTCTACCATTGAATTTAAAATTGACTGTTGATGTAATATAAAAATACCAATTTCAGATATTTCTGTCTTAATGCCTATGTCTGAGTACACACTCTTAACAATAGTGGAGAACGTTAATGATATCACTTCTACCTAAAACCCTTAGCAACTTGTTTCTCTTGGTCTACCATTGAATTTAAAATTGACTGTTGATGTAATATAAAAATACCAATTTCAGATATTTCTGTCTTAATGCCTATGTCTGAGTACACACTCTTAACAATAGTGGAGAACGTTAATGATATCACTTCTACCTAAAACCCTTAGCAACTTGTTTCTCTTGGTCTACCATTGAATTTAAAATTGACTGTTGATGTAATATAAAAATACCAATTTCAGATATTTCTGTCTTAATGCCTATGTCTGAGTACACACTCTTAACAATAGTGGAGAACGTTAATGATATCACTTCTACCTAAAACCCTTAGCAACTTGTTTCTCTTGGTCTACCATTGAATTTAAAATTGACTGTTGATGTAATATAAAAATACCAATTTCAGATATTTCTGTCTTAATGCCTATGTCTGAGTACACACTCTTAACAATAGTGGAGAACGTTAATGATATCACTTCTACCTAAAACCCTTAGCAACTTGTTTCTCTTGGTCTACCATTGAATTTAAAATTGACTGTTGATGTAATATAAAAATACCAATTTCAGATATTTCTGTCTTAATGCCTATGTCTGAGTACACACTCTTAACAATAGTGGAGAACGTTAATGATATCACTTCTACCTAAAACCCTTAGCAACTTGTTTCTCTTGGTCTACCATTGAATTTAAAATTGACTGTTGATGTAATATAAAAATACCAATTTCAGATATTTCTGTCTTAATGCCTATGTCTGAGTACACACTCTTAACAATAGTGGAGAACGTTAATGATATCACTTCTACCTAAAACCCTTAGCAACTTGTTTCTCTTGGTCTACCATTGAATTTAAAATTGACTGTTGATGTAATATAAAAATACCAATTTCAGATATTTCTGTCTTAATGCCTATGTCTGAGTACACACTCTTAACAATAGTGGAGAACGTTAATGATATCACTTCTACCTAAAACCCTTAGCAACTTGTTTCTCTTGGTCTACCATTGAATTTAAAATTGACTGTTGATGTAATATAAAAATACCAATTTCAGATATTTCTGTCTTAATGCCTATGTCTGAGTACACACTCTTAACAATAGTGGAGAACGTTAATGATATCACTTCTACCTAAAACCCTTAGCAACTTGTTTCTCTTGGTCTACCATTGAATTTAAAATTGACTGTTGATGTAATATAAAAATACCAATTTCAGATATTTCTGTCTTAATGCCTATGTCTGAGTACACACTCTTAACAATAGTGGAGAACGTTAATGATATCACTTCTACCTAAAACCCTTAGCAACTTGTTTCTCTTGGTCTACCATTGAATTTAAAATTGACTGTTGATGTAATATAAAAATACCAATTTCAGATATTTCTGTCTTAATGCCTATGTCTGAGTACACACTCTTAACAATAGTGGAGAACGTTAATGATATCACTTCTACCTAAAACCCTTAGCAACTTGTTTCTCTTGGTCTACCATTGAATTTAAAATTGACTGTTGATGTAATATAAAAATACCAATTTCAGATATTTCTGTCTTAATGCCTATGTCTGAGTACACACTCTTAACAATAGTGGAGAACGTTAATGATATCACTTCTACCTAAAACCCTTAGCAACTTGTTTCTCTTGGTCTACCATTGAATTTAAAATTGACTGTTGATGTAATATAAAAATACCAATTTCAGATATTTCTGTCTTAATGCCTATGTCTGAGTACACACTCTTAACAATAGTGGAGAACGTTAATGATATCACTTCTACCTAAAACCCTTAGCAACTTGTTTCTCTTGGTCTACCATTGAATTTAAAATTGACTGTTGATGTAATATAAAAATACCAATTTCAGATATTTCTGTCTTAATGCCTATGTCTGAGTACACACTCTTAACAATAGTGGAGAACGTTAATGATATCACTTCTACCTAAAACCCTTAGCAACTTGTTTCTCTTGGTCTACCATTGAATTTAAAATTGACTGTTGATGTAATATAAAAATACCAATTTCAGATATTTCTGTCTTAATGCCTATGTCTGAGTACACACTCTTAACAATAGTGGAGAACGTTAATGATATCACTTCTACCTAAAACCCTTAGCAACTTGTTTCTCTTGGTCTACCATTGAATTTAAAATTGACTGTTGATGTAATATAAAAATACCAATTTCAGATATTTCTGTCTTAATGCCTATGTCTGAGTACACACTCTTAACAATAGTGGAGAACGTTAATGATATCACTTCTACCTAAAACCCTTAGCAACTTGTTTCTCTTGGTCTACCATTGAATTTAAAATTGACTGTTGATGTAATATAAAAATACCAATTTCAGATATTTCTGTCTTAATGCCTATGTCTGAGTACACACTCTTAACAATAGTGGAGAACGTTAATGATATCACTTCTACCTAAAACCCTTAGCAACTTGTTTCTCTTGGTCTACCATTGAATTTAAAATTGACTGTTGATGTAATATAAAAATACCAATTTCAGATATTTCTGTCTTAATGCCTATGTCTGAGTACACACTCTTAACAATAGTGGAGAACGTTAATGATATCACTTCTACCTAAAACCCTTAGCAACTTGTTTCTCTTGGTCTACCATTGAATTTAAAATTGACTGTTGATGTAATATAAAAATACCAATTTCAGATATTTCTGTCTTAATGCCTATGTCTGAGTACACACTCTTAACAATAGTGGAGAACGTTAATGATATCACTTCTACCTAAAACCCTTAGCAACTTGTTTCTCTTGGTCTACCATTGAATTTAAAATTGACTGTTGATGTAATATAAAAATACCAATTTCAGATATTTCTGTCTTAATGCCTATGTCTGAGTACACACTCTTAACAATAGTGGAGAACGTTAATGATATCACTTCTACCTAAAACCCTTAGCAACTTGTTTCTCTTGGTCTACCATTGAATTTAAAATTGACTGTTGATGTAATATAAAAATACCAATTTCAGATATTTCTGTCTTAATGCCTATGTCTGAGTACACACTCTTAACAATAGTGGAGAACGTTAATGATATCACTTCTACCTAAAACCCTTAGCAACTTGTTTCTCTTGGTCTACCATTGAATTTAAAATTGACTGTTGATGTAATATAAAAATACCAATTTCAGATATTTCTGTCTTAATGCCTATGTCTGAGTACACACTCTTAACAATAGTGGAGAACGTTAATGATATCACTTCTACCTAAAACCCTTAGCAACTTGTTTCTCTTGGTCTACCATTGAATTTAAAATTGACTGTTGATGTAATATAAAAATACCAATTTCAGATATTTCTGTCTTAATGCCTATGTCTGAGTACACACTCTTAACAATAGTGGAGAACGTTAATGATATCACTTCTACCTAAAACCCTTAGCAACTTGTTTCTCTTGGTCTACCATTGAATTTAAAATTGACTGTTGATGTAATATAAAAATACCAATTTCAGATATTTCTGTCTTAATGCCTATGTCTGAGTACACACTCTTAACAATAGTGGAGAACGTTAATGATATCACTTCTACCTAAAACCCTTAGCAACTTGTTTCTCTTGGTCTACCATTGAATTTAAAATTGACTGTTGATGTAATATAAAAATACCAATTTCAGATATTTCTGTCTTAATGCCTATGTCTGAGTACACACTCTTAACAATAGTGGAGAACGTTAATGATATCACTTCTACCTAAAACCCTTAGCAACTTGTTTCTCTTGGTCTACCATTGAATTTAAAATTGACTGTTGATGTAATATAAAAATACCAATTTCAGATATTTCTGTCTTAATGCCTATGTCTGAGTACACACTCTTAACAATAGTGGAGAACGTTAATGATATCACTTCTACCTAAAACCCTTAGCAACTTGTTTCTCTTGGTCTACCATTGAATTTAAAATTGACTGTTGATGTAATATAAAAATACCAATTTCAGATATTTCTGTCTTAATGCCTATGTCTGAGTACACACTCTTAACAATAGTGGAGAACGTTAATGATATCACTTCTACCTAAAACCCTTAGCAACTTGTTTCTCTTGGTCTACCATTGAATTTAAAATTGACTGTTGATGTAATATAAAAATACCAATTTCAGATATTTCTGTCTTAATGCCTATGTCTGAGTACACACTCTTAACAATAGTGGAGAACGTTAATGATATCACTTCTACCTAAAACCCTTAGCAACTTGTTTCTCTTGGTCTACCATTGAATTTAAAATTGACTGTTGATGTAATATAAAAATACCAATTTCAGATATTTCTGTCTTAATGCCTATGTCTGAGTACACACTCTTAACAATAGTGGAGAACGTTAATGATATCACTTCTACCTAAAACCCTTAGCAACTTGTTTCTCTTGGTCTACCATTGAATTTAAAATTGACTGTTGATGTAATATAAAAATACCAATTTCAGATATTTCTGTCTTAATGCCTATGTCTGAGTACACACTCTTAACAATAGTGGAGAACGTTAATGATATCACTTCTACCTAAAACCCTTAGCAACTTGTTTCTCTTGGTCTACCATTGAATTTAAAATTGACTGTTGATGTAATATAAAAATACCAATTTCAGATATTTCTGTCTTAATGCCTATGTCTGAGTACACACTCTTAACAATAGTGGAGAACGTTAATGATATCACTTCTACCTAAAACCCTTAGCAACTTGTTTCTCTTGGTCTACCATTGAATTTAAAATTGACTGTTGATGTAATATAAAAATACCAATTTCAGATATTTCTGTCTTAATGCCTATGTCTGAGTACACACTCTTAACAATAGTGGAGAACGTTAATGATATCACTTCTACCTAAAACCCTTAGCAACTTGTTTCTCTTGGTCTACCATTGAATTTAAAATTGACTGTTGATGTAATATAAAAATACCAATTTCAGATATTTCTGTCTTAATGCCTATGTCTGAGTACACACTCTTAACAATAGTGGAGAACGTTAATGATATCACTTCTACCTAAAACCCTTAGCAACTTGTTTCTCTTGGTCTACCATTGAATTTAAAATTGACTGTTGATGTAATATAAAAATACCAATTTCAGATATTTCTGTCTTAATGCCTATGTCTGAGTACACACTCTTAACAATAGTGGAGAACGTTAATGATATCACTTCTACCTAAAACCCTTAGCAACTTGTTTCTCTTGGTCTACCATTGAATTTAAAATTGACTGTTGATGTAATATAAAAATACCAATTTCAGATATTTCTGTCTTAATGCCTATGTCTGAGTACACACTCTTAACAATAGTGGAGAACGTTAATGATATCACTTCTACCTAAAACCCTTAGCAACTTGTTTCTCTTGGTCTACCATTGAATTTAAAATTGACTGTTGATGTAATATAAAAATACCAATTTCAGATATTTCTGTCTTAATGCCTATGTCTGAGTACACACTCTTAACAATAGTGGAGAACGTTAATGATATCACTTCTACCTAAAACCCTTAGCAACTTGTTTCTCTTGGTCTACCATTGAATTTAAAATTGACTGTTGATGTAATATAAAAATACCAATTTCAGATATTTCTGTCTTAATGCCTATGTCTGAGTACACACTCTTAACAATAGTGGAGAACGTTAATGATATCACTTCTACCTAAAACCCTTAGCAACTTGTTTCTCTTGGTCTACCATTGAATTTAAAATTGACTGTTGATGTAATATAAAAATACCAATTTCAGATATTTCTGTCTTAATGCCTATGTCTGAGTACACACTCTTAACAATAGTGGAGAACGTTAATGATATCACTTCTACCTAAAACCCTTAGCAACTTGTTTCTCTTGGTCTACCATTGAATTTAAAATTGACTGTTGATGTAATATAAAAATACCAATTTCAGATATTTCTGTCTTAATGCCTATGTCTGAGTACACACTCTTAACAATAGTGGAGAACGTTAATGATATCACTTCTACCTAAAACCCTTAGCAACTTGTTTCTCTTGGTCTACCATTGAATTTAAAATTGACTGTTGATGTAATATAAAAATACCAATTTCAGATATTTCTGTCTTAATGCCTATGTCTGAGTACACACTCTTAACAATAGTGGAGAACGTTAATGATATCACTTCTACCTAAAACCCTTAGCAACTTGTTTCTCTTGGTCTACCATTGAATTTAAAATTGACTGTTGATGTAATATAAAAATACCAATTTCAGATATTTCTGTCTTAATGCCTATGTCTGAGTACACACTCTTAACAATAGTGGAGAACGTTAATGATATCACTTCTACCTAAAACCCTTAGCAACTTGTTTCTCTTGGTCTACCATTGAATTTAAAATTGACTGTTGATGTAATATAAAAATACCAATTTCAGATATTTCTGTCTTAATGCCTATGTCTGAGTACACACTCTTAACAATAGTGGAGAACGTTAATGATATCACTTCTACCTAAAACCCTTAGCAACTTGTTTCTCTTGGTCTACCATTGAATTTAAAATTGACTGTTGATGTAATATAAAAATACCAATTTCAGATATTTCTGTCTTAATGCCTATGTCTGAGTACACACTCTTAACAATAGTGGAGAACGTTAATGATATCACTTCTACCTAAAACCCTTAGCAACTTGTTTCTCTTGGTCTACCATTGAATTTAAAATTGACTGTTGATGTAATATAAAAATACCAATTTCAGATATTTCTGTCTTAATGCCTATGTCTGAGTACACACTCTTAACAATAGTGGAGAACGTTAATGATATCACTTCTACCTAAAACCCTTAGCAACTTGTTTCTCTTGGTCTACCATTGAATTTAAAATTGACTGTTGATGTAATATAAAAATACCAATTTCAGATATTTCTGTCTTAATGCCTATGTCTGAGTACACACTCTTAACAATAGTGGAGAACGTTAATGATATCACTTCTACCTAAAACCCTTAGCAACTTGTTTCTCTTGGTCTACCATTGAATTTAAAATTGACTGTTGATGTAATATAAAAATACCAATTTCAGATATTTCTGTCTTAATGCCTATGTCTGAGTACACACTCTTAACAATAGTGGAGAACGTTAATGATATCACTTCTACCTAAAACCCTTAGCAACTTGTTTCTCTTGGTCTACCATTGAATTTAAAATTGACTGTTGATGTAATATAAAAATACCAATTTCAGATATTTCTGTCTTAATGCCTATGTCTGAGTACACACTCTTAACAATAGTGGAGAACGTTAATGATATCACTTCTACCTAAAACCCTTAGCAACTTGTTTCTCTTGGTCTACCATTGAATTTAAAATTGACTGTTGATGTAATATAAAAATACCAATTTCAGATATTTCTGTCTTAATGCCTATGTCTGAGTACACACTCTTAACAATAGTGGAGAACGTTAATGATATCACTTCTACCTAAAACCCTTAGCAACTTGTTTCTCTTGGTCTACCATTGAATTTAAAATTGACTGTTGATGTAATATAAAAATACCAATTTCAGATATTTCTGTCTTAATGCCTATGTCTGAGTACACACTCTTAACAATAGTGGAGAACGTTAATGATATCACTTCTACCTAAAACCCTTAGCAACTTGTTTCTCTTGGTCTACCATTGAATTTAAAATTGACTGTTGATGTAATATAAAAATACCAATTTCAGATATTTCTGTCTTAATGCCTATGTCTGAGTACACACTCTTAACAATAGTGGAGAACGTTAATGATATCACTTCTACCTAAAACCCTTAGCAACTTGTTTCTCTTGGTCTACCATTGAATTTAAAATTGACTGTTGATGTAATATAAAAATACCAATTTCAGATATTTCTGTCTTAATGCCTATGTCTGAGTACACACTCTTAACAATAGTGGAGAACGTTAATGATATCACTTCTACCTAAAACCCTTAGCAACTTGTTTCTCTTGGTCTACCATTGAATTTAAAATTGACTGTTGATGTAATATAAAAATACCAATTTCAGATATTTCTGTCTTAATGCCTATGTCTGAGTACACACTCTTAACAATAGTGGAGAACGTTAATGATATCACTTCTACCTAAAACCCTTAGCAACTTGTTTCTCTTGGTCTACCATTGAATTTAAAATTGACTGTTGATGTAATATAAAAATACCAATTTCAGATATTTCTGTCTTAATGCCTATGTCTGAGTACACACTCTTAACAATAGTGGAGAACGTTAATGATATCACTTCTACCTAAAACCCTTAGCAACTTGTTTCTCTTGGTCTACCATTGAATTTAAAATTGACTGTTGATGTAATATAAAAATACCAATTTCAGATATTTCTGTCTTAATGCCTATGTCTGAGTACACACTCTTAACAATAGTGGAGAACGTTAATGATATCACTTCTACCTAAAACCCTTAGCAACTTGTTTCTCTTGGTCTACCATTGAATTTAAAATTGACTGTTGATGTAATATAAAAATACCAATTTCAGATATTTCTGTCTTAATGCCTATGTCTGAGTACACACTCTTAACAATAGTGGAGAACGTTAATGATATCACTTCTACCTAAAACCCTTAGCAACTTGTTTCTCTTGGTCTACCATTGAATTTAAAATTGACTGTTGATGTAATATAAAAATACCAATTTCAGATATTTCTGTCTTAATGCCTATGTCTGAGTACACACTCTTAACAATAGTGGAGAACGTTAATGATATCACTTCTACCTAAAACCCTTAGCAACTTGTTTCTCTTGGTCTACCATTGAATTTAAAATTGACTGTTGATGTAATATAAAAATACCAATTTCAGATATTTCTGTCTTAATGCCTATGTCTGAGTACACACTCTTAACAATAGTGGAGAACGTTAATGATATCACTTCTACCTAAAACCCTTAGCAACTTGTTTCTCTTGGTCTACCATTGAATTTAAAATTGACTGTTGATGTAATATAAAAATACCAATTTCAGATATTTCTGTCTTAATGCCTATGTCTGAGTACACACTCTTAACAATAGTGGAGAACGTTAATGATATCACTTCTACCTAAAACCCTTAGCAACTTGTTTCTCTTGGTCTACCATTGAATTTAAAATTGACTGTTGATGTAATATAAAAATACCAATTTCAGATATTTCTGTCTTAATGCCTATGTCTGAGTACACACTCTTAACAATAGTGGAGAACGTTAATGATATCACTTCTACCTAAAACCCTTAGCAACTTGTTTCTCTTGGTCTACCATTGAATTTAAAATTGACTGTTGATGTAATATAAAAATACCAATTTCAGATATTTCTGTCTTAATGCCTATGTCTGAGTACACACTCTTAACAATAGTGGAGAACGTTAATGATATCACTTCTACCTAAAACCCTTAGCAACTTGTTTCTCTTGGTCTACCATTGAATTTAAAATTGACTGTTGATGTAATATAAAAATACCAATTTCAGATATTTCTGTCTTAATGCCTATGTCTGAGTACACACTCTTAACAATAGTGGAGAACGTTAATGATATCACTTCTACCTAAAACCCTTAGCAACTTGTTTCTCTTGGTCTACCATTGAATTTAAAATTGACTGTTGATGTAATATAAAAATACCAATTTCAGATATTTCTGTCTTAATGCCTATGTCTGAGTACACACTCTTAACAATAGTGGAGAACGTTAATGATATCACTTCTACCTAAAACCCTTAGCAACTTGTTTCTCTTGGTCTACCATTGAATTTAAAATTGACTGTTGATGTAATATAAAAATACCAATTTCAGATATTTCTGTCTTAATGCCTATGTCTGAGTACACACTCTTAACAATAGTGGAGAACGTTAATGATATCACTTCTACCTAAAACCCTTAGCAACTTGTTTCTCTTGGTCTACCATTGAATTTAAAATTGACTGTTGATGTAATATAAAAATACCAATTTCAGATATTTCTGTCTTAATGCCTATGTCTGAGTACACACTCTTAACAATAGTGGAGAACGTTAATGATATCACTTCTACCTAAAACCCTTAGCAACTTGTTTCTCTTGGTCTACCATTGAATTTAAAATTGACTGTTGATGTAATATAAAAATACCAATTTCAGATATTTCTGTCTTAATGCCTATGTCTGAGTACACACTCTTAACAATAGTGGAGAACGTTAATGATATCACTTCTACCTAAAACCCTTAGCAACTTGTTTCTCTTGGTCTACCATTGAATTTAAAATTGACTGTTGATGTAATATAAAAATACCAATTTCAGATATTTCTGTCTTAATGCCTATGTCTGAGTACACACTCTTAACAATAGTGGAGAACGTTAATGATATCACTTCTACCTAAAACCCTTAGCAACTTGTTTCTCTTGGTCTACCATTGAATTTAAAATTGACTGTTGATGTAATATAAAAATACCAATTTCAGATATTTCTGTCTTAATGCCTATGTCTGAGTACACACTCTTAACAATAGTGGAGAACGTTAATGATATCACTTCTACCTAAAACCCTTAGCAACTTGTTTCTCTTGGTCTACCATTGAATTTAAAATTGACTGTTGATGTAATATAAAAATACCAATTTCAGATATTTCTGTCTTAATGCCTATGTCTGAGTACACACTCTTAACAATAGTGGAGAACGTTAATGATATCACTTCTACCTAAAACCCTTAGCAACTTGTTTCTCTTGGTCTACCATTGAATTTAAAATTGACTGTTGATGTAATATAAAAATACCAATTTCAGATATTTCTGTCTTAATGCCTATGTCTGAGTACACACTCTTAACAATAGTGGAGAACGTTAATGATATCACTTCTACCTAAAACCCTTAGCAACTTGTTTCTCTTGGTCTACCATTGAATTTAAAATTGACTGTTGATGTAATATAAAAATACCAATTTCAGATATTTCTGTCTTAATGCCTATGTCTGAGTACACACTCTTAACAATAGTGGAGAACGTTAATGATATCACTTCTACCTAAAACCCTTAGCAACTTGTTTCTCTTGGTCTACCATTGAATTTAAAATTGACTGTTGATGTAATATAAAAATACCAATTTCAGATATTTCTGTCTTAATGCCTATGTCTGAGTACACACTCTTAACAATAGTGGAGAACGTTAATGATATCACTTCTACCTAAAACCCTTAGCAACTTGTTTCTCTTGGTCTACCATTGAATTTAAAATTGACTGTTGATGTAATATAAAAATACCAATTTCAGATATTTCTGTCTTAATGCCTATGTCTGAGTACACACTCTTAACAATAGTGGAGAACGTTAATGATATCACTTCTACCTAAAACCCTTAGCAACTTGTTTCTCTTGGTCTACCATTGAATTTAAAATTGACTGTTGATGTAATATAAAAATACCAATTTCAGATATTTCTGTCTTAATGCCTATGTCTGAGTACACACTCTTAACAATAGTGGAGAACGTTAATGATATCACTTCTACCTAAAACCCTTAGCAACTTGTTTCTCTTGGTCTACCATTGAATTTAAAATTGACTGTTGATGTAATATAAAAATACCAATTTCAGATATTTCTGTCTTAATGCCTATGTCTGAGTACACACTCTTAACAATAGTGGAGAACGTTAATGATATCACTTCTACCTAAAACCCTTAGCAACTTGTTTCTCTTGGTCTACCATTGAATTTAAAATTGACTGTTGATGTAATATAAAAATACCAATTTCAGATATTTCTGTCTTAATGCCTATGTCTGAGTACACACTCTTAACAATAGTGGAGAACGTTAATGATATCACTTCTACCTAAAACCCTTAGCAACTTGTTTCTCTTGGTCTACCATTGAATTTAAAATTGACTGTTGATGTAATATAAAAATACCAATTTCAGATATTTCTGTCTTAATGCCTATGTCTGAGTACACACTCTTAACAATAGTGGAGAACGTTAATGATATCACTTCTACCTAAAACCCTTAGCAACTTGTTTCTCTTGGTCTACCATTGAATTTAAAATTGACTGTTGATGTAATATAAAAATACCAATTTCAGATATTTCTGTCTTAATGCCTATGTCTGAGTACACACTCTTAACAATAGTGGAGAACGTTAATGATATCACTTCTACCTAAAACCCTTAGCAACTTGTTTCTCTTGGTCTACCATTGAATTTAAAATTGACTGTTGATGTAATATAAAAATACCAATTTCAGATATTTCTGTCTTAATGCCTATGTCTGAGTACACACTCTTAACAATAGTGGAGAACGTTAATGATATCACTTCTACCTAAAACCCTTAGCAACTTGTTTCTCTTGGTCTACCATTGAATTTAAAATTGACTGTTGATGTAATATAAAAATACCAATTTCAGATATTTCTGTCTTAATGCCTATGTCTGAGTACACACTCTTAACAATAGTGGAGAACGTTAATGATATCACTTCTACCTAAAACCCTTAGCAACTTGTTTCTCTTGGTCTACCATTGAATTTAAAATTGACTGTTGATGTAATATAAAAATACCAATTTCAGATATTTCTGTCTTAATGCCTATGTCTGAGTACACACTCTTAACAATAGTGGAGAACGTTAATGATATCACTTCTACCTAAAACCCTTAGCAACTTGTTTCTCTTGGTCTACCATTGAATTTAAAATTGACTGTTGATGTAATATAAAAATACCAATTTCAGATATTTCTGTCTTAATGCCTATGTCTGAGTACACACTCTTAACAATAGTGGAGAACGTTAATGATATCACTTCTACCTAAAACCCTTAGCAACTTGTTTCTCTTGGTCTACCATTGAATTTAAAATTGACTGTTGATGTAATATAAAAATACCAATTTCAGATATTTCTGTCTTAATGCCTATGTCTGAGTACACACTCTTAACAATAGTGGAGAACGTTAATGATATCACTTCTACCTAAAACCCTTAGCAACTTGTTTCTCTTGGTCTACCATTGAATTTAAAATTGACTGTTGATGTAATATAAAAATACCAATTTCAGATATTTCTGTCTTAATGCCTATGTCTGAGTACACACTCTTAACAATAGTGGAGAACGTTAATGATATCACTTCTACCTAAAACCCTTAGCAACTTGTTTCTCTTGGTCTACCATTGAATTTAAAATTGACTGTTGATGTAATATAAAAATACCAATTTCAGATATTTCTGTCTTAATGCCTATGTCTGAGTACACACTCTTAACAATAGTGGAGAACGTTAATGATATCACTTCTACCTAAAACCCTTAGCAACTTGTTTCTCTTGGTCTACCATTGAATTTAAAATTGACTGTTGATGTAATATAAAAATACCAATTTCAGATATTTCTGTCTTAATGCCTATGTCTGAGTACACACTCTTAACAATAGTGGAGAACGTTAATGATATCACTTCTACCTAAAACCCTTAGCAACTTGTTTCTCTTGGTCTACCATTGAATTTAAAATTGACTGTTGATGTAATATAAAAATACCAATTTCAGATATTTCTGTCTTAATGCCTATGTCTGAGTACACACTCTTAACAATAGTGGAGAACGTTAATGATATCACTTCTACCTAAAACCCTTAGCAACTTGTTTCTCTTGGTCTACCATTGAATTTAAAATTGACTGTTGATGTAATATAAAAATACCAATTTCAGATATTTCTGTCTTAATGCCTATGTCTGAGTACACACTCTTAACAATAGTGGAGAACGTTAATGATATCACTTCTACCTAAAACCCTTAGCAACTTGTTTCTCTTGGTCTACCATTGAATTTAAAATTGACTGTTGATGTAATATAAAAATACCAATTTCAGATATTTCTGTCTTAATGCCTATGTCTGAGTACACACTCTTAACAATAGTGGAGAACGTTAATGATATCACTTCTACCTAAAACCCTTAGCAACTTGTTTCTCTTGGTCTACCATTGAATTTAAAATTGACTGTTGATGTAATATAAAAATACCAATTTCAGATATTTCTGTCTTAATGCCTATGTCTGAGTACACACTCTTAACAATAGTGGAGAACGTTAATGATATCACTTCTACCTAAAACCCTTAGCAACTTGTTTCTCTTGGTCTACCATTGAATTTAAAATTGACTGTTGATGTAATATAAAAATACCAATTTCAGATATTTCTGTCTTAATGCCTATGTCTGAGTACACACTCTTAACAATAGTGGAGAACGTTAATGATATCACTTCTACCTAAAACCCTTAGCAACTTGTTTCTCTTGGTCTACCATTGAATTTAAAATTGACTGTTGATGTAATATAAAAATACCAATTTCAGATATTTCTGTCTTAATGCCTATGTCTGAGTACACACTCTTAACAATAGTGGAGAACGTTAATGATATCACTTCTACCTAAAACCCTTAGCAACTTGTTTCTCTTGGTCTACCATTGAATTTAAAATTGACTGTTGATGTAATATAAAAATACCAATTTCAGATATTTCTGTCTTAATGCCTATGTCTGAGTACACACTCTTAACAATAGTGGAGAACGTTAATGATATCACTTCTACCTAAAACCCTTAGCAACTTGTTTCTCTTGGTCTACCATTGAATTTAAAATTGACTGTTGATGTAATATAAAAATACCAATTTCAGATATTTCTGTCTTAATGCCTATGTCTGAGTACACACTCTTAACAATAGTGGAGAACGTTAATGATATCACTTCTACCTAAAACCCTTAGCAACTTGTTTCTCTTGGTCTACCATTGAATTTAAAATTGACTGTTGATGTAATATAAAAATACCAATTTCAGATATTTCTGTCTTAATGCCTATGTCTGAGTACACACTCTTAACAATAGTGGAGAACGTTAATGATATCACTTCTACCTAAAACCCTTAGCAACTTGTTTCTCTTGGTCTACCATTGAATTTAAAATTGACTGTTGATGTAATATAAAAATACCAATTTCAGATATTTCTGTCTTAATGCCTATGTCTGAGTACACACTCTTAACAATAGTGGAGAACGTTAATGATATCACTTCTACCTAAAACCCTTAGCAACTTGTTTCTCTTGGTCTACCATTGAATTTAAAATTGACTGTTGATGTAATATAAAAATACCAATTTCAGATATTTCTGTCTTAATGCCTATGTCTGAGTACACACTCTTAACAATAGTGGAGAACGTTAATGATATCACTTCTACCTAAAACCCTTAGCAACTTGTTTCTCTTGGTCTACCATTGAATTTAAAATTGACTGTTGATGTAATATAAAAATACCAATTTCAGATATTTCTGTCTTAATGCCTATGTCTGAGTACACACTCTTAACAATAGTGGAGAACGTTAATGATATCACTTCTACCTAAAACCCTTAGCAACTTGTTTCTCTTGGTCTACCATTGAATTTAAAATTGACTGTTGATGTAATATAAAAATACCAATTTCAGATATTTCTGTCTTAATGCCTATGTCTGAGTACACACTCTTAACAATAGTGGAGAACGTTAATGATATCACTTCTACCTAAAACCCTTAGCAACTTGTTTCTCTTGGTCTACCATTGAATTTAAAATTGACTGTTGATGTAATATAAAAATACCAATTTCAGATATTTCTGTCTTAATGCCTATGTCTGAGTACACACTCTTAACAATAGTGGAGAACGTTAATGATATCACTTCTACCTAAAACCCTTAGCAACTTGTTTCTCTTGGTCTACCATTGAATTTAAAATTGACTGTTGATGTAATATAAAAATACCAATTTCAGATATTTCTGTCTTAATGCCTATGTCTGAGTACACACTCTTAACAATAGTGGAGAACGTTAATGATATCACTTCTACCTAAAACCCTTAGCAACTTGTTTCTCTTGGTCTACCATTGAATTTAAAATTGACTGTTGATGTAATATAAAAATACCAATTTCAGATATTTCTGTCTTAATGCCTATGTCTGAGTACACACTCTTAACAATAGTGGAGAACGTTAATGATATCACTTCTACCTAAAACCCTTAGCAACTTGTTTCTCTTGGTCTACCATTGAATTTAAAATTGACTGTTGATGTAATATAAAAATACCAATTTCAGATATTTCTGTCTTAATGCCTATGTCTGAGTACACACTCTTAACAATAGTGGAGAACGTTAATGATATCACTTCTACCTAAAACCCTTAGCAACTTGTTTCTCTTGGTCTACCATTGAATTTAAAATTGACTGTTGATGTAATATAAAAATACCAATTTCAGATATTTCTGTCTTAATGCCTATGTCTGAGTACACACTCTTAACAATAGTGGAGAACGTTAATGATATCACTTCTACCTAAAACCCTTAGCAACTTGTTTCTCTTGGTCTACCATTGAATTTAAAATTGACTGTTGATGTAATATAAAAATACCAATTTCAGATATTTCTGTCTTAATGCCTATGTCTGAGTACACACTCTTAACAATAGTGGAGAACGTTAATGATATCACTTCTACCTAAAACCCTTAGCAACTTGTTTCTCTTGGTCTACCATTGAATTTAAAATTGACTGTTGATGTAATATAAAAATACCAATTTCAGATATTTCTGTCTTAATGCCTATGTCTGAGTACACACTCTTAACAATAGTGGAGAACGTTAATGATATCACTTCTACCTAAAACCCTTAGCAACTTGTTTCTCTTGGTCTACCATTGAATTTAAAATTGACTGTTGATGTAATATAAAAATACCAATTTCAGATATTTCTGTCTTAATGCCTATGTCTGAGTACACACTCTTAACAATAGTGGAGAACGTTAATGATATCACTTCTACCTAAAACCCTTAGCAACTTGTTTCTCTTGGTCTACCATTGAATTTAAAATTGACTGTTGATGTAATATAAAAATACCAATTTCAGATATTTCTGTCTTAATGCCTATGTCTGAGTACACACTCTTAACAATAGTGGAGAACGTTAATGATATCACTTCTACCTAAAACCCTTAGCAACTTGTTTCTCTTGGTCTACCATTGAATTTAAAATTGACTGTTGATGTAATATAAAAATACCAATTTCAGATATTTCTGTCTTAATGCCTATGTCTGAGTACACACTCTTAACAATAGTGGAGAACGTTAATGATATCACTTCTACCTAAAACCCTTAGCAACTTGTTTCTCTTGGTCTACCATTGAATTTAAAATTGACTGTTGATGTAATATAAAAATACCAATTTCAGATATTTCTGTCTTAATGCCTATGTCTGAGTACACACTCTTAACAATAGTGGAGAACGTTAATGATATCACTTCTACCTAAAACCCTTAGCAACTTGTTTCTCTTGGTCTACCATTGAATTTAAAATTGACTGTTGATGTAATATAAAAATACCAATTTCAGATATTTCTGTCTTAATGCCTATGTCTGAGTACACACTCTTAACAATAGTGGAGAACGTTAATGATATCACTTCTACCTAAAACCCTTAGCAACTTGTTTCTCTTGGTCTACCATTGAATTTAAAATTGACTGTTGATGTAATATAAAAATACCAATTTCAGATATTTCTGTCTTAATGCCTATGTCTGAGTACACACTCTTAACAATAGTGGAGAACGTTAATGATATCACTTCTACCTAAAACCCTTAGCAACTTGTTTCTCTTGGTCTACCATTGAATTTAAAATTGACTGTTGATGTAATATAAAAATACCAATTTCAGATATTTCTGTCTTAATGCCTATGTCTGAGTACACACTCTTAACAATAGTGGAGAACGTTAATGATATCACTTCTACCTAAAACCCTTAGCAACTTGTTTCTCTTGGTCTACCATTGAATTTAAAATTGACTGTTGATGTAATATAAAAATACCAATTTCAGATATTTCTGTCTTAATGCCTATGTCTGAGTACACACTCTTAACAATAGTGGAGAACGTTAATGATATCACTTCTACCTAAAACCCTTAGCAACTTGTTTCTCTTGGTCTACCATTGAATTTAAAATTGACTGTTGATGTAATATAAAAATACCAATTTCAGATATTTCTGTCTTAATGCCTATGTCTGAGTACACACTCTTAACAATAGTGGAGAACGTTAATGATATCACTTCTACCTAAAACCCTTAGCAACTTGTTTCTCTTGGTCTACCATTGAATTTAAAATTGACTGTTGATGTAATATAAAAATACCAATTTCAGATATTTCTGTCTTAATGCCTATGTCTGAGTACACACTCTTAACAATAGTGGAGAACGTTAATGATATCACTTCTACCTAAAACCCTTAGCAACTTGTTTCTCTTGGTCTACCATTGAATTTAAAATTGACTGTTGATGTAATATAAAAATACCAATTTCAGATATTTCTGTCTTAATGCCTATGTCTGAGTACACACTCTTAACAATAGTGGAGAACGTTAATGATATCACTTCTACCTAAAACCCTTAGCAACTTGTTTCTCTTGGTCTACCATTGAATTTAAAATTGACTGTTGATGTAATATAAAAATACCAATTTCAGATATTTCTGTCTTAATGCCTATGTCTGAGTACACACTCTTAACAATAGTGGAGAACGTTAATGATATCACTTCTACCTAAAACCCTTAGCAACTTGTTTCTCTTGGTCTACCATTGAATTTAAAATTGACTGTTGATGTAATATAAAAATACCAATTTCAGATATTTCTGTCTTAATGCCTATGTCTGAGTACACACTCTTAACAATAGTGGAGAACGTTAATGATATCACTTCTACCTAAAACCCTTAGCAACTTGTTTCTCTTGGTCTACCATTGAATTTAAAATTGACTGTTGATGTAATATAAAAATACCAATTTCAGATATTTCTGTCTTAATGCCTATGTCTGAGTACACACTCTTAACAATAGTGGAGAACGTTAATGATATCACTTCTACCTAAAACCCTTAGCAACTTGTTTCTCTTGGTCTACCATTGAATTTAAAATTGACTGTTGATGTAATATAAAAATACCAATTTCAGATATTTCTGTCTTAATGCCTATGTCTGAGTACACACTCTTAACAATAGTGGAGAACGTTAATGATATCACTTCTACCTAAAACCCTTAGCAACTTGTTTCTCTTGGTCTACCATTGAATTTAAAATTGACTGTTGATGTAATATAAAAATACCAATTTCAGATATTTCTGTCTTAATGCCTATGTCTGAGTACACACTCTTAACAATAGTGGAGAACGTTAATGATATCACTTCTACCTAAAACCCTTAGCAACTTGTTTCTCTTGGTCTACCATTGAATTTAAAATTGACTGTTGATGTAATATAAAAATACCAATTTCAGATATTTCTGTCTTAATGCCTATGTCTGAGTACACACTCTTAACAATAGTGGAGAACGTTAATGATATCACTTCTACCTAAAACCCTTAGCAACTTGTTTCTCTTGGTCTACCATTGAATTTAAAATTGACTGTTGATGTAATATAAAAATACCAATTTCAGATATTTCTGTCTTAATGCCTATGTCTGAGTACACACTCTTAACAATAGTGGAGAACGTTAATGATATCACTTCTACCTAAAACCCTTAGCAACTTGTTTCTCTTGGTCTACCATTGAATTTAAAATTGACTGTTGATGTAATATAAAAATACCAATTTCAGATATTTCTGTCTTAATGCCTATGTCTGAGTACACACTCTTAACAATAGTGGAGAACGTTAATGATATCACTTCTACCTAAAACCCTTAGCAACTTGTTTCTCTTGGTCTACCATTGAATTTAAAATTGACTGTTGATGTAATATAAAAATACCAATTTCAGATATTTCTGTCTTAATGCCTATGTCTGAGTACACACTCTTAACAATAGTGGAGAACGTTAATGATATCACTTCTACCTAAAACCCTTAGCAACTTGTTTCTCTTGGTCTACCATTGAATTTAAAATTGACTGTTGATGTAATATAAAAATACCAATTTCAGATATTTCTGTCTTAATGCCTATGTCTGAGTACACACTCTTAACAATAGTGGAGAACGTTAATGATATCACTTCTACCTAAAACCCTTAGCAACTTGTTTCTCTTGGTCTACCATTGAATTTAAAATTGACTGTTGATGTAATATAAAAATACCAATTTCAGATATTTCTGTCTTAATGCCTATGTCTGAGTACACACTCTTAACAATAGTGGAGAACGTTAATGATATCACTTCTACCTAAAACCCTTAGCAACTTGTTTCTCTTGGTCTACCATTGAATTTAAAATTGACTGTTGATGTAATATAAAAATACCAATTTCAGATATTTCTGTCTTAATGCCTATGTCTGAGTACACACTCTTAACAATAGTGGAGAACGTTAATGATATCACTTCTACCTAAAACCCTTAGCAACTTGTTTCTCTTGGTCTACCATTGAATTTAAAATTGACTGTTGATGTAATATAAAAATACCAATTTCAGATATTTCTGTCTTAATGCCTATGTCTGAGTACACACTCTTAACAATAGTGGAGAACGTTAATGATATCACTTCTACCTAAAACCCTTAGCAACTTGTTTCTCTTGGTCTACCATTGAATTTAAAATTGACTGTTGATGTAATATAAAAATACCAATTTCAGATATTTCTGTCTTAATGCCTATGTCTGAGTACACACTCTTAACAATAGTGGAGAACGTTAATGATATCACTTCTACCTAAAACCCTTAGCAACTTGTTTCTCTTGGTCTACCAATGAATTTAAAATTGACTGTTGATCAACTTTGGCTCTGTTCGAAATCCTATTTGTGATTCCTCAGTTGATTTCCTTCACCTAATCTTCTCCATCCCTAACATCCAAGCAGTCTTCCTCATCAAATACTTTGATGAAGTATGAATCATGAATCGTGGGAATCCATATCATTCCTAGTAGTGAAATAAAATCACTACACATAAAAATATATTTGTTAGTACAAACTAAATGAATAAATGGAATAGTTAATGAATGGTTCATAAAGACTGGAAAAACATCACAAAGATGAAAAAAAAAAAAGAGTCAAACAACGAACGTTTGAAATATAATGAAACTTAGCTCTGGAAAATCTAGTTGTACTGACTGGCGAAGAACTACTTTCTCTTCTTTTCTCCTTATATATCAATGATCATAATGATACCGAAGCTTATATCATCACACATAAACCTATTAAGATTGATGGAAAACTGATCATGAACCTTATCTGATTGATGAAATACGTTAGATTAATCTTGAATTGCATAGTAAAAAATTAATCTGATTGTACATGTCTCTGTTAAACACTTATCTTTCAATGGACTGAGCTGTATATCCTGCGAAACACTTAGCTGCTTCTCTTATTCGATCACTGAATCGTAGGGAAAACAAAGATGGGAAGACAAAAGAATGGACAGTTAAATATAGTGAAATCCATAACGATATACCTCTGTTTATTTTCTCATGTTGGTTCACAGCTTCACCGAATCTTGTTCTACCCTCCTCTTCCACGCATGTGTGATCCCATATAGTTTAACATATCTTCAACGTATCCATGAGCTAAAGAAAACAAAATTAAAAAAACAATCGCATATTGGATAATCTCATTGTTATTTATCGGCATTAGCATGATCAAAATTTCCAGTCAATATTTGAGGATCGAGAAAAAGATTGAAAAAGAAGCTGACCTCCGTAAAAGGAAAAGTAGGCCAAAGTTGGAAGATGAAGCGCTGATGGAGAGCACGCAATCACATATGTAAGATTCTTGTAGTCGTTTTGCATTTTAAAGAAGAATTATGAGACGTTTCTTAGTTTTTGATATGGGAAGTTTAGTGGTCTTATCAGTTAAAATCTAAGAGGAGAGAAAGCGTTTTCATAGGAGTATCATAANCACATAAACCTATTAAGATTGATGGAAAACTGATCATGAACCTTATCTGATTGATGAAATACGTTAGATTAATCTTGAATTGCATAGTAAAAAATTAATCTGATTGTACATGTCTCTGTTAAACACTTATCTTTCAATGGACTGAGCTGTATATCCTGCGAAACACTTAGCTGCTTCTCTTATTCGATCACTGAATCGTAGGGAAAACAAAGATGGGAAGACAAAAGAATGGACAGTTAAATATAGTGAAATCCATAACGATATACCTCTGTTTATTTTCTCATGTTGGTTCACAGCTTCACCGAATCTTGTTCTACCCTCCTCTTCCACGCATGTGTGATCCCATATAGTTTAACATATCTTCAACGTATCCATGAGCTAAAGAAAACAAAATTAAAAAAACAATCGCATATTGGATAATCTCATTGTTATTTATCGGCATTAGCATGATCAAAATTTCCAGTCAATATTTGAGGATCGAAAAAAAGATTGAAAAAGAAGCTGACCTCCGTAAAAGGAAAAGTAGGCCAAAGTTGGAAGATGAAGCGCTGATGGAGAGCACACAATCACATATGTAAGATTCTTGTAGTCGTTCTGCATTTTAAAGAAGAACTAGAGTCAGCACCCGCGCGTGAGCGCGGGAAAAGAACTTTGTAAAAATCATAAAAATTTGTAAAAATTATGGAATAGGATCTGGAATTTTTATTGTTGTCTTTTATAGTTTTAATGCTGGAATATCAATATAGCCAAAAGAGGAAAAAGTATGAATTGTGGTATAAAACACACAAAAAAATAAATCTATATATCATAGCGCTAAGATTTTATGAAATGTGTATACAGAAAATCATATTCATTTTTAGGTAAACACGTGCATAATACAACACTCTAGATTAAGCAACATTCTTACGTATTAAGCATGTGTTTACGCCCGTGCGGGTAAAGTTTTTTAAAGATTAGCTTAATCTTTTTCTTCTCCATTCTTCTTCTTCTTCTTCTACGTACTCCGTTCTCCGTTTTTCTATGTTCTTCTTCTTCGTTTTTTTTGTTATTCTCCATTTTTCTTCTTTTTCGTTATTCTCCATTCTCCGTTCTTCATCTCCTTTCTTCTTCTCTGTTCTTCTTCTTCTTCTTCTTATATGCTCTTTTATGTTCTTCTTCTTCGTTAATTCTCTGTCCAGCTTCTCTCTTCTTATTCTTCGTTCTTTTTTTTCTTCATCTTTTCTGTTCTTCTTCTTTTTATTCTTTTTCTTCTTGTTCTTCTCCCATTGTTGTTGTTGTTGTTGTTCTTCTTTTTCTTCTGTTCATCTCCGTTCTTCTTATGCTTATTCTCCGTTCTTCTTCTTCTTTTTCTTCTCTGTTCTTCTCCCATTTTGTTTCTTCTTCTTCTCTGTTTTCTTTTTCATCATCATCTTATATTTTTTCTCTGTTCTTTTTCTTCGTTCTTCTTCTCCATTCTTCTTCTCTGTTTTTCTTCTCCGTTCTTCTTTTTCTCCGTTCTTCTTCTATCTTCTTCGTCTTCTTTTTCGTTCTTCGTTTTTTTTGTTATTATCCATTCTTCTTCTTTTTCGTTCTCCTCCATTTTCTTCATTCTCTGTTCTACATCTCCTTTCTTCTTCTCTGTTCTTCTTCTCCTTCTTCTTCTTATATGCTCTTATATGTTCTTCTTCTCCGTTAATTCTCTGTCCATCTTCTCTCTTCTTATTCTTCGTTCTTTTTTTTTCTTCTTCTTCTTTTTATTCTTCTTCTTCTTTGTTCTTCACCTGTTGTTGTTGTTTTTGTTCTTCTTTTTCTTCTGTTCATCTCCGTTCTTCTTCTGCTTATTCTTCTCTGTTCTTCTCCCATTTTGTTTCTTCTTCTTCTCTGTTTTTCTTTTTCATCATCATCTTATATTTTTTCTCTGTTCTTCTTCTTCGTTCTTCTTCTCCATTCTTCTTCTCTGTTTTTCTTCTCCGTTCTTCTTCTATCTTCTTCGTCTTCTTTTTCGTTCTTTTTTTTTTGTTATTCTCCATTCTTCTTCTTTTTCGTTCTCCTCCATTTTCTCCATTCTCTGTTCTACATCTCCTTTCTTCTTCTCTGTTCTTCTACTCCTTCTTCTTATATGCTCTTATATGTTCTTCTTCTCGTTAATTCTCTGTCCATCTTCTCTCTTCTTATTCTTCGTTCTTTTTTTCTTCTTCTTCGTCTTTTTATTCTTAATCTACTTTGTTCTTCTCCCGTTGTTGTTTTTTTTGTTCTTCTTTTTCTTCTGTTCATCTCCGTTCTTCTTCTGCTTATTCTTTTCTGTTCTTTTCCCATTTTGTTTCTTTTTCTTCTCTGTTTTTCTTTTTCATCATCATCTTATATTTTTCTCTGTTCTTCTTCTTCGTTCTTCTTCTCCATTCTTCTTCTCTGTTTTTCTTCTCCGTTCTTCTTTTATCTTCTTTGTCTTCTTTTTCGTTCTTTTTTTTTGTTATTCTCCGTTCTTCTTCTTTTTCGTTCTCCTCCATTTTCTCCATTCTCCGTTCTTCATCTCCTTTCTTCTTCTCTGTTCTTCTTCTCCTTCTTCTTCTTATATGCTCTTTTATGTTCTTCTTCTCCGTTAATTCTCTGTCCATCTTCTCTCTTCTTATTCTTCGTTCTTTTTTTTTTCTTCTTCTTCTCCGTTCTTCTTCTTTTTATTCTTCTTCTTCTTTGTTCTTCTCCCGTTGTTGTTGTTTTTGTTCTTCTTTTTCTTCTGTTCATCTTCGTTCTTCTTCTTTTTCTTCTCTGTTCTTCTCCCATTTTGTTTCTTCTTCTTCTGTGTTTTTCTTTTTCATCATCATCTTATCTTTTTATCTGTTCTTCTTCTTTGTTCTTCTTCTCCATTCTTCTTCTCTGTTTTTCTTCTTCCTTCTTCTTTTTTTCCGTTCTTCTTCTATCTTCTTCTTCTTCTTCTTCTTCTCCATTCTTAATATAAGTTCTTTTTCTTCTCCGTTCTTCTTCTCTGTTTTTCTTCTCCGTTCTTCTCAGTTCTAACTTAGATTCTAACCCAAGCGTCCACACGGATTTAGTTTTTTTTTTAAGATTAAATTGTATAATTTACCAAATGTGATATGAGAAATGAAGTTTAAAATGTGTTTTTATGGTTATATGAATTATAGATTTTTTTATGTGTTATGAGGACTGAAATTAAATTTTGTCAATGCGAAAATATGTTCCTTCTCCTTAGTGTTTTTTGAGGATCTGTATTGTAAATCTAAAACTAATTTTGTAAATATATTTTTCGCCAAAAAAAAAACACCTAAAAGAGTTTTGTGAACAAAACATAGAATCAACTCAAAAAGTCTCATAATAAAACATATAACTGAAATAAACATGAAATTTGATAATACAATAAAATTACCATTTCTTTTACTTTCTTAGTCGATATAGAATCCAATTTGTTTTAGATTGAGATCCTGGCTCGGTGGTTGCTCTTGACCACTTTTACTCTTTCTTCCCTACTTATCTAAGAAATATCGGTCTCATCATATGCTTTTTATCCAAAAACTTATTTTTGAGTTGTGACTAAGTGAAAGCTCTGAAATGCATTTTTATAAGGCTTGGAGAATCTCCTTACCCAATCATAATTTTCTCTAATTATAAGTTTCTAACAAACTATAAAAGACGTCAAACAGAATGGCATGGCCCATATTCCGTCCATGGGATGCACGTCCATCTCTCTAAGAGTTTCACTTGCCCAATCTTCTTCAATATCTCGGAACGTTTGCTCTTCTTCTTCCTCCTCCTCTTCCTCTTCCTCTTCAACTTCTTCGCTTGAATTGTATTCTTCAGGAAATTTTTCCTCCAAGAGCTGCTGAAGATCGAAACAAAACATGTGAACTTTTCGCTTTCTCCAGCCATATCTACTACACATCCTTCACAATACACTGGAAAAGTATTAGATTAAAATTAGCACATAAGAAAATTCTAAAGCAGCTGAATGTTTAACACCTACGTATGGATGAGACACTTTACATGAATTTTTTCCTTATTCTCAAGCGAATCAAGCGGTAGTTTACTAACTTGATGGACCTGTAAAGAGGTACAAACGTACGTATATTAATGGTTTTCTGTTTCCGGTATGCCAGATTAAGCATTACCTGCTTTTTTGGCTGCTGCTTTGGTAGTAAAGCTCTCAATCTCCTGCTGCTATGGTGGGTGTGAATCTGCAAAAGACAACACATATATACGCAAACTCAAAAACTAAAGGAGAGTCAAATTCATCAAAAGACAGAGCATTTAAAATCCTCAATCAAAAGACAAAGCATTTAAAATCCTCAAATCTCACATAAAGGAAGACTAAAGTTTCTCAATGTATTCTGGTATCCATAAAGGAAGGACATAAGCCTCCTCAAGTAGCCTTTTTGCTTCAGCCAAACTTGCCAGATCATCCCAATTCCCAACATACACCTTATAGAGCTTTCAGCATCGCTGTTTTTACGCATAAAAGAGATTAATGAAGAAGAAGATGATATACATTAAGCCATTTAAAAAAAAAATCATGCCGTTCTGTATATCATCAAATTAAAAGCAGGCCAAATTTTAATTGAGAATTCCAGAGCCTACATGTTAACCATAGTGTTGTTAATCACTCTGAAGTAAAGAAAAGATGAACGGCAACTACAATTAACCTTTTGGTGTGACAGAGAACATGTTATTGTTTTCTACCACTCTTGTGTCTCTCGGTGAAGTTTGTTTGGAATGTGTTATGTGGCTCGTATGAAGCAAGGGAATGAATCTTAGCATTTGACTTATTCTTAAACCTGCAACTATTAAATTAAACAACACAAATAAGTGAAACTGGATATCGAATGCACACGACTTCTCAAATAAAAATTTGATTAAGATGCGAATAAAAACAAAATGGAAGAAAAGTTGCAATAGAACTCTCAAAGATGTTACCTTGATCAACATGAACGGCCTCATCAGGTAAGGCCCATCCCATCGATGAGGTCTGCAACCGATATCCCAACTTCTTTACCAGAGTCGACCATACTTCTTAATGCCTAGAAAGCAACAGAGTTTCACAGTGTTACTATTGCACATATGATATCGAATAGTAAGGAGAAAAAAATAACTATTGCACAGATGATATCGAATCAAAAGCTTTCAACCATTACTCAGATTAAATGGAGAGGCGAGAGAGAAGAGAGAGAGCTAGATTACCTCCATCTGGGCAAAATTCCAGAAATAGTCCTAGCAAATAAGCAAGCTTCGTTTCAAAGAAGACACAGATCTTCTCTGCTTAAGAATCAAAAGTTAAATAATTGGAATACCGAAGTTCAAAATGTCAGGAATAAGTGTTTAGTTTTTCTGACCTGAAGATGATTTCTTGCTAATAGCAGTGGATGGATAGAGCAGAAGCTATTTTCTGAAGAACCTGTTTGTGACCTGCACTCGCCAACCTGTTTAAAAAGGTTTCACATCCTTAAGGTATGTGATCATATTCGAAATAACCATATTTGTAAAAGCTTTAGGATATAGGTTTAGACTTTAGATGACTTTGTTTGAGGTGATGTTTTCTATGAGACCACCTCATCGGTATTTATATTAGTTCGAATTAGGTTTCAAAATCGTGGTGATCATATATTCAGATTGACGCAAATCTTTAATTGCAATATTTATGCACCGAATTTATAGGAAACAACAATATTTAACAAATTTGATTAGTGGATATATAGCGACTAATATATTTGTTATATTGTTAGGATATCGTTTTTAGTAACTACAATTAAATCGGATAGATTATTTGGTAACTGATTTTCGAATTTTCTATAAATATATTTAGAATCAGTCTCAGTATCTGCGAATATCCATATATTGAAGGACTTGATATAAACTGTAATAATTTAACTCTATTATTCGATGATTTAAAATTTGAATTGAATTTTGTGTAAAACTGATATAATGATAAACCATATGATTTAGTATAATTTGAATCTGGTTAAGAGACATTTGGTTTTGAACCGATAAATTTTGGATATGAATGATCCAATTAGTTTTTCAACTTGAAACTTTCCGATATGTTAAAACATATGATTGATGATGATGATGATGATGATGATGATGATGATGATGATTTTAGTTGTGAAACTTTCCGATATGTTAAAACTCCAATAAACATATGTAGGAAGATCGAGAAGACTAATCTACTTTTCCTATTTTCGATTCTCCTTCCACAAATTCCTTTTTTCCTGTTCAAGTATGAATTTTTTTTTAATTTTCAGCTTTTTTAAAGGTGGATCAAAGAAAATGGCATGTGGCGAGTTCATGTAAACTGAAACACGAAATGGACATGTAAGTTGTGTCATAATCGTATTAAACAGAAATGGTATGTGTGTTTCTATGTTAACTATTATGCTTAAATCGTATTATATGTGTACTAATAAATGTTTTCTAAAGAAATCGTATGAAATCTTCAATGAATATAAACCTGTTTGGAAACAGGTTTAACTTTAATGTGCATAGATGGGTCTCGAGTCATATGTATTTAATATGCCGAGTTGGCTCAGTTGAATCGGTCCATTTCGTGAGAAATCTGTTTGGCAACAGATTTTAGCAAGTTATAATCGTTTTTTTCTTCCTAAAATACCCTTAATGAATTCTATTTTTCTGTTTAATGACCAATGGCACAATCCGTAATATAACACGGTACCGAAGGTTTCTTTTTAAATGTCCAAAAAGTGATCCTCTTTTAATAGTATAGATTATGAGACGTTTCTTAGTTTTTGATATGGGAAGTTTAGTGGTCTTATCAGTTAAAATCTAAGAGGAGAGAAAGCGTTTTCATAGGAGTATCATAATGACCTAATTGCTAACGTTTTGTGTCAACGTTTTATTGGGCTAAAAGAGGTGTGTCTTTCGGGCAATAATTATTGGGTTTGATAAGGCCCAAGGACGAAAATGATCTCTTCTCTTGACAAATTTACGTGAGTTTTGAAACTGCTGACGTGGCATCATAAGATAGAAAGCTAAGAAGTTGATGTGGAACCCCTCAAGAGCTCCAAACTGCTTTTTTTTATTATTATAGACTAGATGAGTACCCACACAAATGTGTGGGTTTTTTTTTAATATTTTGTCTAATATTTAAAATTTAACCGTAGTTTTATATAAATTAAATTTTATATTTGTTTTTTTGGATGGTCATCATATGCAGAGAAAAAATTGTTTGATCTGCTTTTCTATTGACTTTTTGTCTTTAAGAAAACTTATCAGACACTTGTTCTACTAAAAACCGTTAAGTTCTTCAATTATAACTATTATGTGGTAATCTAGAGCATTATAAACAAATCCAAATAAAAGAATCCACAAATATTATATAGTATATACATAATACTAAATATTATGATTTGGAACTCAATACGCATATTCTCTAAATAAATAGATAAACTTATTATAACCGATTTTTCTATTCTCATTGAAACCTTCACAATTTCCATTGAAATTAAAAGGTTAAGTAAATGAATATTCCAACCTAGGGAAGTCAATTAGGGCCAAAACCCGTGGGCCGGCCCGGCCCGACCCTGAAAAATATCGTGTTCGGGCTTTGATATTTAAGCCAAAAAAAAAATCGGGCCTTTCGGGCTAAACCCGTTTGGGCTATTGGATTTTTGGACTTAAACCCGACCGGACTCGGTCTTACCCGAAAAACCCTATTTTTTATTAATGGAAAAACTCTAATTTTCTAATTTTTCCTATAAATCTCATTTATTAATGGAAAAAACCCTAATTTTCTAGTTCTTCCTATAAATCCCAAACCCAAACCCAAACTAAACTAATTTTCTAGTTCTTCCTTTAGTATCGGGGCACATGTCTAGAATAAATTTAGAAATCGTCTTCTACCAAGGCACGTTGAAGCACTGATTTGTACACGCACTTGGTTGGATCGATGGATTTACGTTTCGTGATCCAGGTAACCATGTTTATAAATTTTCAATTATTTTTTTTATATTATGTCAAATCCTAATAATTATTTTTTTTTACTTCTTATATGTATATCTTGATGATGATGAGAATTTAGAAGGCGCAGAAGAAAATTATAATCTTGAAGATTCTCATCTCGACTCTACCGTTTATACTATTTAAATTACGCATTTATTTATTTATTTTATATATGGATTTATTTGGATTTACCAAGTTGAACTTGTGCTTTTAACTTAAATTAGATTTGATAAAGCTATATTTACGATTCTTTCAATTTGGATTTAATTTTAATAAATACTTTTGCTTTTAGTTTATTTTGTATTTGAATTTTTTTTTTAAAAGCCCAAAAAAGCCCAAAAAGCCCGATAACCCTGTTAGGGCCGGGTCGGGCTTTAGAATTTAGGCCCGATATATTTTTGGGCCGGGCCGGACCGGGCTGAGCTTAATTACATGCAGGCTTTACGAGTTTCGGGCCGGGCCGGGTCAGCCCGATTGACATGCCTAACCCAATAAAAAACTAAAAATCAGTCATATAATACCATAATACACAATAATTTGTATATAGCATGAAGATACACAATAACTTATGAGCTACAAGAACAAACTATTAGTGAATCTCATTTTTATGTAAAACTTACTCAAGTATACTAAATTAATGTCTATTAGTTTTTTTTTAACCAACCTATCAACAAACGTTACATTTTTTTTGTTATAAGAAATAGAAAATATCAAAAGTGGATTTCAAAAGGCCATCACGATAAATAATTCAGAGCATAGGAGAAATAAACATGTAAATAAAAGATATATTTAACTTTAATTTGTATTTGAACACACACAAACAAATAGTTTTAATTGAGTTTTGACCAAGAAAGAAAAAAGTTTAATTGAGTTTTATATTTTTAAAAATAATAAATCAATTAGATGATGTGTCATGGAGAGAAGTGCTGATGTGTCACTTCCTTGTGAGGCACACTCACTCTTTATATAATAGATTACATATATAAACTTTTATTTTTGTTCAATATAAAAAACAAATATCCTCAAACGAGATTAACTTTCATTAAAGCTTCAAGGCTTGATTTGATGCTCGTGGCAACGTCGTTTGTTGTCATGTTGAATCCCGCACCCATCTGCATTTGCGATTAACATGCAATTAGTTTTATTCTTTCTGTTTCACATGCCAGCATCATCAACATAAATCTTTTTTCTTTTTACGTTACCAACTTATCACTTATGTCTACCAAATACCCATATCTGGTATCCCATTTTTCAATTTCTTTAGTTATTTTCTCAATTGTACCGGTTATAATACCAAAAATAATCGAATTTTCAAAGGGGGTTTTAGTGTAATAGCGATGTTGGAAAATTGTGTGAAAAATATCGCAACCATATTGGTGTAATAAACCTGATAACCAAAATCTCTAACTTTTCTTTTTTTTACTTATAATAAACCTGAGCTACCGGTTTGAATTTGTGCTTCCTTGATTTTCGAAAACCGAATCTTCAACAATGCAAGGCCAACCATGCTAACAAAACCTGTCTTACAAGAACAAGACTCAACCTCAGTCGTCAGTTCTTTACTTTTCAGAAATTCTTGTTCACCAAAAATAGTTTGAAAACATTTTACTTTCATAGGATCGCCTTCCGTGACAGAATTTGCTTGGCAACCTTACGCTTTAATACCAAATTAAGACAAATAAGGCCAGAGTAGAAACCAAAAAAAAAAAAAGTAATTATCTTATTTGTAAAATCAATGTTACAATAGAACTGGAAAAAAAAAATATGGTCGAATCCACATTCTAATATTTTCGTATCTATCAGATACAAAAGATTCTATAGAGTCTCCATGACTAGAAAAGAGTTCCTTCTGATTATATGTATCCCCAAACTTTATATTTGGAATAACTTTCCAACTGATATGAACTCACAAAAAGATAAAATCCACCAACAAACTCAGGTAAAAAACAAAAAATAGAAAATAAATTAAGCTTGAATTTTTACGAACATTACAACAAGGGTGGTCTCCACTTGACTTATTTGTGATTCAAGTGAGTCTCTAATTTTATTTTTTTTTGGTCGGAGAGGGAGACAATTGTCTCCTCCAAATTATTATAAATCAAATAAAACGTTATAGAGGCACATTCCGTGTTCTTCAATGGCGGACCCAGAAAAAAAATTATCAAGGTCAAAATTTAAATTAATTAAATTATAATTATTTTAATATTTAATATTTAGTCCAAATTTAAAAAAACAAAACTAAAATCGAAATTTAAGTCTAAACTAAAAACAAAAACATAAAACAAATTTGGCTTTAGACTCAGAAAAAGACAAAAAAAAGGGGCATAATGACATTTGAACTTGGATTTGGAAGGGTCAATAGAACAGTTATTAACCAACTAAGCTCTTACATTTACTTTATATTGATTACAATTATGATTTATATTTTTTAAGGGGTGTCACTTGAGCCACCTTTTTATAACGTGGATCTGCCTTTGGTGCTCTTGTCACTCTATGCGCATCATCCATAAAAAGCGGAACAAGCTCCTCAGGCGGAGTCTCTAACATAGTGTTGGATCAATTTTTTAAAGCTAATGGGCTTTTGAAAAAATTTGCAAAGATGAAGAGAAATGGGCTTCGGACCCAAGTAAAGTTGAAAGTGAAAATGTGTTTTGTCCCACATCGGTTGTGAGAGGAAAAACACTCTAGTATAAATATAGAGGAAGAACAAGAATGTTCAAATCAGTTAGCACTCATACTGTGCATAGGAGAGGTTAGACCTAGCCTCGCGCGCGCACGCGCCGCCACCGCCAAGCCTAGCCAGGCCGGACACGGGCGCGGGTCGTGTTGGTCGAATGGATCTTTGGGCCGAAGATTGTTGGGCCTATTCTTTTTGGGCCAAATTTTGATTTCTGTTTTTGGGTCCAATCCTTAAACGAAAATTAAACATTTGCGCACAAAGAATATTGGGGAATAAATGTGAGAAATAAATTTTGGTCAAACCGATCAAAAAATATCTCCCTCTCTTTATGACCACGATCCCTCTCTCTCCGCGTAACGTTTATAATGTTCCAAGATTTTTTGGAGATACGCGGATCGCCAGAACCCTCTCCTCTCCGGCTATAAAAGAAAGCCTCAACCCTCATATTTTTCACTCACTTCTTACGGCAAAAACGAAAATCTCTCTCTCAAAAGTTTCATCAAATCCTCTCCAAAAAAGTAAGTCTCGAGAGTTTATCGTAGTCTTTAGAGTTCGCGGATTCCGTTTCTAGTGTCGAGAAACGGTCTCGTATCGGTTGTATCTTGGGATTCAAAAATCGCATATTACCGTCACACTACGGGCGATTTATTGAGTTACGGAAAGAGATCATCTCGCCTCCGATATTCGGTTTCCAAAACGTTTTCAAAAGGTCTCGGTTTTTATCGCTTTTCGAGCTATTGTTCTTACATCTTTTCAATTTTATTAATCGTATTTCTTAATTCGATTTTGCGGTTCTTACAATCGTATCTCAATAAATCCGCTTATAACTTATCGCTACAATCAGATTAAGTTTTTTGCGGTTAATTTAAAAACGATTTCCAAAAACGTATTTCTAAAAATCGGTTTTTGGTTCTAGATCGATAACGGATTTACGATCCGCTCCTTTGCGTTTCCGCGAATCATTTTCGAAACGATAATATCTGGTTTTGCGAACGCTTACCTAAGCGATTCCGCGAAACTTTTCTTTAAACAATTATTTTTAAAACGGCAAAGGTTTCTGCGAACGCTTTAAAAGCGAGCTTGTAAAACGCTTTAACCGATTCTAAAGTTTCAACGAACGCTTCAAAGCGAGTTTGCTAGACATTCATAAGCGATCTACTAGATCCCTTATTTAGATTTATTTTAGATAAATATTATTTTGAACTTTTGTTCAAATCGAGTGGTTACTGATTCATTTGTTTATTTGTGATCAGATGGCTACCGGTACCTCGAACGTGACCGATCAAACACCGTTGGAGACAATAACACCAGCGAATGCGTTTGGACCAGTGGGTGCTAATGATGTCGATGAGACGACACGCCGAACTCTGTTTGGCGATGGTCTTCCTATGGCTACAACACCCAATGCGGTCCACCACTTGATTCCGTCAATCCCTGCAACTGCGAGTCAAGGACTCTTGCCGGATTATTTTGACGGAAAAGGCTTCAAAACATGGCAAATGAAGATGCATTTCTTCTTGACGAACATGAAGTTCGATAAGTTTCTGAAGGAGGATGCACCAATTCTTCCGGTAGGAAACACATGTGCCTTCACTCTCGCAAGTGTTGAAGCTTGGACCCATGGGGACTTCGTGTGCAGATGCTGGATCTTAGGCCGCCTCAATGACCAGATATACCTCGTGTACAATAAGAAAAAATCCTCCAAGTCAATATGGATGGCTCTGGAGAAGAAGTACAAATCCGAAGACGCTGGATGTCAGAAATATGCTGTTGCAAAATTTCTCGACTTCAAAATGGTGGATTCCAGGCCGATCATGGACCAAGTGGAAGAACTCCAATTGATTTTCCATGACATAGCTGCTGAGAGAATGTCAATCTGCGGGATCTTCACGCTGAACAGCTTCATCGAAAAGTTACCTCCGGGCTGGGTGGATTTCAAGAACTACCTCAAGCATAAGCGGAAGGCGATGTCTCTCGAAGAAGTCGTCACCAGGCTGCAAATGGAAGACAGAAACTGTAAGGCAAACGGTCCACAATTCCAGCAGCACAACGTGAATGTGGCACCCCATAAGGGCAAAGGAAAGGGCAAGGCTGTGGCGACGGCATCCCCTTTGAAACCGAGCTCCTCCACAAACTTCAAGAAGCACAACAATGCTGAAAAGAAGTTCAAAGGGAAATGCCACAAGTGTAACAAGATTGGTCACAAAAGTGATGTGTGTCGCAGCAAGCCCAAGGACTACGGGAAAGCTCAAGCCAACTTGACGGAAGAGGACCTGTGCGCTGTGGTCTCGGAAGTCAACATAATTGAAGACAACCCGAAAGAGTGGTGGTACGACACTGGCGCAACAACCCACATCTGCGCAGAACGTGCAATGTTCATCACCTACCAGAACAGCAGATCGACCGAAAAATTATTCATGGGGAACTCAGCATTCTCCAAGATAGTTGGTCGTGGAAAAGTGGTCCTGAAGATGACCTCAGGAAAGAAAATCACTCTTGAGAATGTGAAACACGTCTCTGACATGAGGAAGAACCTGATTTCCGGCACTTTGTTGAGCAAGGCCGGATTTGCTGCAAACCTCGAGTCAGACAAGCTCGTGTTGAAGAAATTTGGGGTGTTTGTTGGCAGGGGATATGAGAAGAACGGACTGGTCAAGATGTGCGTCAAGACAGTCCTCCGCAACAACGATGCTTCTAGCTCTAGGAATGTTGTTGCTAATAATGTTGTTGCTTCTGTTTCGAATGTTGTTGAATCTGTTTCAATAAATGAGAACAACCCCGTTGCTTATTTGCTTGAGTCGTTTAATATTTGGCATGAAAGATTAGGACATGTGAATTACAAATCGATAAAAAGATTAATGAACTTGAACCTAATTCCGAAATGCAAAACAAGCATAGAAAAATGTGAAGTGTGCATACAGGCCAAACTCACAAAAACGCCTTCACCCCAAGTTGAAAGAACAGCCGAACCTTTAGGCTTAATTCATACAGATTTGTGTGATTTAAAATACGCACCAACTAGAGGCGGTAAAAAGTATTTTGTAACGTTCATAGATGATCATACAAAATATTGTTATGTATATTTGTTACGTAGCAAAGATGAAACCTTGGAAAAATTCAAGGAATATAAGCGCGAAGTTGAAAATCAACTTAATAAAACTATTAAAATAGTTCGAAGTGATAGAGGAGGTGAATATGATGGACCGTTTAATGCCTTTTGTCAAGAATATGGGATTATTCACCAAACTACCACTCCTTATTCACCGGAATCTAACGGAGTTGCGGAACGAAAAAACCAAACTCTTAAAGAAATGATGAATGCGATGTTGCAGGAATCTGGGTTAGCCCAGGACATGTGGGGGGAAGCGTTGCTTACCACAAATTATATCCTCAATAAAATACCACACAAAGTCACGGGAAAAATTCCTTACAAACTTTGGAAAGGTAATCCACCATCATATAAATACTTGAAAGTGTGGGGGTGCCTAGCGAAAGTTGCGGTACCACCTCCGAAAAAGGTCACAATAAGACCAAAAACAGTGGATTGTATTTTCATCGGATATGCACACAATAGTAGTGCTTATCGGTTTCTGGTACATAAATCAGATGTACCGGATATTCACGTTAATACAACCATGGAATCAAAAAACGCATATTTCTTTGAAAACGTGTTTCCGTGTAAGGTTAAACAAACAACAAAACGAACTCGTGAAGAAAGAGACGCAACAACCTCGGTAAACGAGGCAAGCACTTCGGGCACATCGTTTGATGATGCAAAAGATGTCGAAGATGAACCTAGACGTAGCAAAAGAGCTCGTAAGGAAAAATCTTACGGTGAAGATTTTTTAATGGTCTTTCTTACAGAAAACGAACCAAGAACTTTCGCCGAAGCCATGTCTACACCAGACGCTCCTTCATGGAAGGAAGCCGTTAATAGTGAGTTCGACTCTATAATGCAAAATCATACATATGAGATAACAAACCTACCACAAGGGTTCAAAGCATTAGGGTGTAAATGGATTTTCAAAACAAAGTTGAAAACTGATGGCTCCATCGAAAAGTACAAAGCTAGGCTTGTAGTGCAAGGATTTCGGCAAAAAGAAGGCATGGATATCTTTGACACATATTCTCCGGTAACGAGAATAACCTCTATAAGAACGCTAGTAAGCATTGCGGCTTTAAGAGACCTAGAAATCCATCAAATGGATGTTAAAACTGCTTTTCTAAACGGAGATTTAGAAGAAGAGATTTATATGAAACAACCAGAAGGTTTTGTCGTCCCTGGACAAGAGCATAAAGTATGTCGACTTGTGAAGTCATTGTACGGACTTAAACAAGCTCAGAAACAATGGCACAAAAAATTTGACAACGTAATGATGTCAAACGGTTTCAGCATCAATGAATGTGATAAGTGCATTTACATAAAATGTACTCCAAAAGGGTACATTTTGTTATGTTTGTATGTGGATGACATGCTCATTCTCGGCAGCACAAAAGATCTAATCAATCAAACTAAACAACTGCTAAAAAGCAAGTTTGATATGAAAGATATGGGACTCGCAGATGTAATTCTAGGGATCCAAATCACTAGAAATTCTGACGGAATTATCCTATCTCAAACTCATTATGCTGAAAAGATACTTGAGAGATTTAAAAACTACTCAAACGGGACAGAGAAAAATCCAGTAGATTCGCAACTTCACCTTAAAAAGAATTCGGGTGAAGCAGTGTCACAACTAGAATATGCAAGAGTGATCGGAAGTCTAATGTACTTAACAAATTGTACTAGACCCGATCTAGCACATGCAGTAAATGTGCTAAGTCGCTACACAAGCAATCCAGGACATAAACATTGGAAAGCTATAACTAGAGTACTAAACTACTTACGTTATACCAAAAATTATGGTCTTCACTACGGTAAAGAACCCGCGGTTTTAGAAGGATACAGTGATGCAAACTGGATTTCCGATTCTAAGAACTCAAAATCCACGAGTGGATATGTCTTTACGCTTGGAGGTGGATCAGTGTCCTGTAAATCTTCCAAACAAACTCTGTTAGCCAGATCGACCATGGAATCTGAGTTTATAGCGCTAGATAAAGCCGCAGAGGAAGCAGAGTGGCTTCAAATTTTCTAGAAGATATTCCGATGTGGAAGAAACCAGTGCCAGCATTACGTGTACACTGCGATAGTCAATCGACTATAGCTCGGGCATTGAATAATCTCTACAATGGTAAATCTCGTCACATTAGAAGACGACATAAAACCATTAGACATTTGATCTCAAGTGGTGTAATCACGACCGATTACATCAAATCGGCTGACAACCTATCGGATCCATTTACTATAGGTTTGTCACGAGATCAAGTTGAAAAATCATCAAGAGGAATGGGTTTAAAGCCTATGAATTAGGACGAAGTTTGATGGAAACCCCACCTAAGTGACTGGAGATCCCAAGATCTAGGTTCAAAGGGAAAACTAAATCAAACGGAATCTGTAAAAAGTACTGTGAGATTTATATCTCTACCCAGTTCCCAGGATGATAAACAGTGCTACAAACATGTACGTGATAAGGTTAAGCGTTAGCTTCTAATGATTCCATAACTTTGTAATAGTGGAGTATGACATGATACTTCTGAAAAAGTTAATGGCAGATCACCTAGGAGAATAAAAGTGAGGCAATATTCTCCAAGTTCACTCACGAATAACCAAGCAAGTTCAAGGACAAAATGAACACAATAGAGAACTCAGTTCTAAGAGAAATGAAGCTGTATTATAGATGTTGTCTCGATTTACATAAAAATCCGGGTGGTTCAAGAAATCATGTTCACCTCCTGGCCAAGTAAACCCGAAAAATATTAAAATGAGTGGTTCAAAGCTGAAAAATGCTACTTACTCAAACACAGTGAATTTTCGTTTAAACTCTCGAAAAGTTCGTCTGTCTAGTCTTAGAAGTAGTCTAGTAAGTAGAGTATAGTAGAGTCAGTCGAGTCGTCATATGTTTAGAGTCATTTCTATTCATGTGGGGGATTGTTGGATCAATTTTTTAAAGCCAATGGGCTTTTGAAAAAATTTGCAAAGATGAAGAGAAATGGGCTTCGGGCCCAAGAGAAGTTGAAAGTGAAAATGTGTTTTGTCCCACATCGGTTGTGAGAGGAAAAACACTCTAGTATAAATATAGAGGAAGAACAAGCATGTTCAAATCAGTTAGCACTCATACTGTGCATAGGAGAGGATAGATCCAGCCTCGCGCGCGCGCACGCCGCCGCCGCCAAGCCAAGCCGGGCCGGGCCGGACACGGGCGCGGGCAGGTCGTGTTTGTCGAATGTGCCTTCGGGCCGAAGGTTGTTGGGCCTATTTTTTTGGGCCAAATTTTGCTTTTTGTTTTTGCGCCCAATCCTTAAACGAAAATTAAACATATGCGCACAAAGAATATTGTGGAATAAATGTGAGAAATAAATTTTGGTCAAACCGATCAAAAAATATCTCCCTCTTTTTATGGCCACGATCCCTCTCNAGTAGATTCGCAACTTCACCTTCAAAAGAATTCGGGTGAAGCGGTGTCACAACTGGAGTATGCAAGAGTGATCGGAAGTCTGATGTACTTAACAAATTGTACTAGACCCGATCTAGCACATGCAGTAAATGTGCTAAGTCGCTACAAAAGAAAACCAGGACATAAACATTGAAAAGCTATAACTAGAGTACTAAACTACTTACGTTATACCAAAAATTATGGTCTTCACTACGGTAAAGAACACGAGGTTTTAGAAGGATACAGTGATGCAAACTGGATTTCCGATTCTAAGAACTCAAAATCCACGAGTGGATATGTCTTTACGCTTGGAGGTGGAGCAGTGTCCTGGAAATCTTCCAAAAAAACTCTGTTAGCCAGATCGACCATGGAATCTGAGTTTATAGCGCTAGATAAAGCCGCAGAGGAAGCAGAGTGGCTTCGAAATTTTCTGGAAGATATTCCGATGTGGGAGAAACCAGTGCCAGCATTACGTGTATACTGCGATAGTCAATCGACTATAGCTCGGGCATTGAATAATCTCTACAATGGTAAATCTCGTCACATTATAAGACGACATAAAACCATTAGATATTTGATCTCAAGTGGTGTAATCACGACCGATTACATCAAATCGGCTGACAACCTATCGGATCCATTTACTAAAGGTTTGTCACGAGATCAAGTTGAAAAATCATCAAGAGGAATGGGTTTAAAGCCTATGAATTAGGACGAAGTTTGATGGAAACCCCACCTAAGTGACTGGAGATCCCAAGATCTAGGTTCAAAGGGAAAACTAAATCAAACGGAATCTGTAAAAAGTACTGTGAGATTTATATCTCTACCCAGTTCCCAGGATGATAAACAGTGCTACAAACTTGTACGTGATAAGGTTAAGCGTTAGCTTCTAATGATTCCATAACTTTGTAATAGTGGAGTATGACAGGATACTTCTGAAAAAGTTAATGGCAGATCACCTAGTGAGTGTGAAATACGGCCGTTTCTAGGAGAATAAAAGTGAGGCAATATTCTCCAAGTTCACTCACGAATAACCAAGCAAGTTCAAGGCCAAAATGAACACAATAGAGAACTCAGTTCTACGAGAAATGAAGCTGTATTATAGCTGTTGTCTCGATTTACATAAAAATCCGGGTGGTTCAAGACATCATGTTCACCTCCTGGCCAAGTAAACCCGATAGATATTAAAATGAGTGGTTCAAAGCTGAAAAATGCTACTTACTCAAACACAGTAAATTTTCGTTTAAACTCTCGAAAAGTCTGTCTGTCTAGTCTTAGAAGTAGTCTAGTAAGTAGAGTATAGTAGAGTCAGTCGAGTCGTCATATGTTTAGAGTCATTTCTATTCATGTGGGGGATTGTTGGATCAATTTTTTAAAGCCAATGGGCTTTTGAAAAAATTTGCAAAGATGAAGAGAAATGGGCTTCGGGCCCAAGTGAAGTTCAAAGTGAAAATGTGTTTTGTCCCACATCGGTTGTGAGAGGAAAAACACTCTAGTATAAATATAGAGGAAGAACAAGCATGTTCAAATCAGTTAGCACTCATACTGTACATAGGAGAGGTTAGACCCAGCCTCGCGCGCGCGCGCCGCCGCCGCCAAGCCAAGCCGGGCCGGGCCGTAGGTTGTTGGGCCTATTCTTTTTGGGCCAAATTTTGATTTCTGTTTTTGGGCCCAATCCTTAAACGAAAATTAAACATTTGCGCACAAAAAATACTGTGGAATAAATGTGAGAAATAAATTTTGGTCAAACCGATCAAAAAATATCCCCCTCTCTTTATGGCCACGATCCCTCTCTCTCCGCGTAACGTTTATAACGTTCCAAGATTTTTTGGAGATATGCGGATCGCCAAAGCCCTCTCCTCTCCGGCTATAAAAGAAAGCCTCGACCCTCATATTTTTCACTCACTTCTTACGGCAAAAACAAAAATCTCTCTCTCAAAAGTTCCATCAAATCCTCTCTAAAAAAGTAAGTCTCGAGAGTTTATCGTAGTCTTTAGAGTTCGCGGATTCCGTTTCTAGTGTCGAGAAACGGTCTCGTATCGGTTGTATCTTGGGATTCAAAAATCGCATATTACCGTCACACTACGGGCGATTTATTGAGTTACGGAAAGAGATCATCTCGCCTCCGATATTCGGTTTTCCAAAACGTTTTCAAAAGGTCTCGGTTTTTATCGCTTTCCGAGCTATTGTTCTTACATCTTTTCGATTTTATTAATCGTATTTCTTAATTCAATTTTGCGGTTCTTACACATAGTAATACCTAAAAGAAGAGAGAATGCATAGTTAGCTAACCCATTCGCAAAGCGGTTAGCCTCCCTATACACGTGCGACACTCGAGTGAGTCTCTAATTGTTTATTGCCAAATAAATAACAATTGACATAAATGGAGCTCAGTACTCCAAGTGTCTACATTTTATTAATAAAACCGAAAGTCTAAAAATTAAGTTTGTATTTCAAACAATCAATTTCGAGGAGTTTGTAAGGACACAAAATCTTGAGACCAATTAATTCGATGTATTACCAGAAATTAGTTCTTCTCCTCAGAAACACTTTTGAGAATTTAAGCAATGTCTCAGTTCAACCAAAAAGATCAACGCATATTGCAGAAACAAACGAAGGGCGAAATTAGATCAAGAAGGGGAATGATGAAAATAAGAAGTTGAGATTCTTACCTGAGAAGATAGATCAAGTGGGGGTTGTGGAGATAAGGAGGAGAAAAAAAAAAATGGGGGTAAATGGTATAAGAGTAAAAAAGTGTATTAAGAGTAAAAAGTGTTTTAAAATGTAAAAGTTCGGGAACATGTCTTTTGATAAAATATTTTCTTAATTATAACACTATAATTTTCTTAGTGCTACACATAAATATCTTACTCATAACCAATAGTCAACAAAATTATATAACAACTAGATTAGGATCCGCGTATACGCGGATTTTTAGTTATATATTTTAAAAACCGTAAAAACAAACTAAAAACAAAAAAAATGAAAAACAAAATCGAATTACTTGTGAAAATTTATCTTTATTTTCATTTATATTTGTTTCTAACTAAATTTTATTAAATATTTCTAAATTTTGAGAATTTTGTATTCCTATATGAATTATGTTTATTTCTAATGATTTTACTACTTCTATATGTATTTATCCTAAAACTTTGACGAATTGATTCTTATTGAAATTATATTTATTTCTTTAACCATAATTGACTTTCTTAATTAAAAAAAATATTACATGTGTCAAAATATGATCAATGGACAGAAATGCATCTCAATTATTTTAAATTCGAATGTGATCTGCATATACACTGGCTTATAATTAACTATTATATAACTCATTAAAAAGAAACTAAACATGAAAAATTAGAAAACAAAAGTAGATCAATTGAATTGACTTATAATTAACTATTATATAACCCATTAAAATAAACTAAACATGAAAAAGAAGAAAAACATATTATATTAGTTATGACCATTAAAAGGTAAGACTGATAACGCTTACGCAAAACCATTAATTACAGTACGTAGTTTATATTATTTTCCATATTTATTTTTATTTAGTTTTTAATTAAATTTTGTAACATATTTTTAAATTTTAGATTTTTTTATTCCTAGTTTAAAATATTTATTTTTATTATTGGAAAACATAAGAGATACTTATTGCCTTATTATTTTTAAAACCTTTAATTTAATTTTCCTTTTTCTTAATTTAAAAAAAAAAAATAAACATGAAAAAGAAGAAAACCAAATTAGATTAGTTATGACCATAAAAAGGTAAGACTGATAACTCTTACGCAAAACCACTAATTACAGAACGTAGTTTAATTTTTTTCTATTTTTTATTTAGTTTTTAATTAAATTTTGTAACACATTTTTAAATTTTAGAGTTTTTTATTTTTAGTTTAAAATATATTTATCCTAAAATTTTGACGAATTGATTATCATATTGTTATTGAAATTATATTTATTTCTTTAACCATAATTGACTTTCTTAATTAAAAAAATTATTAATCGTATCAAAATTTGATCGATGGAATCAAATGCATCTCAATCATTTTAACTTCGAATGTGATCTACATATACACTAGCTTATAATTAACTATTATATAACTCATTAAAAAGAAAGTAAACATGAAAAAGTAAAAAACAAAAGTAGATCAATTGAATTGACTTATAATTAACTATTATATAACTCATTAAAAATAAACTAAACATGAAAAATAAGAAAACCAAATTAGATTAGTTATGACCATTAAAAGGTAAGAGTGATAACGCTTACGCAAAACCACTAATTACAGAATGTAGTTTAATTTTTTTTCCATATTTATTATTTTATTTAGTTTTTACTTAAATTTTGTAACATATTTTTAAATTTTTGATTTTTTTTTATTCCTAGTTTAAAATATTTATTTTTATTATTGGAAAACATAAGAGATGCTTATTGCCTTTTTATTTTTAAAACCTTTAATTTAATTTTTCTTTTTCTTAATTTTTAAAAAAAATAAACTAAACATAAAAAAAAAAAAAAACCAAATTAGATTAATTATGACCATAAAAAGGTAAGACTGATAACTCTTACGCAAAACCACTAATTACAGAACGTAGTTTAATTTTTTTTCCATTTTTTTATTTAGTTTTTAATTAAATTTTGTAACACATTTTTAAATTTTAGAGTTTTTTGGTTCTAGTTTAAAATATGTTAATTTTTATTATTGGAAAACATAAGAGATACTTATTGCCTTTTTATTTTTAAAACCTTTAATTTAATTTTTCTTTTTCTTAATTTTCCTGTTTATCTTTTTGTTGGTAAGCATAAGCGATACTTATTTACCTTTTTGTTTTTAGATCCTTTAATCTAATTTCTTTTTATTTTTTCAAAAAAGTTTTAATCTAATTTTCCTTTTTCTTAATTTTCTTATTTACTTTTTATGATTTTTAAATATTTTTCTTTTAATATTAGTGAATGATCATACAATTTTCATAATTTAATTGGAAAACATAAAAGTTAATTTAAAAAAAAAAGTCAAACTTTAAATATAAGATAACATCATTGTCCATAACAATAACATTCGAATTATTCATTAACTTTGTAAAGTATTAAAAAATTTATAACAAAAATAGGAAGAAAAATATTCATCACCATTAAATACTTTAATAGAGTAACAGAGAGACACCTCTATAAAAAGACTTCAAAAACAGAACTCTCACAAGTTAAAAACATGGTATCTTTTTTTTTCTTCTACTAAACACCATGCAAAAAATATGCACTCTTCATTTTGTGTGTTTTGAAGTTCGAAAAAAGGAAAATGAAAAGGAAATATAAAAAAACCTCCCAAAAAATCGAACAACGAGAAGATAAGGAAAAAAAATCTTGTTGTAGTGAAACACTACGGGAGCCTTTTCATCTTAATTTTATGTAGTTACAAGATATTGTTCTGCGCTATGCGCGGATTGATATCCGTTATTTGTTATGAAACAAAAATTATTGAAAAAACAATATCATTTTTCCTTTTGGGGCATAATTTTTGGTTTAACAAATATTTTAATGTTGAGCTTTTATATGCAATATTTATGAAAATAGACAACAAAATGGCGCCAGATATGCAGGTGAGGATACCTATCTGATGTTGTGGTATAGCTGCTTGATGTATATGCTTTTGCTGACGACATCGTGGTTCTTTCTTCATCTCTAGCTCTACTTCTGGTTTTCGATGGCCTGAGTTTGTCTGGTGCTCGGTTTGCTTCAAATTTAAGATATATTCTCCTTGTTTCTGGCTTTTGGAAATTTTCCTCTATTTTGGTCTTTTCAATTTAGCTATAGTCAAATCTTCGGATCTTGGTTCTAGCGCTTTTCTTTAGCGATGGTGAATGCGTTGTTCGGATATTCTCAACTTGTATGTCTCCTTTCGGATGTAGAGTTTTCTCTTGTGGTAGATTTTCGTCTGCAAAGGTTTATACGCTCCTAATCTCTCTCTCAAGTTAACTCATCTTCGATGTAAGTCTTCCGGCTATGTATTGGCATTTTGGGATGGTCCCTAATTCTTTTCAAATTATGTCTGTGGGTTATTCAAGCTAGTTATAGCTTATAATTTGTTTCATTTGCTTTTGTTTAGCTTCTCTTTTGTTGCGCTTATGTTTCCAAAGATGCTACTGTATCCGTCGGCTTTTGATCCCGAGGATAAGATGGATGCAAACCACATGTGGGAAAAAATGCATTATCGTGTCATGATTTTAAAAAGTTCGACCCAAATCTTCTAGAAAATCAGATGTTCAGATCTACGTGATGAAATTCTAATACCAACATGGATTTTTATTTTTATTTTTTTTTTACCTACATGGATTATCTTGGGTATAAAGTAGAATTTGATATTTTTCCAATACATGCATGTCGTTTTCAACTTAGTCCTTTTTTTTTGGACTTGAGTCAGATTCTATAGTGAAGATATAAGTTCACTAAATTACGTTTCGAAACCAAATCTCATGAACCGAAATCAAAGTTCGTCTAAGTAAACCGACTTAATCTTTTTTTTAACGCCAAGACCGAACTAACTTAAACCTAAATGCTCAAAAATCTAAAATTTTGCAAGTGTAGTAGAAAAAAAAATATACTTAATAATTAATTTCATTTGACTTTAAAGCAAATTTATATATTTTCTTTAAATAAATATCCGCTTACATTATAGGCTACCATTTAAATTAGACACTTCTCTCAATAAAGGCTTATCCTATGGTCTTTTATTTCGGTGGCTACTCCTCACTCATGGAAAGTAACTCGAACAACACATACATAAAGAATTAAGGACAAATGGAGTTCACCTAACATCTCATACTTATTTAAATGAGCAGAGACACACATCAGTAGCTGAAAATATATATTATCAAAGGTAACTTTTAGTGACAATACTTCTTTCTTCGTTAGTAATCTTCATTCGAATTTCTTCCACTTTCTAGGAGATGAGGAATATTCTTTCGATAGAAACAGCACAACACACATTATTGATATCAACCACGTAAAAAGTTTTACCTCTATTACTTATCGGAGATCTTCGCAAAGTTCAATCGTAGATATTATTGACATTAGATTTTCAAATTACATTATATTTCCAAGAGAAATAAAGCAGTCAAAAATATTAAACGGAAGGAAAATGAACACATAATTTACTGTTGGAGGTCATTGGTAGGTTACAACGTTGCTCTGTTGATAGGAGATTCTACTGGAAGAGTTTCTATTAATAAAATCAATAAGGTGCCCCATATATAGAACCAAGTGTAATATAAAAATACCAATTTCAGATATTTCTGTCTTAATGCCTATGTCTGAGTACACACTCTTAACAATAGTGGAGAACGTTAATGATATCACTTCTACCTAAAACCCTTAGCAACTTGTTTCTCTTGGTCTACCAATGAATTTAAAATTGACTGTTGATCAACTTTGGCTCTGTTCGAAATCCTATTTGTGATTCCTCAGTTGATTTCCTTCACCTAATCTTCTCCATCCCTAACATCCAAGCAGTCTTCCTCATCAATTACTTTGATGAAGTATGAATCATGAATCGTGGGAATCCATATCATTCCTAGTAGTGAAATCAAATCACTACACATAAAAATATATTTGTTAGTACAAACTAAATGAATAAATGGAATAGTTAATGAATGGTTCATAACGACTGGAAAAACATCACAAAGATGAAAAAAAAAAATGAGTCAAACAACGAACGTTTGAAATATAATGAAACTTAGCTCTGGAAAATCTAGTTGTACTGACTGGCGAAGAACTACTTTCTCTTCTTTTCTCCTTATATATCAATGATCATAATGATACCGAAGCTTATATCATCACACATAAACCTATTAAGATTGATGGAAAACTGATCATGAACCTTATCTGATTGATGAAATACGTTAGATTAATCTTGAATTGCATAGTAAAAAATTAATCTGATTGTACATGTCTCTGTTAAACACTTATCTTTCAATGGACTGAGCTGTATATCCTGCGAAACACTTAGCTGCTTCTCTTATTCGATCACTGAATCGTAGGGATAACAAAGATGGGAAGACAAAAGAATGGACAGTTAAATATAGTGAAATCCATAACGATATACCTCTGTTTATTTTCTCATGTTGGTTCACAGCTTCACCGAATCTTGTTCTACCCTCCTCTTCCACGCATGTGTGATCCCATATAGTTTAACATATCTTCAACGTTTCCATGTGCTAAAGAAAACAAAATTAAAAAAACAATCGCATATTGGATAATCTCATTGTTATTTATCGGCATTAGCATGATCAAAATTTCCAGTCAATATTTGAGGATCGAGAAAAAGATTGAAAAAGAAGCTGACCTCCGTAAAAGGAAAAGTAGGCCAAAGTTGGAAGATGAAGCGCTGATGGAGAGCACGCAATCACATATGTAAGATTCTTGTAGTCGTTTTGCATTTTAAAGAAGAATTATGAGACGTTTCTTAGTTTTTGATATGGGAAGTTTAGTGGTCTTATCAGTTAAAATCTAAGAGGAGAGAAAGCGTTTTCATAGGAGTATCATAATGACCTAATTGCTAACGTTTTGTGTCAACGTTTTATTGGGCTAAAAGAGGTGTGTCTTTCGGGCAATAATTATTGGGTTTGATAAGGCCCAAGGACGAAAATGATCTCTTCTCTTGACAAATTTACGTGAGTTTTGAAACTGCTGACGTGGCATCATAAGATAGAAAGCTAAGAAGTTGATGTGGAACCCCTCAAGAGCTCCAAACTGCTTTTTTTTATTATTATAGACTAGATGAGTACCCACACAAATGTGTGGGTTTTTTTTTAATATTTTGTCTAATATTTAAAATTTAACCGTAGTTTTATATAAATTAAATTTTATATTTGTTTTTTTGGATGGTCATCATATGCAGAGAAAAAATTGTTTGATCTGCTTTTCTATTGACTTTTTGTCTTTAAGAAAACTTATCAGACACTTGTTCTACTAAAAACCGTTAAGTTCTTCAATTATAACTATTATGTGGTAATCTAGAGCATCATAAACAAATCTAAATAAAAGAATCCACAAATATTATATAGTATATACATAATACTAAATATTATGATTTGGAACTCAGTACGCATATTCTCTAAATAAATAGATAAACTTATTATAACCGATTTTTCTATTCTCATTGAAACCTTCACAATTTCCATTGAAATTAAAAAGTTAAGTACATGAATATTCCAACAAAATAAAAAACTAAAAATCAGTCATATAATACCATAATACACAATAATTTGTATATAGCATGAAGATACACAATAACTTGTATATAGCATGAAGATACACAATAACTTGTGAGGTATAAGAACAAACTATTAGCGAATCTCATTTTTATGTAAAACTTACTCAAGTATACTAAATTAATGTCTATTAGTTTTTTTTTAACCAACCTATCAACAAATGTTACATTTTTTTTTGTTATAAGAAATAGAAAATATCAAAAGTGGATGTCAAAAAGCCATCACGATAAATAATTCAGAGCATAGGAGAAATAAACATGTAAATAAAAGATATATTTAACTTTAATTTATATTTGACCACACACAAATAAATAATTTTAATTGAGTTTTGACAAAGAAAGAAAAAAGTTTAATTGAGTTTTATATTTTTTAAAATAATAAATAAATTAGATGATGTGTCATAGAGAGAAGTGCTGATGTGTCACTCCCTTGTGAGGCACATTCACTCTTTATATAATAGATTATATATATAAATTTTTATTTTTGTTCAATATAAAAAACAAATATCCTCAAACGAGATTAATTTTCATTAAAGCTTCAAGGCTTGATTTGATGCTCGTGGCAACGTCGTTTGTTGTCATGTTGAATCCCGCACCCATCTGCATTTGCGATTAACATGCAATTAATTTTATTCTTTCTGTTTCACATGCCAGCATCATCAACATAAATCTTTTTTCTTTTTACGTTACCAACTTATCACTTATGTCTACCAAATACCCATATCCGGTATCCCATTTTTCAATTTCTTTAGTTATTTTCTCAATTGTACCGGTTATAATACCAAAAATAATCGAATTTTCAAAGGGGGTTTTAGTGTAATAGCGATGTTGGAAAAATGTGTGAAAAATATAGCAACCATATTGGTGTAATAAATCTGATAACCAAAATCTCTAACTTTTCTTTTTTTTTGCTTATAAAATTTAAGCAGAGAATTAAAGAGCAGAGCGGAAGCTATTTATGTCATCCCCTATTTCAATATAGCCTTTTGTCATGTCGCTCTATGACACTCCGACATCCTATACTATATACACGCAATCAGAAATGGTATTAATGTTAAACATAATTTTAATAGAATAAAACGCTAGTGCTACACTCAGACGTCCTATACTATATACACCTAATTGATAATAGTATTTATGTTCAATATGTGTACTGCAAACAGCTTGTTTCAACTAGTATTTATGTCAATTGAGCTAGCGTCATATAGTCATATTCTACTAAAACAATGTTTAACATGAATACTATTCACGATTACATGTATATAGTATAAGACATCATCATGTTAAGCTCGTTTCCGACATTGGCAACACTCTAAGACGTATCCGAAGAGGGTTACGTATCCGATATTGGCAATACTCTAATAATATTTCCAATTGCTTGTATATAGTATAGGACGCTTGCGTGTTGAGCTTGTTTCTAGTATTGCTAGTTGCACTAACATTTTATTCTACTAAAACGATGTTTAACACTAAAACTATTCTCGATTACGTGTATATAGTATAGGACGCCAGCGAATCATAGAGTGACAAAAGGCTATGTTGAAATAGGGGACGGCGTAAGTAGCTTCCTCTTTAGTTTTCCGCAAACATCTACTAAAACGATGTTTAACATTAAAACTATTCTCGATTGTGTGTATATAGTATAGGACGCCAAATTATCATAAAGTGATATGACAAAAGGCTATGTTGAAATAGGGGATGACGTAAGTAGCTTCCTATTTCCTCTTTAGTTTAATATGAATACTATTCTCAATTAAATATATATAGTATAGGACCCCAACGTGTTAAACTCGTAAATAATATAGTGCAATAAATCATCGAGTTGAACTAGTGTCCTTTACTTTTTATTGTTGCCACTCTATAGGGTGGTTATGTCATCATGTTCTCTCATCTCAGTTTAAACTGCAGGATAGTTTTGTATATAATATACAATATATGCATAATACTATACCCATGCCAAACATATAGCTACTCCTTTTAATATTAATTTTTTTCTTGTTTATTGTTCAAAAGAGACTGGCTACAAATATTGACTCGAAAAGTTGAAATTGGATCTAAAAAGGAAAAAAAAGTCTATAATGATTTTAATCGAATATAAAATGTTGTGGTATGAAACCAGTAGATATATATAATCAATTCAACTAACCATGGGTTTGACCGTGCTAAAAAGTTCGGATGCCAGGGAAAGAAAAAAAAGGCGAAATATTCTCTTTTTTTTTACAAAAGATCAACATATATATTATTAAGACAAATATTGTAAGTTAGGTCGAATCAAACAAGTAGAAAAACGTAAATTTTAGTGAGAAAACAAAACTGAGGCAAACACCCGTTATAGGATTTCTTTATTAATTGTGTGAATGAATAATTACAACCTTAAGATCTTGTATTTATAAGTCCCAAAACCCGTTCCTAAACCACTTAGTAAAGGGGTTTTTTTTTTCAAACCCAATTGGAAACCATACCATAGACCCTTAGATTATTTGTCACCAGAAATAACAAACTCCACCTTGACAAAAAATCTCTTCATGGGTCATCTTTCTTCTTCCTCTAGCATTAGAACACATGGAGAAAATTCAAGCAATGCTTGAACTTCTCCACCGTAACGGGGTTGGTCAACATATCAGCTGTATTTTCTGACGTATGCACTTTATCCAACAAGACTTCCCCAGATGCAGACAACTCTCTGATCTTGTGAAACCTAACTTGAATGTGTTTCGTCCTTGCATGATATACATGATTCTTAGCCAGAAACAGCGCGCTCTGACCATCACTGTATAGCTGAATTCCACCTTGATCAACACCCAATTCTGACACAAGTCCTTTAACCCATAATGCTTGCTTGGCCGCTTCTCTCATCGCCATATACTCAGCTTTTGTGGTAGACATTGCAACAACATGTTGCAACACAGATCTCCAACAAATAGGACCTCCTGCAAGAGTAAAAACGTACCCTGTAGTAGACCTTTTGTTGTCTAGATCACCTGTATAATCTGAATCAACATATCCCATAACTGAGTCACACTCTTGACCTCCAAACATAAGCCCAAGTCCAATTGTACCCTTCAAATACCTAAGAATCCACTTAACTGCGTTCCAGTGTGCTCTTCCAGGATTAGACATATACTTTCTTACTTGACTAAATGCGTGTGCTAAGTCTGGTCTAGTGCAAACCATAGCGTACATCAAACAACCAATTGTTCTAGCATAAGGAACATTTTCCATATCTCTGATCTCTTCATCAGACTTCGGACATTGTAATGCTGAAAGTGAGATGTGCATCGCCAAAGGTGTAGACACTGGTTTTGCATTCGACATGTGAAACCTCTCTACAATTTTCTGAAAATAACTCTTCTGATAAAACCATAACCTCTTAGAGCTTCTTTCCCTGCGAATTTCCATCCAAAGAATCTTCTTTGCGGCTCCAAGATCCTTCATTTCGAACTCTTTCTTCAATAACTCTTTCAGCTCGTCAACATCCTCCATATTTCTCCCAGCAAATAGCATATCATCAACATAAAGCAGTAGGAATATGGGAGAATGACCATCCAAATACCTTACATAGATGCAACAATCATACTCGCAATTCTTGAAGCCAATCTTCAACATGTAGGAGTCAAAACGTTTGTACCATTGCCTAGGAGCTTGCTTCAATCCGTACAATGACTTCTTAAGTTTGCACACAAGCTTCTCCTCACCTGGTTTTACAAACCCTTCTGGTTGCTCCATATAGATCTCTTCGTCCAGATCTCCATGAAGAAATGATGTCTTCACATTCATCTGTTCAAGATGATAGTCCCAGCTTGCTACCAATCCCAACACAGCTCTTATAGAAGTGTGTCTAACAACTGGAGAAAAAATCTCGTCAAAATCTACTCCCTTCCTTTGCGAGTAACCCTTTGCTACTAACCTCGCCTTGTATTTTACTGGCTCCTTTTCAGACTTTCCTGGTTTTATCTTGAAAACCCACTTGCATCCAATCGCCTTCTTACCTTGTGGTAAAAGTTCGATTCTTCTCAAAACTTTCATTTTCCTCTCCCATGGCACCAATCCATTCATCTTTGTCAGGGCTAGATATAGCCTCTTGAAAACTAGCTGGATCATTTGTGCCAACCACAGGAGCATAACTGACCACGTCTTCGAATCCCAATCTTTCTAGTGGCTTTGTGATGCGTTCCGGTCTGATTTGCGTCAAACTCTCCTCTGCTCGTTTTTGTTCACCCTCCTGCTTCTCCTCAGCAGGCTGCTCATCGCATATTGCTGTTAGTCTAACCTCCTTAGACCCTTCCTGTGTTGTATCAGAGTCTGTGTAAGTCTCAATAGTCAAAAGCACTCGTTCTCATCTCGCCTGTTGCACCATATACTGCTCATCAAAAGACCACATCTCGACTAAACACCCTCTTCTTAGCCTCATGATCATATAACTTGAAGCCTTTCACGCCATTTTCAAAGCTTATGAATATGCACTTCTTTGAATTCGAATACAGCTTTGATCTTTCATCACTTGGAATTAACATATAAGCTGGACATCCAAGTATCTTCAAGTTAGATAGATCAATGTCTATCCTAGTCTACACTTCTTCCGCTACTTTACCCTCTAGAGTACTCCTTGGCGATTTATTGATGAGATAGACTGTCGTGTTTACTGCCTCAGCCCATAATTACTTTGGAAGCCCTGCATTCAACCTCAAACACCTTGCTTTCTCTGCAATCAAACAGTTCATCCTTTCACTGACCCCGTTTTGATGTGGTGTTTTCCTCACTGTGAAGTGCCTTTGAATACCATGCTCCTCGCAGAACCTCTTGAACTCGCCATCAGTATGAACTCGCCATCAGTATACTCTGTGCCATTATCTGATCTCAGATATTTTACCTTCCTATCCACCTGATTTTCTACTTCAGCCTTCCAAATCTTGAAGTTCCAGAATACCTCAGATTTATGCTTCAAGAAGTACACCCAAACCTTCCTGGAGAAGTCATCAATGAAGATGACTGATATATCATAGTTTTTACCCATTTGTAAGCCATGATATAAGTGTTTTTATAGAGTCTTTTGCTAGTTTTGGAGTCTTTTTAGAGTCTTTACATGATGGAGAGCATTTGGAGCTAAATGGAAGATTATGGAACATTTTGGAGCATTTTGGAGAAGCAGCCGAAGTGATGAAGTCAAGAGGCTGGATTTACGAGCTGAGTGTCGATCGACACCATCAGTGTCGATCGACACCAAGGATAGACGGCGAAGCTTGACGGTTTCCAATCAGGAAAAGGAAAGAAGAGCAAGTTCTGAAGAATTACAAGTCTACCCCTGGACGAAAAATCCCCTTCTATAAATAGTTTTCAGGCATTGTTTAGCCAAATACCTTATCATTATTTTCTGTTTTTGAGACTTAGAGAGAGATTGATCCTGAGCTTTTGGGGAGACAATTCTAACTCATCTGAGCCAGATTTCGAACCCCTGTATCATTCTCTATTCTTTTATGCAATATTATTCAGCCATGTTTTGTGTTTGCATTATTATGTCTGAGTAGTTTGCTTGTTAGGTTAGGGTAATTTAGGGTTTGATGAAGAGTTTATAGAATCACTAGAATTATTAGGGAAATCAATTGGATCTTCACCTAGATTTGTGCTTAACTTGATTCTCTGAATTGATCACTTAGAAATCAAACCTTAGGTTGTTTAATAGATGCGAGAGCATTATTAATAACTTGAACTAATCTTAGGTGAGCAAATTATCTATTCGCAAAGAGATTTGGTCTAGGTAATTTGTGAACAAATCGAACCTGTTCTTATTGCTTGCCTTGATTGTTTAAATTCGCAAAGAGATTTGGAATTTAGGGATTTAGGCATAGATAACTTCTGCAACGAGAGTTGATTGGTTTTACCTTAGAGTTTCGAGTTCTAGACGGTTCTTAATAAATCCCTAATAAACTTAGATTCTGCATTCTTGGATTCAAACCTGATAATTATCCTTGCCTAGCGCCTCGTCTCCTGAACTTTAATCCATCTAATTCCGATTTATTACTTGCTTTAATTGCTTAGTTTTCAATTTCATTATTCGACCTAGCATAATCTAAACCTAGAAACCATAAGTGTAGCTTTAACTTCCCTGAGGATTCGATACCCCTTATACTTCAACTGCATTGCTGTGCACTTGCAGTAGTTGATTATTTGGGTAAAACTAGACCCCTATCAAGTTTTTGGCGCCGTTGCCGGGGAAGCTAATAGCTACCTAACGGGATCTAGTATTAGGATTCTGTCTAGGTTTTTGTTTTATTTTTGTTACTGATTTAGTTCTCTATCTTTTGTTTCAGGTGCATGCCCAGTACCAGGAGCAACAAGGAAGAAGAACTAGTCACTTTGAACCAGGAAATCAACCGTCTCGAACGTACGAACCGCAAGTCTGCACGAGCGTCGAACGACACAACAGGCGTCGATCGACACACACAACCAGCGTCGAACGACACCCTCTGTATCGATCGACACCTTGCGCGGACAGAGATGGCTGAACCTGTGATCATGATACGCAACGAGGCTGGCGACTTTGTTGACCTACAGGGCAACAGAAGGAACGCCCAAGGACAGAGACTTGATGAGGCTGGCGCCGTCATAGTCGAACCGGCGATACAAATCGCCGGTGCAGAAGCTGGACGTGGAAGAACACTTGGCGAGTACAACCGCCCAGACCAGTTCTATGCTAATAGAGCTGCGATCCGTCCTCCTGCATTTCAGAGGAATGACTTCGAGCTGAAGCCTGCTTACTACACTTTAGTGGCTCAGCATCCCTTCCATGGTCTTCCTAATGAGCATCCCATGGACCACGTTGAGAGATTCGAGGACCTCGCATCAAGCATCAAAGCTAATGGAGTGACCTATGATTATCTCTTCTGCAAGCTTTTCCCTTACTCGCTTGCTGGAGATGCATCACACTGGCTGAAGCAACTGCCACCAGGATCTTTGACCACATGGGAAGATACAAAGAATGCATTCCTGTGCAATTTCTTTGATGAAGCGAGATCCGAGGAGCTGAGGATGAAGATCACTACATTCTCTCAAGGACCTACTGAAGCATTCAAGGCTTCTTGGGTGAGGTTCAGATCTTACCAGAGGGACTGCCCACATCACGGTTTTAGCAAACCACAGCTTATCAGTATCTTTTACCTAGGGATTGATTGGAGGTACCAGATGGCCTTAGACGCTGCGAGCAATGGCAACTTCAACACAAGGATTCCAGAAGACGCGATAGAGCTTGTTGACAATTTGGCTTCTAGTAACAGCACCAAAAACGCAGACTTGGAAAGAAGACAAAGCGCAGGAGTAGCTAGTGGAAACCAAATCGCTGAAGTCAACAGGAAGCTAGACAACGTACACAATCTCTTGGTGGGGAAGAAGCAGGTCCACTTTGCCAATGAAGTAGAGTCATTCGAACCAAGTGAAGACTGTGAAGAAGAGGACGTGAACTACATCAACGGAGGTGGATTTCAAGGCCAACGTTATGGGAACCAGCAGGGAAACAGGAACTTCACTGGGAATTATCAGAAGAGTTCCTTTACAGGAAATCAAAACTCTTCTGGTTAAACACCGAAACCCCCATTTCAGAACAACAACTACACTAGGAGCTATGGAAATTCTTCATACCAGAAGCCTCCTCCTCAAGACAACAAAATGGAGGCAATGCTAGAGCAGATCTTGGAGGGACAGCAGAAGCTTACAGTGAATTTCAATGGCAAGATGGATTCACTGTACCAGGACCTGAATGGAAAGATTGAGAGCTTGAGTTCTCATATGAAGAAGCTGGATGTTCAAGTTGCTCAAAATGCAAGAGGGATTCCTTCCAGGGAAGACGGATACCAATCCGAAACGCCAAGTGAGTGCTGTCACATTGAGGAGTGGGAAGAACCTTCAGCCTGTCCAGAAGAGAGGACTTAGCATTGAGGAATTTGAAGAGCTTGAAGATGTAGAAGATGTTGCGGACCCAGCGTCGATCGACACCCGAGGAGATGAAAGACAAAGACGATCCTGAACCTGAACCAGAAGCGAAGGAAACACCTTCTACGACGAGTGTCGATCGACACCCTCCTGGTGTCGATCGACGCCCACCACGGACAGAACCAGATCGAGCTAAGACCAAGATTATTGCTGCAGAAAGGGTCTACAAACCGAAGATCCCTTTCCCCCTGGTAACAAAGAAGTCTAAGAAGGAACTGCTGGACGCTAGATGCAAGGCTATCATGGATAGACTAGTGGTTGAAATCCCTTTGATGGATGCCATTAGAACTACTCTAGTGATAAAGAGATACTTGAAGTGGATGATGACAAACAACATGGACATGGAGGAAAGCATAATGATGATATCAGAGCAAGTTAGTGCTGTCATTCAGAACAGGCTTCCAGAGAAACTCTCCGATCCGGGAAGCTTTGTTCTAGACTGCTCCATCTTTTCAGACAAGTTTGGGAGATCTTTGTGTGACTTAGGATCAAGTGTCAACTTGATGCCTCTTTCAGTTGCTCTAAGGCTGGACATGACAGATTTCAAGGCCACAAGAATCTCCCTAGTACTTGCTGATCGATCCGTCAGAATCCCTGAAGGTGTTTTGGAAGATGTTCCTATCAAAGTGGGAGATTGCTTGATTCCCACAGACTTCGTGGTTTTGGCATATGATGAGGAACCCAAAGACCCTCTCATACTTGGTAGACCATTTTTGGCTACAGCTGGAGCGATCATTGACGTAAGGAAGGGTAGGATCGCTCTGAACCTTGGAGATTTGGTGATGAAGTTCGACATGGAGAAGCTGATGAAGAGACCAACAATTGATGGACAAACATTCTATGTCGATTCACTCACCAACCTTGCTGAAGAAATTTTCCAAAAGGACCACCCTACAGACCCTCTGGAACGTGCATTGACCACTTCCACAAAGGACATTGAGTGCTTGGACGATGCAGTTGCTGGGTACGCAAAGATGTTGGATGCAAGCGAGCAAGTGATGCAACTAGTCGCTGCTGAGGACTTGTGTCGATCGACACCGAGCAGTGTCGATCGACACCATGCGCGCACAACAACAAAAGCCACACTCACCGATAGGAGTGAGGCTATGGCACCTAAAGTTGAGCTTAAACAGCTCTCTGCCGGGCTAAGGTACGCATTTCTTGGTCCTAATTCCACCTATCCTGTAATTGTAAATGCTTCTTTGAACAATGCAGAGCTCACGTTGTTGCTAAGCAAGCTGCGCAAGTATCGCAAGGCTCTTGGCTATTCTCTTGATGACATTTCAGGTATCTCATCAGACTTGTGCATGCATCGGATTCACCTTGAGGATGAGACGAAATCTTCAGTAGAGCATCAACGAAGGCTGAATCCGAACCTGAAGGAAGTAGTCAAAAAGGAGATCATGAAGCTCTTGGAAGCAGGGATCATCTATCCCATTTCAGACAACGCTTGGGTCTGTCCGGTTCATGTGGTTCCTAAGAAAGGAGGAGTCACAGTGGTGAAGAATGAGAAGAACGAGCTGATTCCAACAAGGACTGTGACTGGACAAAGGATGTGCATAGACTACAGGAAGCTGAATGATGCGACCAGGAAGGACCACTTCCCCTTACCATTCATCGATCAGATGCTTGAGAGATTGGCGAACCATCCATACTACTGTTTCTTGGATGGCTATTCAAGATTTTTCCAGATTTCAATCCATCCAGATGATCAGGAGAAGACCACTTTTACATGTCCTTATGGTACATTTGCATATCGCAGGATGCCATTTGGACTTTGTAATGCTCCTGCGACCTTCCAGAGGTGTATGATGGCGATCTTCACGGACATGATTGAGAGGTTTATGGAGGTCTTTATGGATGACTTTTCTGTTTATGGGTCATCCTTCAAAGACTGTCTGGACAACTTATGCGCAGTGTTGCAGCGATGTGAAGAGAATCACTTGGTTCTGAACTGGGAAAAGTGTCACTTCATAGTCACAGATGGGATTGTACTTGGACACAAGGTTTCAGCACAAGGCATTGCAGTGGATCGTGCTAAGATAGAGGTCATGACAACGCTACAGGCACCAGATTCTGTGAAGTCAGTGAGGAGTTTTCTAGGACATGCTGGATTCTACAGAAGATTCATCAAGGATTTCAGCAAGATTGCAAGGCCACTCACCGCTCTTCTGTGCAAAGACGTGAAATTCGAGTTCACTGCCGAGTGTAATTCAGCCTTTGAACAGATCAAGCAAGCCTTAGTGAGTGCTCCAATTGTGCAACCTCTGGACTGGGATTTGCCTTTCGAGGTGATGTGTGACGCCAGTGATTTCGCAGTAGGAGCAGTTCTGGGACAGAAGAAGGACAAGAAACTTCACGCCATCTATTATGCCAGTAGAACATTGGATGATGCTCAGGAGAACTATGCAACTACGGAGAAGGAATTGCTAGCTGTGGTTTTTGCCTTTCAGAAATTTCGACAGTACCTTGTTGGTTCGAAGGTGATTGTTCACACTGATCATTCTGCATTGAAGTACTTGATGCAGAAGAAGGATGCAAAGCCGAGGTTGCTAAGATGGATTCTACTTCTTCAAGAGTTCGACATAGAGGTCAAAGACAAGAAAGGAGTTGAAAACGGAGTAGCTGATCATCTTTCAAGGATTAGAATTGAAGATGATGTGCCCATTGATGACTTTCTACCTGAGAAGAATATATATCTTGTTGAGAGTCGCTTGAAGAGCATGATCTCGGACCAGATACGCTTAGTGTCGATCGACACTAGTGGAGTGTCGATCGACACCCCGTCCGAACAGATGAGAACGACTCGCGGATCAACACTTCGAAGTTTGCCAACTTCACGAGTGTCGATCGACACCATCTGTGTCGATCGACACCAAGGGCCATTAGCAGTTCGCAGGCTCTTGGATGATGTGTTCCGACAACCAATCTTTGCTGTTCAAGATGCAACTCGACCATGGTATGCTGATATTGTGAACTTCCTCGCTGCAGACATTGAGCCTAACCATCTCAAGGGATATGAGAAGAAGAAGTTCATGAGGGAACATAGAAGGTATTATTGGGATGAGCCACACTTATACAAGCATTGTTCAGACAATGTTTACAGAAGATGCATTGCAGAGAGTGAGGTTCGTGATGTCTTGTTCCATTGTCATGGTTCTGAATATGCTGGACATTTCGCATACTTCAAGACAGTGTCCAAGGTTCTTCAAGCAGGCTTTTGGTGGCCTACTATGTTTAAGGATGCTCAGTTGTTCGTCACGCAATGCGATGCTTGTCAAAGGAGGGGGAAAATCAGCAAGAGGAACGAGATGCCACAGAACTTCATCCTTGAAGTGGAGATTTTCGATTGTTGGGGTATTGACTTCATGGGACCTTTTCCTCCATCTTTTGGGAACCAATACATCTTAGTGGCTGTGGACTATGTCTCCAAATGGGTAGAAGCAATTGCTTCTAAGAAGAATGATGCTGCTGTGGTTCTCAAGATGTTTCAGACCATCATTTTCCCAAGATTCGGAGTGCCTCGGATTGTTATAAGTGATGGTGGTTCTCACTTTATCAACAAGATTTTCGACAAGCTGCTGAAGAAACATGGTGTTCAGCATCGCGTAGCGACTCCTTATCATCCCCAAACGAGTGGACAAGTGGAAGTCTCCAACAGGCAAATCAAGCAAATTCTGGAGAAGACAGTGGGAAAGACGAGGAAAGATTGGACATAAAAGTTGGATGATGCACTTTGGGCCTACATGACTGCATACAAAACGCCTTTGGAAACTACACCGTTCCAGTTGCTCTATGGCAAGGCTTGCCATCTTCCAGTTGTGTTGGAACACAAGGCACATTGGGCTATCAAGAAGATGAATTTCGACTTAAAACCTGCTGCAGAGAGACGCCTACTTCAGCTCCACGAATTGGATGAACTTCGTTATCATGCTTATGAGAACTCAAAACTCTACAAAGAGAGAACTAAAGCATATCATGATAAGAAGATCATCTCCAGACAATTCGAGCCAAATGACCAGGTACTTCTATACAACTCTCGTTTACAATTGTTTCCTGGTAAATTGCGTTCACGTTGGTCAGGTCCTTTCACCATCAAAGAGGTTCGACCATATGGCGCGATTGTCTTGACAAACTCCAAAGGAGAGCAGTTCACTGTGAATGGGCAGAGAGTGAAACACTATTGGGCTCAAGCCAAGATTCCAGAAGGACACATTGTGTCTCTGGCTGATGCACCATCCGCCTAAACGCATGAACAGTCAAGCTATTGACGTTAAACGAGCGCTGAATGGGAGGCAACCCACTTTTAGGTACGTTTTTCTTTATATTTTGTCTTGGTTTTACTAATTATTTTGGCTTTTAAATATAAAAAAAAAGAAGGGGAACGACCACGATTAGTGTCGATCGACACACATTGTGTCGATCGACACCAAGCAAGGACACGGGTAAGTTCTTCAAAACCCGAGACTTCTTCTTCATTCTCTCATATTTTCAAAAACCGTTCGTTTGAGAGGCTTTTTCCCCAAATCCAATTTTTCTCAAATCTTAACCGAATTGAGTGATTCTTTGCCCTAATCCGTGCGGATTTTAACCCTCTTTCACAATCTATCATCCATTTATTTGATCTACAAAGGTATGTTCTTCAAATCTCCCAATTTCATTTTCGGACCTAAGGTGAAAATTTTCGAATTCAGCCTTTTTAGCTTGATTTCTCTGTTGAATCATGTTTATTTAGGTTGTCTAACATGGTATAGATCATTACCCAACGGTTTTTCATCATCTAATTCACATAATTTGAAATTTTCGGAATTTTTGGAAATTGATGATGCATGTTGTGAATTGAGATTTTTCTTTGGGTTTTATGGTCTAGAATAGGTCGATTATTGCTATTGGGATTGTCGGATTGATATTTGATGTTGAATGAAATTGCAAATTGTGATGTTTGAGTCGGATTGGATTTTCCCCCATGGTGTCGATCGACACCCGACCCGAACTGACACTTTGTTCTTCATTTCTTAGAATGTGGATTTGATTTTGGTTTACTTTTCTTTTGCAGATGGCTCCTGTGAGTAAGCGACCACGCCACACTGAGGCATCAGACTAAGGGACTGCCAATGATGAGGCAATTCCGTCTCTTCCTCCATGGCCTAAGCCTGAAAAGGCAAAGGTTCGGGTTAAAAGACGTTGGGACGATTAACCAGCTGAAGAGGTGGCAAAGGACGCATGTATTTACAGAGATCTCAGAGAGACATGGGATGATTATGACACGCTGTTCTACAATGCGTGGTTGCGAGTTGAGATTGCTCCAACACGTTTTGCCTGCGAGAAGACGATGCAGGAGCTTGGCATCAAAGATGACATCTTGCATCTGATGGAGAGAATTGGGATGGGCACTATTGCGACGAGGCAGTACGATCTTTACCCAGACATTGTCCGCCAGTTCATTGCCACAGACCGAGACTGCTACTGGAATGAGATCAACAGGAATGCTCTGGAAGGCACATTGACCTTCCTAATCCGCGGGATCCGCTACCGCATTTCACTTCCAGACATCTGCGGGATCTATGGATTAGCAGACGAGCATGCCACTGGGGTCTCTCTTCAGACGCAGCTGCCAGATAACCAGGATTTCTGGTCACACTTCGGGAATGGGAGGTATGACTCTAAGACCTCCACTCAGACAGACATTCGCCATCCTACCTTGCGCTACTTCGTCCGTTTGTTCTCTACTACACTTCTGTGTAAGCATGAGCCAGGGAAGATGCGAGTGTCTGAGTTGGTTCTGCTTTATCGAGGGCTTTGGTCTGAGATTTATGAGGATACAGCACGCCAGTTAGCGCGAACCTTGGTGCTGTGCTTGCTCATCACTTGGCTTCTTTGAAGACCAAGCCTTTCAGTGGGACGAAGGCCAAGCCAGAGACTATAGGAAGCCTCCTCACTCCTATCTTCCAGCACTGCAGGATAGACACTTCCAGCTGCTCCATCATTACATCACGTGCCTTGGTCGATATGGAGTACTTGAAGAGGGCTCATTGGGTGACTGGCGAGAGGATGTGGGCATTCAGCGACGAGCAGAGAGTGCAGCGCTTGGTTCAGCTACCTGACAAAGACCTCACTCACATTACCAGCGATTCAGGACACCTCGCATTTCACCCCAGTCCGAGCAAGCTTAGGACTGCTCCCATTGCCAGACGCATAGGCATCTCATCCCGACCAGCTGAGGATGCACCTCGACCTTCATGTTCTAGGCGCAGAGCACAGACCACCTTGACGCCTATTGGTCCTCATCACCTTCCTGCTGCTCCCGAGATTTCTATGGAGCAAGCTGCTTTCCAGAGATACGTGGTTCAGAGCTTTCAGGCCATCTGGAATGACATTGCCACTGTGTCTAACTGTGGCTGCGTTCGACCTGCTTCTCCACCACGATCTTCTCCACCACGACCAGATGACGACGAGTGACTTTTCCATCCTTTTTCTTTTTAGTACTTTGAGTCAGCTTTTCTTTTTACTTGAGTCTGCATTTTGTTTCATTTGATTCAGTACTTTGTTTCAAACTTGTTGCAGTTATTGAGCTTATTGGATTATCTTGTGCTTTAAACCTTTTGTTGAGTTTTCTAACAGCATGGAAGAATTCTAACAACGATCTGACTTAACAACATCAAAGTTCGAGTGGAAGAACTCTGTCTTCGGACAGAGTGTCGATCGACACGACCATCTATCTCAGCAACGATCGACACCATCTGTGTCGATCGACGCTACGCGCAGAAGTCAGGTAATCCAATTTTTTTTCTCTTTGTTGCAACAGTTTGGTACGAATTTTTTCTATCCAAACTCATTCTTAGTAACATTGGGGACAGTGTTATTCAAGTCTGGGGGAGGTGGTTCCTAATCTTGTGTTTTGTTTTGAGAGTCAGTTGAATCTTGAGTCAAAAGTTTTCAAAAATTTGATTTATTGAGTCAAAATTAGTTGGAACTTTCAGTTTTTCTAGAAACTAACCACAGGAAGTTGACACTTGAAGAACCATTGTTATGAGAGTTGATTGCAGGACTTACTAAGTAGAAACCTACAAGTGGAATCAGCCTAACAAGACGACTTCAGATCCCCTTACAAAGAACTAGGTATGCGCAGAACTTGATTCCTCTTTCAGTCCGAACAGATAGGCAATTGCAGTCTCTACTTGATCTTCCCTTAAGAGAAAAGAAAAGAAAGAAAAAGAGTCTAAGTCTGGAATAGTGTCTTTGTCATGAGCCTGTCTCCTCACAAGGAACAATATTAGTGATGCTCTTGAACACGTCTCCTCACAAGGAACACAAGTAGAGAGTAGCATTATTCCAGAGATCCCAAAAAGAATAAGAAGAGTCAATGAAAAGATCTTAGAACACCCTGAAAATGGGCAGAAGTTGACTAAGGGAAGAGAAAATAGGGGAGCTGTATGAGAATATCTTGTTTTGGTACTAAGGAAGGGAAAAAAATCAGAAAAGTTCTATGGCATTACCATTGTTAGAGTTCGAATCTTTTACCAAGGAAAGGATCTGGATTTGAACTGGGAGATTGCTAAGCTTGTGGTAAGTACACTGAACTTTCCTAAGGTTGGCTCTAATATCATGTGGATTCAAAAAGTGTTAATCAGAGTGGCGTTTTGAAGAAGTACTCGGAAATTCCTGTTTTCAAACTTCTACTTCAGTCTAAGTTTCTGTTTTGCTTGAGGGCAAGCAAAGGCTAAGTCTGGGGGAGTTGATATATCATGGTTTTTATCCCTTTTTAAGCCATGATATAAGTGTTTTTATAGAGTCTTTTGCTAGTTTTGGAGTCTTTTTAGAGTCTTTACATGATGGAGAACATTTGGAGCTAAATGGGAGATTATGGAACATTTTGGAGCATTTTGGAGAAGCAGCCGAAGTGATGAAGTCAAGAGGCTGGATTTACGAGCTGAGTGTCGATCGACACCATCAGTGTCGATCGACACCAAAGAAGGTCGGCCAAGTTTCCCCAATTCCATCAGAAAAAGGAAATCACTCAAGTTTTGAAGAATTACAAGTCTGCCCCTGGACGAAAAATCCCCTTCTATAAATAGTTTTCAGGCATTGTTTAGCCAACTACCTTATCATTATTTTCTGTTTTTGAGACTTAGAGAGATATTGATCCTCAGTTTTTGGGGAGACAATTCTAACTCATCTGAGCCAGATTTCGAACCTCTGTATCATTCTCTATTCTTTTATGCAATATTATTCAGCCATGTTTTGTGTTTGCATAATTATGTCTGAGTAGTTTGCTAGTTAGGTTAGGGTGATTTAGGGTTTGATGAAGAGTTTGTAGAATCATTAGAACTTTAGGGAAATCAATTGGATCTTCACCTTGATTTGAACTTAACTTGATTTTCTGAATTGATCACTTAGAAATCAAACCTTAGGTTATTTAATAGATGCGAGAGCATTATTAGTAACTAGATCTAATCATAGGTGAGCAAAATATCTATTCGCAAAGAGATTTGATTTAGGTATTTTGTGAACAAATCGAACCTGTTCTTATTGCTTGTCTTAATTGTTTAAATTCGCAAAGAGATTTGAGATTTAGGAATATAGGCATAGATAACTTCTGCAACGAGAGTTGATTGGTTTTAACTTAGTGATTCGAGTTCTAGACGGTTCTTAATAAATCCCTAATAAACTTAGATTCTGCATTCTTGGATTCAAACCTGATAATTACCCTTGCCTAGCGCCTTTGTCTCTGAACTTACATCGCCTTTTAAACTTGTTTACTTATTTCTGCATTGCTTTTAGTTTACTTAATATTATTCGCCTAGCATAATCTAAATCTAGAAACCATTAGTGTAGCATCTACTTCCCTGAGGATTCGATATCCCTTATACTTCAACTGCATTGCTGTGCACTTGCACTAGTTGATTATTTGGGTAAAACCTGAGCCCTATCAATGACAAAATACCTAGATCCTCCCAATGATTGTTCTCTGGTCAGACCCCACACATCAGAATGGACATAGTCTAAAAGACATTTTGTCGTGTGTTGTCCTGTTTTGAATAAAACCGTGGACTGTTTTCCCATCACACAAAACCTGCAAAAATCCATCTCGCAGTTCTTTAATCCATCTAGAAGACCTCTTTTGTAGAGTTCTGTCAAGCCATGCTCTCTTATATGTCCCATTCGCATATGACAGAGCGTTGTGCTATCAGATTCAGACACTACAGCTGCATCTCCACCTACAACTACGCTTCCTAGAAGTCGATAAACACTTTTTGCTGTCATCTTTCCTTTCATCACGACCATAGCTCCTTTACAAACCTTCACAACGTCTTCATCTTCAACATCTCTGAATTTGAATCCGTTTCTATGAAGTGAACCCAAGGAGATCAGATTCTTCTTCACCCCTGGAACATGCCTAACATCTGTCAATGTTCTGATAATGCCATCATGCATGCAGAATTTGATCTGCCCAATACCAATGATAGTACATGCCATATCGTTTGCCAACTGAACAGAACCCATGTTCCCAGCTTTATACATCTCAAACCATTCTCTGTGAGGAGTCATATGGAATGATGCACCCGTATCTAGAATCCTAGAATCTGCGTGACTTCCTGATGTCACAGCAAGTAAGTCATTCTCACTATCCTCTTCTGAATCTTCCTTCTTCTAAACAACGTTTGGTCCTGCGTTCTGCTTCTTAGTAGGACAATCTCTCTTGGAGTGGCCTTTCTTGCCACAACTAAAGCACATCGAATTATTTCCAGTCTTAGATGTCGATTTGTCACTGCTTTTCCCATCTTGTTGCTTCTCGTTATGCCTTCCCCTTTGCTGATTGTAACTCGCATACAACCCATCACCTTGAGACTTATTCTCGACACCAATGTTCTGTCGTCGTTCATAATGAAATTGCAACGAAGAACAAACTGTCTCCAGCCCTATAGTTGTTTTATCAACCGTAAGCGCTGTCAACAAAGTCTCATACTGAGGAGGCAGAGAACACAATAAGATCATGGCTTTATCTTCGTCCTCAATTTTGACATCCACACGTTCCAGATCACTAATGATTTGATTCAAGTTGTTGACGTGCGCAATAATATCTCCTGATTCCGACATCTTCAGCCCGTACAACCTCTGTTTCAGATACAGCTTGCTGGACAACGACTTTGACATATACATCTTCTCTAACTTCTCCTGCATCGCGGCACAAGTCGTGATGTTCATTACCTGGTTGGTAATATCGTCAGAGAGACACAAATGAATCGTTGAAACAGCCTGATCCTTCATATCTTCCCAAATCTCCGGCGTGATCGTTGCTGCTTTTATCGCTAACAGCGCTTTCTTCTGTCCATGCTGCGTTAGCATATCTTTGACTCGCCCTTTCCATAGACCAAAATTTCTCTTCCCATCGAACCTAGGAATTTTGAATTTGAGAGAACCTTTGGACATCGTTCAGATTATCGAAAAAATCTGGCTCTGATACCACTTGTTGTGAATTAGGTCGAATCAAACAAGAAGAAAAATGTAAACCTTAGAGAGAAAACAAAATTGAGGCAAACACCCGTTATAGGATTTCTTTATTAATTGTGTGAATGAATAATTACAACACTAAGACCTTGTATTTATAAGCCCTAAAACCCGATTTCTAAACCACTTATTAAAGGCATTTCCTTTTCGCAAGCCCAATTGAAAACCGTACCATAGATCCTTAGATTATTTGTCATCAGAAATAACAACAAATATATTGAAAATTACTCATGTATGAAAAAGCAAAAAAAAAAAAGAAGGTTTTGGTGTCGAACTATGTGCAAGGTTTAATTTGCAGTGATTTTTAAAAAGTTAAAAAATCCAAAAGCTTAACTAAAAAGAGGAAAAGGGAAAACTAACCTGAGAAATAATGGTGAGATGAAGAGAATTCGATCCAAAAGTGATGACACTGCTATTTATTACTGTCAGATTAAGCTTTTCGATTTCAGCCATAGTGATCTCCACAACCCTTTTCGTCTTTTCACAGTGAACTCTTATCAGAACATTTTTACCAGACAATCTAGCTTCGATCTCCGGCAATGCAATACAATCGTGCTCTGTATCTGCCGTGGAGAGCACTAACACTACCGATTCAATGGTTTTCTGGCTGGCTTGCTCCTCAAGTTACCTAACTCTATCTTTCATATGTTTCAGGTACTTTATTGTGCCCCCAAGCACTGACGCCTTGTCCGTCTACAAGCCCAATTAACACCACAAAAAAAACATCAATACATAAAATGATGATGAATTATGAATCATCTAAGATCAGGTTTGTTATGATTGGCTGAAACCCTTCGGGCAGGTCTAGGACCAGTCCAGGACCGGTTATTTTTGGGATCACAGACAGTTTAATACAAATATTAATAATTTGTTTCTTTTGTTATGATTTGGAGGCCAAATAGTACATGTATTACTTTTAAAAATTTGGGGGCCGAGACCAATGTTTCTCCCGGCTATGCTCAGGCCCGGCCTTGGCAGGTCCTCACAAGTAGAAGATGATGATGAGTAATGAGATAGTTTTTGTACCTTATTAAGAGTTCACTATGGCTGAGAAATAATGGTGAGATGAAGAGAATTCGATCCAAAAGTGATGACACTGCTGTTTATTACTGTCAGTTTAAGCTTTTCGATTTCAGCCATAGTGATCTCCACAACCCCTTTCGTCTTTCCACAGTGAACTCTTATCAGAACATTTTTACCAGACAATCTAGCTTCGACTCCGGCAATGCAATACAATCGCGCTCTGTATCTGCCGTGGAGAGACTCCACTTCTTCACAAACACTACCGATTCAATGGTTTTCTGGCTGGCTTGCTCCTCAAGAAACCTAACTCTATCTTGCAAATGTTTCAGGTACTTTATTGTACCCCCAAGCACTGACGCCTTGTCCGTCTACAAGCCCAATTAACACCACAAAAAACATCAATACATAAAATAATGATGAATTATGAATCACCTAAGATCAGGTTTCTTATGATTGGCCGAAACCCTTCGGGCAGGTCTATGACCGGTCCAGATATTTATGGGATCACAGACAATTTAATACAAATTTTAATATATATATTATTTTTTTTGTTATGATTTGGAGGCCAAATAGTACATGTATATTAGCTCTTAAAAATTTGGGGGTCGAGACCAATGTTTCACCCGGCTATGCTCAGGCCGGGCCCTGCGCAGGTCCTCACAAGTAGATGATGATGATGAGTAATGAGAAATTTTTGGTACCTTACTAAGGCCAGGGACGAGGGTAGATAGAGCAACGAAGCGTTGGCTCAGCTTTTCTCTGCGTCTGCGTTCAGCGATTATGTGGTCTCTCGCTTGTGAAACCCCACGTGACACATTCCTCTGAGCCAATAGAGTAGACTCTTGCTTGGGCTGCAAGTTTCCCATAAGCACCAAAACCGCTTGAGCATTGGTTCGTACTAGTATTCATGTAGCTTCTGCTTTTGACTTGTTTTGCTTCTTCTGCGTCCAAAGCGGTTACTACTGAAGACTGGTGGTTGTAGAGTTGCGGCTCCATGGTTTGTAGAGATGGTAAAGAGAGAAGATTGTTAAGCTATTCGGGTGTAGAAAAGTTCATCATCATCTGCCATTGCTGAACAAAACAAAAAGTTCCATATTCCTAATGCTGTTTTTGAAACAGTCAAATTAAGAACAAAATGGAGAAAGTTAAGCAATTCAGGAAACCTTACAAGTTGATTAAATTCAGAGTTGCATGAAATGTCCATCGGAGACAATGTTATCTGAAAAGATGGAGCTAATATTCTTGACTTTATTTATATTGTATTGTAACATATATAGTATGAAAGAAAATGTTCCAAAAAAAAACATATATAGTATGAAACTTCCAACAAAGTCGGAGATAGAGAGCATAATATAAGACACTTTTGATTAGTGCTTGGTTTTCAAAACAAAATAAGTCTGAAAGGAATTATTAAATGTGTATGAATAATTTACACTTACTTAATTCGACCGACGTTTGTTTGTTTGTTTCTGTTGAATCAGCTAGTTGGTTGGTGAAGGTTTTGTTAGAAGATGTTTGTAAGGGTTGGACGAAAAAAGAAGTATGAATCAGATACTTTAATTTTTAATGAATAATAGACAAGCATAACTGACTCTTTGTAATAAATAAATGTATTACAACTTTAAAATATCTTTTACGGAGGAATTGGTGCTCGTAGACGAGTTACATAGAACTTCTATAAATTAAAACTCGATAAAATAATAATTACTATAAATTAATAAAAATTGCCAGTTCCGAGTCGGATCAATGTAAAAATTAGCAAAATTCGATAAGATAAGAAGATAATAACTTTTTTGAAACTCTTATGTAAATATATGGTCCCATTAATGTCATAAATTAATAATGTGTATATATTCCTTCCATTTTACAATAAGTAATGTTTTAGGGAGAAAATATGTTTCAAATTATATTATGTTTTTAACTTTCGATTAAAAAATAATTAATTTTTAGTGTATTTAACCATTTTTATTTGATAAATTGTTTTATCATTGGTTGAATTGTGTTTTATAGTGCTTTTAAAACAATGATTATGAATTTAGTGTTAAAAATTTATTTTGATGCTATTTAAGGATATTTCTTATAAATTAATAACTCTATAAATTAATAAAATATCATAGTCCCAATATTTATTAATTTATAGAGGTTTTACTGTAGTCTTTTTTTAAACATTCAAAATTTAGTTGGTTTGTAAGTAATATTTAAAACCTACCTTTTTGAAAGTTTTTATGCCTGTTTTCCAATCACACATAACAAAAAAGTTTTTAATTACGGAGTACATTATAAAAGGTTTTTTTTTGATTATTTAGTCAATAATTATAAAATCTTCGAATTTAAGGTGTGAAGCTGTTGGGGAAAAAACGAGTAAACATATAATATCTTGAGAAAAAAATGAATAAATTGACGATAAGTTTACCACAATATAGTTTCATAAGTCTATCATATTAAGAAAATTAGTTTTTAATTTATTATATAAATGATCAGCAAAAGCTATTCTAATAAGATGTAAGTTTGTTGTTGTTTTAACAGAAATTACATTGGTCAATATTTGTAAATAGGAATAACTTGAAGGGTTTTTAAAGGAGATTCATCATGGTTTGGTAGATAGATTAAGTTTTTAGAATGACGCTTACATTGAGTAGAAGTAAATCCTCTGTCTTCCATGTCCTTAATGCATATTGCTAGTTTGATCATCTAGTGATTGATGTATGAAAGTCATACTCGAACACCATAAGATTATTGGCTGGAAGTGGAATTGATAAACTATATATATCCTTAGAGCACTAGCGCTGACTCTAAGCATCATTTAGTGAGATATCAAAACTGGTTCATTCATCTATATATCGTTTTGCTTATTTTTTATCTGAAAAGTGTGACATATGTTGTTAGGTAAAAGTCAATTTTCAACCACAAACATAGAACTATCGAATTTGATGAAGTTTTAATTTTATGATGAAAAGACTTGTGTTTACCTCTAGTTTGCTAAGCTTGAATATTTTAACTCATGACTCCTAAAGATTCCACGACATCCCAACATTTTTAATTCATAAGTTTTACATCATTAGTTACGCTATTTGCTTTATTTAATTTACTTTCATTTGCATCAAAACCCAAAATCATATTTTTTTACTTAGCTTTCGTTTTATTTTGAAAACTATTATGCACTCAAGTCTCTTTGTGTATTTGGTACCTAAAATACTATAATTGATTGATGTGCCCTTGCAGCTCTTACATTGTCTTTCTTTTCAGAAAAATCTGTTTACCCCATAAGGGTACTTCTCAACACGAGGCATGTGAATTATATGTATGCTGTTGTAGAACTCTTGGCTCGACCAAAGTAGAGTAGAATATCTTCTTTGCTTTCTATGCTGTCCAAAAAGCAATCATTCAATGAATACTTCCTCCATGCTTCTTCAAAAGAGATGAACATTGGTACCTTCTTATCCAGTTCATTGAATTTGATCAGCCTTTCCCTACTGTTGAACTGCGAAACTGGAGCGGCTCAGCATGGCTAACGAGCTAGATCAAAAACTGAACTGAAATCAGATTCTCAAAATACTAAGGTTGGTATTTCCACCGTGTCCTAATCTTCAAGGGCAACAAGTTCCTTTGAGTTTGCTTCTTGTTATTGATTTATAATCTAGCAAGCTGACCCGCTTGATACCAAATGTAAAACCAAGACTTTACGAAACTAACAAGAACACATAGAAACTCCACAAACGAGTATCTCTTTAATAGAAATCTCTTAAACTATCTCTCACATACTTATTTAATCCGGATTACTCGACGTCATACACCACTCGAGACAGACCGATTCCTAAGCACCGTTCGCTGACACAACAACAGTTGTGTTGCACTCTTTGTTCACTCATATATGAAACGAAAAAATATTTTGTGTTCCTATGAGAACAACAGCTTCGAAGGCATAACCTAAACCTTAGATCTAAACGCACTATATATACTGCACAACTCTCCTAGTTGCCAATATATTATTTCCTAAACTTCAGCGTCCCTAAATCTTAATTTCGTGACAAATATTCTAACTTGCTTGTCACGTTCAAGCAAGGTGCACCAATGTGAACACTCCACATCACAATCACAAACTCGTTTTGACAGTTCCTCCTCTGTCCCAGTGAAGTGCTACACAGCATCCTCCCTGTGTAACACTGCAGCCTCGGTTCAAGCTCCAAATTTCTTGTGCTTACAAATTGTACATGTTTTATTATTTCTTGCTCAAATCATTGTCCTGATGGTTGGATCTGTGATCCAATTGTTAACATAATCCACTCATTGTCGGACTATTCTTATTTTATAGTGACCCGTAGTGTTATTTCTTAGATGATGGATTGTTTCTGCTCTCTTCTCGAGTGGAACTATTAGAATATTGCATATTGAAAGTAGAGAGGGTTCTAACATAATATATAAAGAACACGTTCCCGTCCATTTATTACCAGGTGTTTTGAGTTAAAAACTCATGATTCCAAAAGTACACACAAAAAGGAGATTTGTTGTGCTAAGATTGTGTTGGCGGCAATTGTAACACTATTAGTTGTTCCCCTGCCAGTAAATTTATTTGTATTTTCTTCTAAAAAAATTAAAAGATTTATCATCTCTTCTCGCAAAAATAAGTTCCAGATGTAAATCTTATATCTTATTTCTGGATGATAAATTAAAACTAAAGATTCTTATACATTGTAAAATAGTTGTGATGAATGATCAAAAAATTACAGACGCAGAGCTTGAGTATAATATGTGAGTGCCCAGAGACTGAACATGTTCCTATAGGTTGGATAATGTAGCATCACATTTATCTTGAACACTCCCTTTATTTCCTGCATTTTTTTGGCATATATATTATATACACAAAATGTATCATGGATCTAACTAAATTTTGGAGTTATAGAGAAAAAAAAACTAAATCACCTCTTGTGGAAAATCACCATTCTCTAACTGTGAATTGATCAACACTTTGGCAGCATCATGAACCGGCTTGGGGTCTCTCTCCATCTGAAATTTATATTCTTAAAATTGGAAGAAGTGTAATACATAGATGTTGTAGTATTGTTATAATGCTGTTTCAGTTTCACGAACCTGACCACCCATAACTAGACCCATCAATGCCTGGGCTGTGTTAACAACATTTGTTTTGTTGCCCACCAAAGGAGTATATTTCTGCAATCCACCACAACAATTTATCGAGAATATAAGTTTGGAAAATAAAAAAGATCATAATAGAAACATATAAATCAATAATAGATTAAAAAAGGTCATAACTTACTTTGTTGGGGCAAGAGAGATAGCTCTCACCCCATCCGCCTTCCGAGTTTTGTGTATCCAGAAGGAACCGAACGGCTCTACGGATAGCCTCAGAGTTATTGTAAGTTTTCCCTGCAGCGACTAAACCTCGGACCGCAAAGAAGGTCCCATAGATGAAACATACTCCCCAGTTTCCATACCATGAACCGTCCGGCATTTGGAAGTTCTCTATGTATTTAACACCCCTTGTTATAAACCTCTCGACCTCTTCCTTTCTGTGTGTAGGAAACATTTTCATGAAGCGAGCCAGTGCTACTATTGCCGACCCTGTACATTCTAGATACCTAAAGATTGAATAATCACAAAGTATTTGAGTAAGCCCGCCCCTAAGAAAATTAAGAAAAAAAGTTGAGTTTGTTGTGAGAGTGTACTCATGCTCGACGATTGTGTCTTCCATAAATTCCACAGGACTCAGCCACTACGTTGATACAACTGCGCATTCAGTACTTTTTCATTTATAACCAAACAAAATTTGAGACAAATAAATACCTCTAGCCAGGTTTTCCCACGAGCAGGCTCCCACACAGCTATACCTCCGTTCTCGCTCTACATTTAACAGTACTATTAAGAAAATTGTGATAAAACTCATGAAATTACTTTACTTTTAAAGTATTACCTGCCAATAGAGAAGCAAATTAACGGCATCATAGAGCCTCTCTACATCCATTTTGTCATCCAATATTGGCATGCTCTCGAAGATTAGGCAGCACTAATTAGGTCAATATTTAGTATATCGATCAATGATGGTTTATGATTAATTAATTAAAGCCAACTCCCTATTGAACATGTTTAGTGGTTAAGAATTTAGAGGCCACACCTCTAAACTCTCAGCAGTACAATCAGAAACAGGCCATCCTTGATCTTGGTCGGAAAAAGTCCACCCACCTTTCGTTATGTCCCGAAACATTTTCCTATGGTCACCGGGAGGGTTCTCTGTCAGTTGAGATTTCTTCAAGAAGTCGTATCCTTTGATCAATGTTGATTTAATCTCATCATCCATATCAGCTGCTAACAAGACTTCGAGCGACAAGGCTGTATCCCACAACTGACTACCAAAAGACTGCACCAAGCAAAAGTGGGTGGATCCCCGTGAATAAGGGTTGGATTATAAATTTAATATTTAAATAAATAAAAAAGGATTGGATTATACGTCCCCAGTAAAAAACAAAAATGACTAGTTTATGTGAAAGTTTACTCTACAAAATACACGTAAACTGGTTCACTATCATAAGTTTAAGCATTTATGTAACACCCGGTTATTTTGTTTTTTTTTTCAAATCTTAATCGGTTTAGTCTTAATTTCATTTTTCCTTTTGATATAATCATTACTTCATTTTCTCTAAAAACATTATCACTTTTCTTTCAAAGAATAAGATTTTCTTAATTTTATCTATTTTATAGAGAAAATGAAGTAATTATTATAAAAATTAACTATTTTATAATAACTCTTTTCTTTTCGTATTTATTATATCTTTTCTTTTATCCCAAAGTTTCTTTTGGGTATAAATAGGGAGGATCCTTCTACTTATAATTCTGTTTTACCAAAAGCTCCCAAAGAAAAATAAACCCTACAAAATCGGATAGAAGAACCATCATCTCGATAGAGCGTGTTGACATCTCAAATCAGAAATTTAGAAGAGGCCAAAGTAACTTATAAGTGATATGGAACAATTACCCATTGCCAATTATTTTTTAGTTAAAAGTCCACAAAACTTAACTATATATAAATTATAACTAAAACTCAAGAAAACTAGCTAGTTCTAACCTGGATTTTCAGACCATCTTCGCCAATCCATATGTAATCTGGGACTCGAGCAAGATGTTTCTTAAAATAATCACCCTCTGGGTTTTCTACCCAGCAAGCAAGCAGATGAAACGGCTACAAATAAAATTATATTTTCTTAATTGTATGTTATTGTCTTATAAAGAATTAACTTCTTTGTAATACAATAAAAATATACCTTTTGTACGCAGCCACCTGTAATGTATCGGATGGCTTCATCTTGATAGTGAATGAGTTCCATTGTCATTCGAAGAGCTCTTTCTCTTACGAGCTTGTTGAAAGGCCATCGATTCAGGATGTTCTCTGAGAACATATGAACACTTTTCCAAAACACATCTTGTACAAATGACTGTGGATAGTATAGATCTTCCTGCATCATCATCATCATCATCATCATCATCATCACATCCATTCATTAACCTCATATGTACTTAGTCTTCCATTATCTTTTCCCATTTGTGTTTTCAAAGAAAACCACAATATTTTGTGTTTTAATAATGAATTATCAGTAAGTTGAAAATTTAGGTTGCTTAACATTTTCGGTAGGAGTTGGTCCTGACGTTAAGAAGACTACAAGGTATATAGAGAAAATTGTGTTGTTTTGTTCAGTTTTAAAAAGAGGACCAGTTTGCCTAATAAATTTTTCATGTAAAAATATTGGCGGCAAACCCATGTTTGACCTGCTTGGGCTCGGGGCCGGCCCAGTCAAGAGGATTATGATGATGGATTACCTTTGCACATAGATAGCGAGCTTTGCTCCAATTAATTTTGTTGTAAGGCTGAGGATAAAGCTCTTCTCGGAGCTGTGCAATTAGAGGTGTTGGGGTAGCAACAAATTTTTTGCCATACAAGTATGACAAGCCCATGAAGATGTCTCGAAAATAAATCCATACAGTACCTGTATACAAGTGGCATTTAATTTCAGCAAGGGACATGCTTGGAGCGATCGAAGTTGACTAACATTTAATTGATTCATATCATAATTAAAATGTAGAGCCTCCGTTAAAGGGAGAAGAAGTAGGGAGCATCCAGAACTCAGGCGGTATCGGTTTGCAACCAGACCAATCATACACTCCAAGAACCTGTGTATGTGAGCAAATTGTTTTGGTCGATAATTGAATTTTAGTTAATGTTTCAAAGTTTGTTAAGTTTATACATTAAGGGTCGTGTCTTGTCCAAAAGTAGTTTTATGTTAAGAGTCATAAGTGAAGGGTTACAACTCTTCTTGTTTGTGTCTTGGTGTCTGTTTATTTTTTCTTTTTAACTCATTGTTGTCGTCATGTAAACTACAGTTTTTCAGATCAATAAAAGTTTACCTTGGTTTATCAAAAAAACAGAGTAAACTTGTAAGAAGCATTAGCTTCAAGAGATTATCCGAAATTTGTTTTCTTCAGATTACAATCGAATATGTTATCTTTCGATTACAACAAGTAATTTGTAAGAAGCATTAGCTTCTAACATGATATCAGAGCTCTACTGATTCTGAGGGCCAATCCAAGTACAAAGACAAGCAAAAATTCAGAGAAACGTTTAAGCGAAAAACAGAGATCATGGAAGGAACATCACAACAAGTGATTCCCATATTCAATGGGGACAAGTATGATTTCTGGCGCATCAAGATGACAACAATTTTCAGAACCAGAATGTTGTGGACGGTGGTGGAGAATGGAATCTCAAACCGACCGGCACAAGTGGAGCAAACTCCGGAAGCTTTGCGGTTGAGGAATGAATGGGAGGGAGAATAAACAAAAGATATGATAGCTCTGCAAATTCTACAAATTGCCGTGACGGATCAGATATTCTCTCGCATAGTACCGACGGTTAAGGAAGCATGGGATGCTTTGAAATCCGAATTTCAGAGATCTCCACAAGTACGATTGATCAAACTGCAATTGCTGAGAAGAGAGTATGAAAACTTGAAGATGAATGATGGTGATAACGTCAAAGTCTTCACGGGAAAATTAATTGATTTGAGAAATCAATTGAAGGTCCATGGCGAAGAGAAAACGGACTATCAAATTGTTCAAAAATACTCATATTTCTTCCTGCAAGGTTCGATAGTATCGTGGCCGTGATGGAGCAAACAAAGGAGTTAACATCATTGGCCGTGTTGGAGTTGATCAGAACTCTTCAAGCACATGAGACTCGTGTTTCTTCACGATATGAGAGTTCGACTAAATTCAATGCTCAACCAAGAGGAGGAAAACCTGGGTTCAAATCAGAAAACAACAAAAGTCATGGGTATCAAGGAAAAGGCAAAAAATGGTGTGGGTTCTGTAAAAGGGAAAATCACACATAATCGGATAGCTGAAGGAATTCAAAGAAGGATCACAGCAAAAAATAAGAAGGAATATTACAACTGCGGAGAAGTTGGACATTTCTCAAGAAATTGTCGTTCGGAAAAATACGAACGAGCAGAGATGGGTCTTGAGGAAGAAGATGATGGAGTTCACATGTTTTTTAGTGCAAGTGAAGAGTCAGCAAAACTGGAAGAAGATGTCTGGTTAGTGGATAGTGACTGCACAAACCACATGACGAATGAAGTAAAAAACTTCATAAGGCTAGACAAAAGCATTATTGTTCCAATCAAAGTTGGAAATGGAGAAGTCGTAATGACAGCCGGGAAAGGAGATATAGCTATCATGACGAACAATATAAGAAGAGTTATGAAGGATGTCTTTCTAGTTCCTCGATTACCAAAAAAATTGCTTAGTGTTCCGCAAATGATATCTAGGGGGTATCTAGTTTTGTTCGAGAACAAGCAATGCATAATCTCAGATTCTAAGGGAATGAAGATTATGGAGATTAAGATGGTGCAGAAAAGTTTTCCAATCAAATGGAACTTTTCTCAAGAAATTGTAAAAATCATATGTGAAGAAGATATGATTTTACAAAATAAAAAGGTGAAAATGTCAAGAGACGTGACATTTGAAAAAGAAAAAGAAGAAGAAAAGGACACTTCCAAACCACCAACAAAATACAAGTCAATGGGTGAGATACAAACGACACAAATGTTGGAGTGTGAAGATTCGGGCTCAAGTACATGAAACTTGTTTTAACGTGTCGGAGAAACCACACTCATTTGATGAAGCGTTTGAGATTAAGGCATGGAAAAAGGCGATGAAGGAAGAAGTTAAAAGGATAGAGAAGAATGAAACATGGCTACTTGTAGACAAACCGGAGAAGAAGAATATCATTGGCGTGAAATGGAAATATCGTATCAAGACGGATACGTATGGAAATTTACGTCATGAAGAAGAAGAGATTTTCTCAAAAAGCAAGGTTAGTCATGAAGGGGTTTTCTCAAAAAGAAGAAGAGATTTACGTCACACAACCACCTGGATTCATAGTCAAAAGTGAAGAAGACAAAAAGTTCTAAGGTTGAGAAAGCAAAGACGTTGGGCTTGGTATGAAATAATTGATTCATACCTTCTGGCTTCTGCAACATGGATTTCAAAGGAGAATGAATGGAGTTTTCAAGTTCAAGGAAAGCATGAAGTTGCCATCGCCATGTTTGAAGAACCAAGGAAAAAGTTTGGCGTGAGACCGAAACTCAATTAAGGGAGAGTGTTGGTCGATAATTGAGTTTTAGTTAATGTTTCAAATTTTGTTAAGTTTATAAATTAAGGGTCGTGTCTTGTCCAAAAGTAGTTTTATGTTCAGAGTCATAAGTGAAGGGTTACAACTCTTCTTGTTTGTGTATTAGTGTTTGTTTTTCTATTTTAGTGTCTGTTTTTCTATTTAACTCATTGTTGTCGTGATGTAAACTACGGTTTTTTAGATCAATAAAAGTTTACTTTGGTTTATCAGAAACAGAGTAGATATCAGAAATTTGTTTTATTTAGATTACAATCGAATATGTTCTCTTTTTGTTACAATAAGTAAAACATTTGTTGTGTTCTTTGTAAGAAGCATTAGCTTCTAACAACAAATACAAAATTGAATGCAGATTTTTTTTTTTTTGTTTGTTAAGATATTAGGTATGTTTTACTAATTTAACCAAAAAAAAATATATATATATAACAGCGTTTGTATCAAATTCCAAAAACCCAAGAAATGAACCACCAGAGAGATCTCACAAAGATAGAAGCATACCGAAAGCCAAATCTTTCCGATCAAGGGCGTATAGGTGGCACCACCGTGGTTGAGGATCCACTTACGTGCCCTTGCACAAACACTTTCTTGATCATCGGGCTCTATCCCGAAAATTCTTAGGCAGATGTAATTGATGACAGTACAGAACATAACACTGTGGCTCTCCACATGTATTCCCCATCCACCATCATCGTTCTACATATGAACAAACCACTATGTGTAACGAATAACAAGAACCTATCTTTCATATGAATATATAGGTCTACATGTACCTGATGGTTGTACATGTAACGCAAGAATTCTTTGCGATGCTCAAGAGTGAAAATTTTCTCCAGATGGCCAGTGATGTACAAGGATATAAACTGTAATTTTTTGTTTATATTTTCGAATCAGTATATACATTATTTTCTTAACAGAAATAAATAATCAATTGAGTGCAGATCAAGTATCTCACAAAGGGGGCGTTGAAGAACATAGAACCAGAATTTTCAGCAGGCCAGTGTCCATCATCAGCCTGCAAGGCCGCGAAATAGAGCACCCCTCTTCTCAATGCCGCCCTGGCGTCTTCATATGTTATTTTCTCTCCATCCTCTATTCTTATTTGTGGAATCTTCTGTTCAAACTTCTTCTCCCTCAGAAACTGTTTAAATTCGAAAACCAAAAAAAATTTTAAAAAAAAATTAAAACAATAAATTTTATAGATGCCGTAAGAAACCAAAACTAGTAACAAGATTTTTTTTTTTTTTTAATAATATAAATTTTATGAAATCAACCCAAACCGGGAATTAGATGTGGTTTACAAAAACCGAAATCAGACAAAAGCAACCGGAAAATGAAACTTAAACGTCAGAAGGAAACGGTTCGCACGGCCCTCAAACCACCAACGCCGGGCCGTAACTTCTCGCAGAAGAAGCCTAACTCGCCGGAAATCAAACCTAAATCTTCAATCCGGTCATGGGAAGACCTAACGAAGGAGGGTTGGCCAAGCGGCCCAAGCCCAACTCGCTTAGATCGGAAACCGGATAATATAAAAGCAAGGTGAAAGCAAAGTGGCGCGCTAAGGAGAACTCTATTAAGGGGAAAGCAACGATTGGTAAGAACCAAAAATTTTTTTTTTATAAAAGGTATAAATACCTGCATGCGCCAAAGGAGATCGGCACTAGGTTTGAAACGAGACCGGTTTCCAGAGAAATTCTGACGAGCTCTATCGATCTCATCAAGTTCTTCTGGAGAGCCTGAGTCTGAATCAAACTCCCAAATCTGCCTGCCGACGTAGTTGTTGGTGCTAAACAAGTGAGTGTCGTCTCCTGCCTCAGCTGCAATCCTCAGCTTCCACATTTCTGCTAACTGTGCACACTAAAAGTATCTTTTATATTTAATTAGTTCAAATTAAAATATAGTTTCGTTTGGTTTGCTTGATTAAAAAGTTGGACCATATGATATTGTCTTTTTTTATAAACTAGAAGGTTGCCCACAATGCATGGATGATTTATTTAGCTGTTTTATACCTTTTTATGTCTTTATGTCTTAATTAAAAGATTGGACCATGTTAGATAAATATGATTATTTATCACTTAAATCTAACAAGTGTCACATATGTGTTCTTGTTATCATATTATTTGCTACCTATAAATAGAGATTGTAATCAAGGAAGTAAAAAAATCATGAATGAAATAAGTTTATAAATTTCTCCCATACTCTTATAAATCCTTATAAACACACTCTTATAAACCCTTATAAACATACCTTTATAAACCCTTATAAATCTCTCTATAAGTTTATAAAGTTAAGTTAGAAAGAAAGGTTATATCACAACACGTTATCAGCACGATCGTCTCTACACCGCTATTCTGTCCGATCATCTCCGTATCCATTTTATACCGTAAAGAGGTAAAATTTAAATTATGTTAAATTTATGTTAATTTTTATATTAAATTATACGGAGTGGTAGGTTAAGCCTCCTCCTTACTCGAGTGGTGGGCGCTGCCTCCTCGAAATCATATGAAAGACAACCTTTGTGTTTTATTATCGTTAATAATATTTAAAAAAATAATATTCATAATATTTTTTTAATAAATTAACGTTTGATTTGATTTTTTATAGAGATATTATGTCAAACTTGCCAAAGCTCGATATTGTTGCCCTCGATATAAGTGAAAATAATTATATGACATGGGCATCACATGAAAAAACTGCATCTGAGATCGAATAGGCTTCTCAATACCATCGATCAGTTAGAATATACGTCGGATGAGAATAAAGCTAAGGCTATGTATTGACACAAGATTGGGAATCACTCCACAATCTTAGAACCAAAGGGTGACCAAGAACTGATCAACAAGCTTGGCGGAAGTGAATGATGATAGAGATGGTGGTGGAACTTGTGATTGACTCTCTCAATCTGTGGGCTTTGATTGACTCACTCAATCAGTGGTGAACCAGAGTTGTTTGAATCTCACAAACAATCCTAATCCAAGGATCAAAAGAAACAGATGAATCACTCAAATGAATCTTATGACAAAATAACTCAAAGACACACTTTGAAGAAGAAACGAATTCTTTGTATTAATCAAGATTGAAAGGTGCTTTACAATGAGAACGAAATGAGCTTTATATAGAGCTCTTACAAGACTTACCTAATGCCCTAAAAGAATAAAACAAGAAAGAAATCAAGGCATTGAATAAAAACTAGCTGTTGGGCCATAATGAGCAAATCAGCCAAATAATGTGGAAAGAGAGGTCTCCTTGTATCTGGACGGTTTGAGGGGATATGTGAGCTTCTCTGGAACATTCTGGTCATCATTGAAGTTTCCTAAAACGCAGCATCTTAGCCAAGAGAGTCGTTGGTGAGTTATGACCCCAAGTGTGAATGTGTTTGATGCTCTTGAGTCCAAGTAAGGAAACTTGAATTGGGGGAAGATCCGCCTGATCATCTGGGTGATGGTGCAGCTAAGGAAGTCTCTTACAGCTTCTAGATGGTTTTCATTAACTCCTGGACGCCAAAGATACGTTTGAAGCCTCCTAAACCCGGAAGATTCCATATAAGGCAAGCTGAGGATCCTCTGTTTTACAACTTGAATAACTTTCACGTCAGAACCGTGTTTGGTATGAATCCAATTCGACAAGCTCCCTGGTTGAGTCAAGATTTCACGCCAAGTCGGTTTGTAGCATAATTTCTTTTGGTTCGGTCGGAATCCTCCAATTAGTGCACGTATGTCCAAATCGGAAAAGCTCCGGTTCACCCAACTTGTAAAATTAATAAATCCTAAACCAAAATAAATTTAGTCTTGATTCCAACTCTCCGTAGACCTCTGAAATAGTTGAGAATCCAAAACAATTGGATTCGTTTCTTGGTTCATCTTGGTTTGGCCGGAATAACTCGATAAGTGATTGTAGGTCTACATCAGGTCCATTGGGGCTTTGAATGGGTTTAAAACATGTGAACCAATTTGCCTCGTTAAAACCTTTCCTGGAAAACCTATTAGGATAAAACAAAGGATAAGAAAAAAGAGTACAAATGGTCACACCCCATTTGTAAGCCTTGGCTTCACGATCAGATCCAAGCTCGACAACTAGTGCAACCTCGGCAACAGGTTCTAGCATTGCTTACATTTGATAAAATTCAGTGCTGGGCGTGATCATACTCTGCTCCATGGTTGATGATGTCCATGATCTTGTATCATATTCTCCTTCTTCAAAAAATTTTGTCCTCAAAACTTGTTTATCTGCACATAGATAACTCAAGTTAGTTTTATGAATTATATGAGAGTTTAGAGACTTACCTTGGAGACAGTTTTGGTTGGTGCTCAGTTGGGGCTGTTGTTGAGCATCTGGGGTTTTTCATTGAGCAAGTAGGATAGAATCACTCCTCTGCTATGGTCTGGGGCGTGGCTCCTCTGCTTTGTAGGTTTTACCCATTTGATAACCTCGGTTTTGGGTGGTGAGGTCTCTTTGTTTTGAGCTTGTTTTAACATCATACTCTTCTCTGGTGGAACTTCTTTGGGGTTTATCTCCTTAGTACCTAAAATAAACTCAACAATTTGGACAAGAAACAAGTGGATTATGGGTTCTTTATAAAATTTTAAACTTGTTAAACCTTTTGTCCTAGTTGTATCAAATACCTTAGCTAATATCAGTTTCAAGTAAAATGTTGTATAGTTCTCACTTTCTTTTAATTCCAGTAAGTTCACTAACACTTCTTCAGAATCTTGTGAAACAAAATTAGTGAAAGAATGACTTACCTGAGGAACACTCTTGGTGTTTTTCCTAGCCAAATCTGTAAAGTGATGCAATGTATTGTCTGGTGGTTTCTCTTTGAAGCTTTCTTCTCTTTTCTCCAAAACTTCTCTTGTTCGATTCTTCTTGGTATGTTATGTACCTGGAACAACTCTCAAGAACAAGTGCATCACATCTGTGTTTAAAAATATAGAAATAGGCCTTGAAATATTTAAACTCACAGTGATGGTGTTAGCTAGTTGTAGCATCAGTTGCTCTTTGTTTACTTGAACTCCACGGTTGTAGCTGCTCTCTTTTCTAGAGATGGTTATAGCTAGCTTTGCTGGTGAGGACAAAGCCTCTGCTCGTTGCTCTTCTCCTTTCTTATTCTTCTTTGGACAAATCAATTGTAGAATATGCTCTTCTTGTAGTTTTCCATCTCTGCTTGTTTTCCTTTCTTCTTGTCTTATTCCTGGATCAAAACTCTTTGGCAAAGACAAGGGCATGAGTCTAGAATTGGGAATTAAAATATCAGAATGAAACAAACTATTACTATCTCTAGATTTTTCTATTTTCTCTTCTAGAGAAGTTTCTTTCAAAGATTTTCTAAGGGAACAATTTGCAATAAAGTGTCCACTCTTATGACATCTATAATATGTGGGCTCTTTAGAATTCACAAAATTAGAAGACTTACCTTGAGTTTGGCGTCCCTGGTGACTTTGTTATAGTCTTAGGCGTAGTTGCCTTGGGTGCAGCTTCTCTTCTCATAGTTTCATCTTTGGAGATCTGCTTCTGCTCTACTTTCTCATCCTCTATGTTGTAGTCTTTCTGGAACTGTTGCCACCATTCAAGTGTGGTGATTGCTTTCTGCTGAGCTCTTTTTGCTGGAACTATCTTCTTAGCCTCTGTTTGACTTAGTGAAGTCTTTCTTGACACTTTCTTTGGCTCAGAAAAGTAAGCATTCTTATGCTGAGTAGTAAGCTTCGGTTATGGTGTAGACTTTACTCTCCTTGTTGTTACTTGGCATTGCTGCTTCTCTACAAACTCTTTGTGCATTCGAGATTTGAGATCTCTCCAATCTAGAACCGGTTTCTTGTAGACAGTTGGAATGTTTTCCTTTAGCCACAATTCATAAGCTTTTCCTGTGAATGCTTGGACAGCTTGGGATAACTTCTTTTCCTGGGAAATGTTGTTGAATTGTAGCCACTTCTCCATATTGCTTTCCCAACTTAGATACACTTTGGGTTCTTACTTGAACCTGAAAAGACTAGAGAACTTGATCTGTAACCACTCCTTTTGTTTACTTGCTTCCTTGGGCCGGTTGGTCTTGATTGAGCTGGTACTTGGTATGAAAAAATTTCATAGCTGATAGGCTTCACAGCTCTCTTGGGAGGGTTGTATTCTTCATATGAGTTCTACTCTGAATCTTCTTCACACCACAGTGTATTGGAGCAGCTTCCATAACAGTCTGGTGGTTCTGGATCCATTTCTTCTTCATATGTTTCCTCTTCAGACTCAGAACTTGAATAGTCTTCCTTTGTCCATGGTACTTCTTCTTTAGATGATTCCATTATTGGTTGCTAGTACCTTGTAAGAACACAAGGGAAAGAAATTTGTTAAATCAAATAAATCAGCACGAGGATATGTTATGAATATGTTGTCAAATATGGACCGTTGGGTTTAGGCTCAAATTTAAATTCGACCAAACCTCAAAATGATTGCAGCAAATCAACTTTCCGTTTTCTCGTAAGGTCAAATAATTGGTAAATAATTGCAGACTTAATATTAAGCAAAAATGATGATTTAAAGAAACAGAAAATTCTAAATGACAAATCATCACAATATTTTTCTATATGGAATGCAATAGACAATTAAAACTATGCAATGAATTGACAATAACGATTAAGAGATGCTAATGAGAGCTAATTTTTATTTTGGTTTTCTTTTTATGAATGCAGACACAAATATAGAATCTAAATGCAAATGTTAGATCAAGACTCTTTACTAGACAAATTCAAACGACAAGCTACTTAAGGAAACAATCGCTGGCTAACACTTTTTTTTTGGAATTTTTTTCTTTTATGAAATAAATGAAACAGCAAATGCAGCAAAGATAAAAACGAAATGTAATCAAAAATCAAGCAAATTTTTATGGCTTTTTGGGTTTTTGATTTAAGATAAATGAAATAACAACAGAAAATAAAAGATAAAGGTTGGATTAACACAACCTGATGGATAGGAGCTTTTGAAGCTCTGGTACCAGATGACACAAGATTGGGAATCACTCCACAATCTTAGAACCAAAGGGTGATCAAGAACTGATCAACAAGCTTGGTGGAAGTGAATGATGATAGAGATGGTGGTGGAACTTGTGATTGACTCTCTCAATCTGTGGGCTTTGATTGACTCACTCAATCAGTGGTGAACCAGAGTTGTTTGAATCTCACAAACAATCCTAATCCAAGGATCAAAAGAAACAGATGAATCACTCAAATGAATCTTATGACAAAATAACTCAAAGACACACTTTGAAGAAGAAACGAATTTTTTGTATTAATCAAGATTGAAAGGTGCTTTACAATGAGAACGAAATGAGCTTTACATAGAGCTCTTACAAGACTTACCTAATGCCCTAAAAGAATAAAACAAGAAAGAAACCAAGGCATTGAATAAAAACTAGCTGTTGGGCCATAATGAGCAAATCAGTCAAATAATGTGGAAAGAGAGGTCTCCTTGTATCTGGATGGTTTGAGGGGATAGGTGAGCTTCTCTGGAACATTCTGGTCATCATTGAAGTTTCCTAAAACGCAGCATCTTAGCCAAGAGAGTCGTTGGTGAGTTATGACCCCAAGTGTGAATGTGTTTGATGCTCTTGAGTCCAAGTAAGGAAACTTGAATTGGGGGAAGATCCGCCTGATCATCTGGGTGATGGTGCAGCTAAGGAAGTCTCTTACAGCTTCTAGATGGTTTTCATTAACTCCTGGACGCCAAAGATACGTTTGAAGCCTCCTAAACCCGGAAGATTCCATATAAGGCAAGCTGAGGATCCTCTGTTTTACAACTTGAATAACTTTCACGTCAGAACCGTGTTTGGTATGAATCCAATTCGACAAGCTCCCTGGTTGAGTCAAGATTTCACGCCAAGTCGGTTTGTAGCATAATTTCTTTTGGTTCGGTCGGAATCCTCCAATTAGTGCACGTATGTCCAAATCGGGAAAGCTCTGGTTCACCCAACTTGTAAAATTAATAACTCCTAAACCAAAATGAATTTGGTCTTGATTCCAACTCTCCGTAGACCTATGATGAGTTGAGAATCCAAAACAATTGGATTCGTTGCTTGGTTCATCTTGGTTTGGCACTACAAGAAAACAGTCAATTTGCGACGGAAATTTGCGACGGCCAATATTCGTCGCAAATTTGCGACACAATTGCTTCGACATTGCGACAATATATATATATACCGTCGCAAATCCGTCGCAAATCCGTCGCAAATAAGCGACGAAAAAGATCGTCGCAATTTGCGACAGTTTTGCGACATATTTGTAACGGCATGCCGTACAGTCGCAAGTCCGTCGCAAATTGCGAGGACTTTGCGACTCATTTTTACCGAAGCAATATTTGCGACGGGTTTGCGACGAAGAAATTCCGAAGCAATAATTGCGACGAAATTGCGAGGGAAATACGAGGAGGATAGAAGTAGGTAAAAAGTGTGATATATAAAAATTATAAGAAAAAGTAGAATTTATAAACTTTTCATGAAATCATTTCATATAGAGGAATAGAAGGAGTTAATGTTTATTCATAAGTATAAGTGTTTTATAAAACTCACTTTGGACAAGAAGAATTTGTAAACTTTTGGAAAAATTAATATTTATTACAATCTTATACTATCATAAATGTTTTTTAACTTTCTATTATGATAAAAAAACATTTGCATATCCAAATTTAATAGGATTATAAATATATAAGATTTGCGACGGATTTGCAAGGGGTCGTCGCAAGTCCGTCGCAAATCTTATATATCTGCGACGGACTTGCGACGACCCGTCGCAACTCCGTCCCAAACGACGAATATTTTCCAAACCCTATACCCTAAATTGGGATTTTCTATGTAAAGTAAGTCATATAAGTTAAATGCAAATATTACATGAATTTTAAGTTTTTATACAAATTATAAGAAAAAGAAGAATTTATAAACTTTTCATGAAATCATTTCATATAGAGGAATAGGAGTTAATGTTTATTCATAAGTATAAGAGTTTTATAAAACTCACTTTAGACAAGAAGAATTTGTAAACTTTTGCATAAATTAATATTTCTTACAATCTTATACTATCATAAATGTTTTTTTAACTTTCTAATATGATAAAAAAATATTTACATAACTAAATTTTACAAGATTTTAAATATATAAGATTTGCGACGGATTTGCGAGGGGCCGTCGCAAGTCCGTCGCAAAATGAAAGTTTTTGAAATTTTGGTCGAAATAATTTGAATTTTTTAAGAATTTGATGAGTTCTCGCGAAATTTTATTAGACCGCCCATATTGCGACGGATTTGCGATGGATCCGTCGCAATATCTGTTATTAAATTGATTCTCCTTCTTTTCTTCTCTTCCTCTCTCGATCCCTACATCTTTTTCCTTCTCTTGTCTTTCTCTTAACAAGTCTATCTCCCTTTCTTCCATTTTTCTTAAGCATTAGATATTCCTCTCTTCTCTCTCTCTCTCTCTTTCTCTCCCTCCCCCTCTCTCTCTCTCTCTCTCCAAAATCTTCTATCCAATCTCACCAACATGGATGGTTAGCTTTTTTTTTTTTAGATATAGATTTGTTAGATTAATTAGTTAGATTTGTTTTATTTTAGGATTTATATTTTGTTATATTTATAATTTGTTGAATTTAGCTTTTATAATATGTTAGAATTGAAAATTGTTAGTATTTGTATTTTGTAAGATATAGGATTTGAATTTTGTTAGATTTATGAATTCTTAGATTTAGGTTTGGAATTTTGTTAGATTTAGGAATTGTTAGATTTAGGTTTAGAATTTGTTAGATTTAGGTTTGGAATTTGTTATTTAGAAATTATTAGATTTATGAATTCTTAGATTTAGGTTTGGAATTTTGTTAGAATTAGAAATTGTTAGATTTATGAATTGTTAGATTTAGGTTTTGAATTAGTTAGATTTAGGTTTGAAATTTGTTATATTTAGAAATTATTAGATTTATAATTGAATTTTTTAGACTTTCAAATTGTTAAATTGCTATAAATTAAAAAATAATTAGATTAGTGTGTTTTGTTAGATTTAGAAATATTTTTGTTAATATTATTTATTTATTTATTTGTTAAATTTAATTTTCGAAATTTTTTTTTTAAAAAAAATAATTAATTTGCGACTGATTTGCGACGAACGTTATGAGGTTCGTCGCAAATCCGTCGCAACGTTTTGCGACGGATTTGCGACGGACCTTATAATGTTCGTCGTAAATCCGTCGCAAATGTTGCGATGGATTTGCGACGGAGCTAAATTTGCGACAGATTTACAACATTTTATTTCTGTCGCAAATTTGCGACGGATTTGCGATGAATTTATTTTCGTCGCAAATTTTGCGACGGATTTGCGATGGATATCGATTTGCGGCGAACGAATTGCGACGATTTTACTTCCGTCGCAACTCCATCGCTATTGGTGATTTGCGACGGTTTTGTCCGTCGCAAATCGGATGTTTTCTTGTAGTGTGGCAGGAATGACTCGATAAGTGATCGTAGGTCTACATCGGGTCCATTGGGGCTTTGAATGGGTTTAAAACATGTGAACCAATTTGTCTCGTTAAAACCTTTCCTAAAAAACCCATTGGGATAAAACCAAGGATAATGAAAAAGAGTACAAATGGTCACAGCCCATTTGTAAGCCTTGGCTTCACGATCAGATCCAAGCTCGACAACTAGTGCAACCTCGGCAACAGGTTCTAGCATTGCTTCCATTTGATAAACTTCAGTGCTGGGCGTGATCATACTCTGCTCCATGGTTGATGATGTCCATGATCTTGTATCATGTATTTTTGCGCAACCATCTACACGATAGCTTGAAAAATGAATACATCACAAAAGAAGATCATGCAAATCTTTGGGAATCACTCAAAGATAGGTTTGATCACCAAAAATATGTGATCTTACCAAAGATTTTTGAACTATAAAAGTGTTGGTAAACATAATTCTGCCATGTTTGGAATCACTTCCAGGATGATGTTATGTGGTGAAAATGTGAGCGATTATGATATGATTAAAAAATGCTCTCTACATTTCATCCTAGAAATGTAAACTTGCAGGAACAATACCGGGCCAAAGGATACACTCGCTACTCGGAGTTGATGCAAGTACTCCTTGTAGCAGAGCAGAATAATGAACTTGTGATGTTAAACCATGAAGCCCGTCCAGCTGGATCGGCTCTATTCCCAGAAACGAATGTTGTAGCATCCAATAATAATGATAATTATCAAAGGCGAGGACGTGGACGCGGACGTGGACGTGGACTAGGAATGGGTTTCAACACTGAAAGAAAAAATAATTTCCAAATAAATGAAGGTGGTCGTACAATAAAGAAGTCGACCGAAAATGTTTTCTGCAGATTCGGCATGAAAGGACATTGGGAACGTATATGTCGTACGCCAAAACATTTCGTCGATCTGTATCAAGAATCACAAAAGACAAAGGCTAGGAACGTTGAAACATACTTCGTCAATGATGAGGTTGGACCTTCTCTCAGTGGTCTGAATGATGATACTCATCTGGATGTTGCGGATTTTCTTGAATTTGGAAATGTCGTAGAAAAACAAAACGACTGAGGTCGATAAAATCTTATAAACTGCCAAGATAATTAGAAAAATAAAACTTAGTATTTTCCTTGTATAATATGTTTTTATAAAACTTAACGGCAAGTTTTTGTGTAATATGTTTTTTTAAAAATAGTTTGTAAAATCGGACTTTTGTTGTAAAATAATGTAACTTTTATAAGTTTATCTTGCTTCAGTAATACATCTTTATAATTATTATGACACAGAAGATGTCACAAATCGGAATTCATGGCGGAGATATATGTCTAGCAGATAGTACTACAACGCACACTATACTCTAAAATAGACGATATTTCTCCTGTCTGGAAATTAAGGACTCTGCCGGTAGCGTGAGTACCATATCCGGTAAAGCAAATATCATAATAGGCTCCGAAAAAACTAGTTTCTCAATGGCAAATGGGACAAAATTTGAAATAAATGATGCACTCTATTCCGCAAAGTCTTATAAAAATTTATTAAGCTTTATAAATATTCGAAGAAATGGATATCATATGGAGACTATGAATAAAAATGGCATTGAATACATTTGCATTGCAACGGAAATGAAACATCATTTGAAAGAATTACCCATGTTATCCTCCGGATTATATTGCACAAAAATAAATATGACTGAATCATTCATTAAACCAGAGATTTGCTAGTACATTCAAAGTCTGGCACGAAAGGTTAGAACATCCCGGATCAGTCATGATGAGAAAAATTGTGCAAAATTCTAGTGGCCACCCATTGAAAAACGAGAAAATTTTTCAAACGGGGGAGTTTTCATGTAATGCGTGTTCTCAAGGAAAACTCATAATTCGGCCATCACCAGCTAAAGTAGGGAATGAATCCCCAGTATTTTTAGAAAGAATACATGGTGATATATGCGGACCTATACACCCACATGCAGGCCATTTCGATATTTCATGGTTTTAATAGACCCATCAAGTAGATGGTCACATGTGTGTCTTTTGACCACAAGAAATACGGCTTTCGCTAGATTCATTACCCAAATAATCAAGTTGAAAGCCCATTTTCCTGATTATGCCATAAAGAAAATAAGACTTGATAATGCTGGTGAATTCACTTCACAAGCCTTTAATAATTATTGTATGTCAATGGGAATTGATATTGAACACACAGTGCCCCATGTGCATACACAAAATGGCATGACTGAGAGTTTGATTAAACGACTGCAATTAATTGCAAGACCACTAATATTAAAAACAAAACTCCCAATTTCTGTATGGGGACATGCTATACTGCATGCAGCTACTTTGGTACAAATTAGACCAAGTGCATATAATAAATATTCCCCATTGCAATTAGCATCTAGCCAAGAATCAAATATATTACATCTCCGTGTCTTTGATGTGCGGTTTATATTCTTATATCCCCTCCGCAAAGAACAAAAATGAGGCCACAAAAGAGATTGGGGATATGTCGGATATACATCACCAAGTATAATAAGATATCTTGGAAACGTAAACTGCCGATATATTTACTGCACGATTTTTCGATTGCCATTTTAATGAAGATGAATTTCCAGCATTAGGGGGGAGGAAGTAAGCAAGTATCAAAAGATGTTACATGGTTTTCACCATCTTTAGTACATCTTGATCCCCCTACGAAACAACGCGAACTAGAAGTTCAGAAAATTATATATTTACAAAATATGGCAAATCAATTACCAGATGCGTTCACAGATACAAAGAGGGTGACAAAGTCATATATACCCGCTGCAAATGTTCCATCATGAATTGAAATTCCAAAAAAAACAAAGCGATGGGAACAAAGCAAATGAGCCAAAGGTTCAATTGAAAAGGGAGAGACCAGTGGGCTCTAAAGATAAAAATCCCCGGAAGAAAAAGAAGTTGGGAGAAAGAAATGAAATAATTCAAGAAGAATCAAATCATGAGAAATGTCCAGAAGACATTCGTGAAGAAATTCTAAAAGAATCCGATGAAGAAAAAGGTCGAGAGGATGAACATTATACAGAAAAGTGTGAGATTTCCATAAATTACGCCCAAAGATGGAAATATTCGGGTTAGAAATGAAATAAAAGATAACGATGGAATATTCTCATTTTCTATATCCAAAGAGATTGATAATGAAAATGATGATCCAGACCCGAGGTCCGTATCGGAGTGTCAGAAAAGGTCCGACTGGGAGAAATGGCAAGTGGGCATAAGAGAGGAATTACTCTCCCTCAAGAAAAGAAATGTATTGGACAAGTTATCATTACACCTGAAAATGTAATACCAGTTGGATGCAAATGGGTCTTTGTGCAAAAAACAAAATGAGAAAAATGAAGTCACAAGATACAAAGCTCGACTTGTGGCACAATAATTTTCTCAAAGACCGGGAATTGATTATGACGAAACATATTCCCCGGTTATGGCTGCAATCACATTCAGATACTTGATGAGCTTAACGGCGTCAAAAAATATAGAAATGCACCTTATGGATGTAGTGACTGCATACCTATATGGATCAATGGATAATGAAATATATATGAAAATCTCATAATGATTCAAAATCTCTAAAGGATCAAAAATCACAGAAGGATCCAAAGACATTTGTTCGGTCAAGTTACAGCGATCACTTTATGGATTAAAGCAATCAGGACGCATGTGGTATAATCGATTTAGTGAATATCTATTGAAGAAAGATATATCAACAATGTGATATGCCCTTGCGTATTTATTAAGAAAACCTCTTTAGGATTTATGATCATTGCTGTTTATGTTGATGACCTAAACATAATTGGAACTCAAAAGGAAATTGATAATGCAAGAACTCATATGAAAGAAGAGTTTGAAATGAAAGACCTTGGGAAGACAAAATTTTGTTTAGGGCTCCAGATAGAGCATTTCCAAGATGGAATATTTGTACATCAATCAAATTATACCAAGAGGGTGTTGAAACGCTTCAATATGGATAAAGCGAATCCTTTGAGTACTCCAATGGTAAATAGATCACTTAATATCGATAAGGATCGATTTCTAGCTTGTGGAAATAACGAGGATGTATTAGATCCTGAAGTGCCTTACATGAGTGCTATAGGTGCACTTATGTATCTCGCAAATTGTACTCGGCCAGATATAGCATTTGCTACCAATCTTCTTGCAAGATACAGTTCATCTCCTACAAGGAGACATTGGACTGGAATAAAACAGATTTTCCGTTATCTCCAAGGTACGATTGACTTGGGATTATTCTACTCCAGAAATTCTGCTTTTTAGTTGGTTTTGCAGATGCATGATATTTATCGGATCCACATAAAGCTCGATCGCAAACTGAATACGTTTTCACAATAGGAGGTACTGCGATCTCTTGGCGATCACAAAACAGACATTGGTCGCTACTTCTTCAAATCATGCAGAAATCATATCACTTCATGAAGCATCTAGAGAATGTGTGTGGTTGAGATCAATGACTAATCACATCCAAAAAGCAAGTGGAATAGCCATCAACAAGGAGCCAACACAAATATTTGAAGATAATGCAGCATGCGTTGCTCAACTAAGAGAAGGCTATATCAAAAGCGATAGAACGAAGCATATACATCCAAGATTTTTTTCTTACACCCAAGAGCTCGAGAAAAATCAAGAAGTGGATATTCAATATGTTCGCTGAAGTGACAACACAGCTGATCTCTTCACAAAGGCGCTTCCAACTACAACATTCAAGAAACATGTTCAAAGGATTGGAATGCGTCATTTATGAGATCTATGACAGAATATCAAATCTATCATTTCCAGGGGGAGACTGCACTCTTTTTCCTTTACCACGGTTTTTTTTTCACTGGGTTTTACCATGACAAGGTTTTTAATGAGACAGTACGTAATACATCAAACGGTGATGAATACTCAAGGGGAAGTGTTAGATAAATGTGATTATTCATCACTCAAATCTAACAAATGTCATTATGAGTCATCATGTTGAGTGATTGATCAACACATATGTGTTCTTGTTATAATATCATTTGCTACCTATAAATAGAGATTGTAATCAAGGAAGTAAGAAAATCATGAATGAAACAAGTTTATAAATATCTCTCCCATGCTCTTATAAATCCTTATAAACACACTCTTATAAACCCTTATAAACGTACCCTTATAAAACTTTATAAATCTATCTCTAAGTTTATAAAGTTAAGTTAGAAATAAAGGTTATATCACAATAGACTATATGATATTGTCTCTTATGTCTTCCATCTAAATGACGATTATTTCTTTACCACTTATTCGTTTTTCTCCTTTTTGATATATTTATATATTTCGTTTAACAATGTTTAATACTCCTTCCATTTTAAAAAAAGTGTCACTTTGACATATTTCACACAAATTAAGAAAACTATTAAAAGTTCTGTTTTATCCTTTGTTCACACGTTAAATAAAATTATATCTCTAATTACTACATTAAATTAGTAGGGTCAAAACTGGATTTTTATTTAAAATTCTACTTTGAAAATATAAAATGACACTCTTTGTAAAACAAAAATAAAATTTTAAAACGACACTTTTTATGAAACGAAGGGAATACAAAATTTAAAATTATGGGATACTGCGATTGGAGTATATTTTCTATTTAAAAGTTAGATGTCCAAAAAATTTGACAAGTCAAACGAATAGGATAAAAGTGTTTTTACATATATCAAAACAAAAAGCCATGCATGTGATAAAGTATCTTTTGTATTTAGTTAGTTCAAATTAAAATATAGTTTCTTTTGGTTTGCTTAATTAAAAAGTTGGACATATGATATTGTCTTTATTATAAACTAGAAGGTTGCCCATCCAATGCGTGGATGATTTATTTAGTTGTTTTATACCCTTTTATGTCTTTGTGTCTTAATTAAAAAGTTGGACCATATGATATTGTCTCTTATGTCTTGCATCTAAATGACGATATATTTCTTTACCACTTATTCGTTTTCTCCATTTTGATTTAATTAAAGATTTCGTTTAACAACGTTTACAATGAAGTTTTAGATTATGGGATTCTGTAATTGAAAAAAAATTGACAAGTCAAACGAATAAAATAAAATTGTTTTTAACATATATCAAAACAAATAGCCATGTGATAAATTATCTTTTATATTTAGTTTGTTCAAATTGATATAGTTTCGTTTGGTTTGCTTACTTGGACCATATTATATTAGCCTTTATCGACTATATGCTATGACTGTATATTTTTTTCTGTAAAAATTTTGGTTGTAGGAAATATGACTATTATTTTAAATATTTTTGAAAATCTGATTGGTAATAAAATTTGTAGAATGTGACTGTTACTTAAAAAAATATTATATATTTGTAAAAAATATAAATTCTGTCAAAGTTGAATATAGAAAATAAGAGATATGGATCTCAAAATTATGAAAAAAGATAATAATTAATCTATAAAAAGAAAATTTTAATAAAATTTACAAAAATCTGCGGAAAAGTTTTAGTTATTTTGGGAAAAGGAATAAAAAAAAGGTTTTAATTTTTTTTTTTTACAGCCACAATTATCACATTGCGAAAATAGTTAAATTGCCTAATAACTATACTGAGTCAAACAATTAAGAATATACTGTAGTATAGGAATTTAAAAATGATATAAGTAACTATCATATAATGTTTGACAGTTGGAATAGACAATAATATCCCTCATTCTTTTTCAACCTCTCTTCCCTTTTTTTGTTTGGAGTACGAGGAGTTTCTAGGCCGGATACCGTAATCCCTCAGCTCCGAAACCACATCGTGTGATAATAATTTAGTCACAAGCGTCACTCAATCTTATGACCTTTAAGCTTTGCCTAAGGTACTATATTGTTATTAATGGAAGTTTTAATTACTAATGTGTCATTATAAATAGAATGTAATACTATTTTGTTATATATAGAACTAGATATAATCCGCGTCCTGCGCGAGATGAAAAAATTATTATTTATTTAGTTTTGTATAATTTGAAAATTAAAAGTAAAATAGTTTAGTCCAGTCTTTTTATATAATAAGTTGTTATGTTGACAATATAGTAGATTTTTTAAAAAATATTTTCTAATAAGAGAAAGTAAAATTAAGCAAAGTAGTAGTTGAATGTGTATAATATTTAAAATAATTAGAAAGAAAAATATAGACATATCACAAATAATTTATGAAAACAATATCTGAAATTATTAATAATATGATTTTTAATTAAAATGCACTAACATATGTCGTTAGAAATATTTATTTTTAAATAAAATTATCCAAGACATAAAAAATTACAAAATAAATCTGCATATTAAAGCATATTTTAATTTGGTCATGAGCAATGCTTAAATATCATCAACGGGTATTGACCGGAAGCATGTCAATTTGTAAATTATGTATTACTAATGAGTTATGTACATGTAAATAAACATTGGACACTAATTATGAGATATTCATACTTACATTGATATGAATGCTTGTATTCCAAAAATGTGACTAAGATGTGCCACTAATTAAAATTTTCATATCTTTTATAATAAAATCAAAAATAGCATTATTACTAATCAATCTAATTTTCTTAATTGATTAATTGATAATTTAAAAAAAATTGATTATGTGTATTTTAGAAATAGAATATCAGTCTGAATTTGATGTAACTGATTGATTACTAATTAATACTAATCCGAAAATTCAAAGCTAAAGGTAATCGAACTAAATGATTTTCGGACTTAATGATTTATTTTTGAAATCTTTTAGTATGGCAGATCTTATTAATGAAATTAATTAAATTATTAGATTTGATAACCCATAGTATGAATTTGTTAAAGAAAAGTCTTACTTTAGTATTAGTACTATTCTTTTTTTGTTAAAACAAATTTAATTAAAAATATTGGAATAAGATATATAAAAGAAATTTATTGACAAATATATGAAATATCTTTGTGAACTTGGTTGTGTGTGATTATCCTATCTTTGATGTCTTAAGTTCGATCCCTTAAAGCGTAACTAATTGTTTTAATTTGTACATGATATGCAATTTTTATTATTTATTAAAATTACACATTGAATAATTTTGTTTTCCTATAAACATATTTTCTATTAATTTTTAAAAAAAAATATTGTGTAATTTTATTTTTTTGTGTAGATCATAAATTGTTTATAAATTTGCTTTAATTAAACTATTTTGTATAAAATTATTTCTTTTGAATTTTTAAGAAAATGAATCATAACAGAAAATGAATTATAAATTTTCTCGTTATATTAAAATTTTAAAATGGATAATGGCATATAATATAATTAATCTATTAAATAAGTCTTTTAAAAAAAAAGATTGGTGAGAATGAATATGGTAGTGACACATCAACAAAATAGCACTATTGTAAATATTATAAAAAATAAAACTATTTTCTTAAAATGCTTCTCAATTAATATATAGAGGATATTATTTACACTTAAGAAAGGGTTGATATTATAAATATGAACAACATAGTCTATTTTGAAAATTAAAGAAGATGCAAATCTTTGGTTTTTGGCTCAACAGAAAGGTCATCGGGATGTTCAGAGCGAGAATGTTGCGATTGATAGAAAGCTGCCGCTTTGGAAAAGACCTCCTAGGGATTGGCTTAAATGTAATATTCAAGGTATTTCTTGGTCACAAAAAAAGAAAATTACGGGATGCGCGTGGGTTTTGCGTAATCATGAAGGGACGGTCCTATTCAGTCCCGTCCCTGCATTAAAGCAACTAAAGCATTAGTTTCAAGCCAAATTTTTTAAAATAAAATTTAAGGGCACATTTATAAAAATATTTTATAGCTTAGGTGGTCAACTAAGAATATTTTTTCCTCACATCTTCAGTTAAATATCTCTATGCTTATTTATTTGTTTTCTTTCCTTTTTTTTATTAGAAAGTTTTCAACTTTTTTTAATTATCGACACCAAATTAGAAAGAACCTTAACTTTCTTTTTTTGATGCAAAAAAAAACCTTCCTGCCGATGAAGATATCCAAAATGATGATGAAGGCATGGTATTACTCGGGGAGGATGGATTTAGGGTGGATTATTTCATAAACATCATGGATCAAGCTATTGTTTCTATTGAAACAAGATTTGAACAGTTTCAAAGCTATGATAAAACTTTTGGATTTTTGTTTGATCTAAAGAAGCTTAAAGGAGTTGATGATGATGAGTTGAAGGAATCTTGTGTTAGGTTTGAAGAGTTTTTGAGGCATCGTGCACATTCAGATGTAAAAGGAGAAGATTTATTCTTGGAGTTTAAACTTTTAAGAAAGGTTTTACCAACAGAAGTCAAAAGGGCTACAGAGGTATTAAAGTCTTTGAAAGAAATGGAGGATTTTATTCAAATTCATGGATTACTTATCGGATATTGTTAACAATTCCGGTTTATGTTGCCTCTGCAGAAAAAAACTTTTCAAAGTTGAAACTGATTAAAAATTATATGCGATCTACTATGTCTAAAGAGAGGTTGAATGAATTATCAATGATATCTATTAAAAAGATATGGTTGATAAACTCGATTATGAAAGGATTATGAATGAATTTGCCGGAAAAAAAGATAGAAGATCTGTTTTTCATAATTAGAATTTAGTCACTATATTATAATTTTTTTGGTTATTTTAAGTATTTTTTTACATTATTTTCTTATTTTTAGTGAAATTCTTTTTATTATTATAAAAGTCACATTTGTTTGAAATGCTTTAAGCCTCGTAAATGTTCGGGACGGCACTGGTCCTATTGCATAGTAGGAGAACCTTTGGAGCTTCTGAAAGTTTGATTGAGGCAAAGTGGTTGGGTTTTAAATGGGCTATCGGCAGTATGTCCAGCCATAGTTTGAAGAACATAGTTTTTGCAATGGAAGGTATTATGTTGGTGGGAGTGATTGATGATAGGCCACGTGCTTGGCCTTCCTTTCGGTTTTATGAAGTTGAAGCTAGGAATTTTTTGGGTAAGATAGATGGCTGGAGAGTTGAATGTGAAGCTAGGAGATCGAATAGAGGAACGTTTATGATCGCTCAAAGCATCACAAAGGATTATAGGTTGCAATCGTATATGGCTTTGGGTTATCCAGATCGGCTATCATATGTGTTTGTTAATGATAAAGTGGGTTCATATGTGCTTTAATCTCCCTTTTTTCCTTCCAGTTTTAACTATTTTTGGGTTTTGAAATCTTTTCTGTAAATCGCCCTTTTAATGGTTTTTTGTTTATTGACTCGTTCTTGTTCTGGTTGTAAATGTGAATTTTTTATTTCAATATAAATATCTGTGAAAAAAAAAATATGAACAACATATATAAAATGGAATACTTTTTGTTCTTGTATCATATAAAACAACATATCTACAATAAAAGCTACTTATCTCTTTTTGAGATATATGAGTCTGTTTTTAAAATTCAAATAGGGATAAATCCAAAAATAGTTATAAACCATTTTCAGTATGATCACAAACTTAAATAAAATTATATAAAAGTAATAGTTATAATAGATTGAAAGAGGTAGAATCTCCGCCAGTTTATATAGAACATGCTGGTCTATTTAATTTATACAAATACTATATACCATAATTCATACATAACTAAATTCAATATCTAAAATAGTAAACTTCAAACCCAAAAGCATAAATCCTAACCATAAAATAAGTTTTAAATCATGTAAATAATCTTAAAACCCCATTATTATCTCAATTTTGAAAGAGTTATTATGTTATATGATTCATATGTAGAATAACGTCAGTTTATATAGTCTGACTATATAATATATAAACATACATGTTTTCATTGTGTTATATATGCGTTTTGAGTAGTCGTCAAGATAAAATAAAATATATATGTGTTTTGAGTAATTTTATTCGCTTTTAAAAATTCAAAATATGGTATGTAGAGAAAAACAAATTGTATTTTTCAGTAATATTACCAACTTGAACTAGTTTTCTAGAAAATATGAAAATAAAATAAAAATGAGAGGGTGGAGAAAATGTACAAAAACATAGGTAAATGGAGAGAGAATAAATAATATGTGGTTGTGGCAACCGATTGTGTCAGCAAAGATTAACTTCTCTTTAATATATACTAGGAGAATTCGCACAGATTTTACTTTTTTATTTGAGTTTTAAATAATATATTTTTAGATCTATATTTTAACTATTGCATTTTAATTTTTTTTTAATTTTTTTTTTAATTTTTTTTTGATGATCTATGCAATCTCTTTCATATATTATTTTATGAATTTTTATTTATTCTTCAATTTTCATACTTTTTTCATTTGTCTAAATCTTAATATTATAATAATTTTTATTTTTTTTAAAAAATTTATCGATTTGAGAATTTATTTTACATGCATTGAATCCATGTCTTTCTATATTTTAAAATTTGTATATTTTTATATCCATTCTTCTTTTTTCTTTATTTTTTTTTTCCTATATTTTTTATATAATTTGTTATTTTTTCGATTTTTATTGAATATTTTTGTTGTGTTTTAATATAGGTTATACTTAACTTATTAATTATTCAGTATCATAAATTTTTTTCATTTGTACCAAAGTTTAATTATCCTAATTTATTTGAAAATAAAGATTAAATCAATCAAAAAAAGAAATATAATAATATATTTAAAATTACGTATTATATAAGATTTATATATTTTTCATTTTCTAAAATTTAATTTGAATTTCATCTACTTATAATAATTTCTAAAAAATTGAATTCAAATTTAATAGTTTTTTATGTATAGTTAATTGTACATATGTTAATATTTATTTATTTTATTTGATGTTTTAAAAAAAATTCATTTTGAGGATTCTTTTATTTATGTGTTTGGGACATCTTGCCAAATCTGTAATTGATAGACATGGAAATAAAAAAAAGTATTTCTAATTTAATGTGTAAAACATAGTGATAATATCAGAAATTTTTGGAGAAGATTGACAAAGAGTACCCATAGCATAATAGAAAAAAATAGTTATATTTTTATTGAGAGGATTATGAATTCAAATTTCATGAATACAAATAAGAAGATACAAAATATTTTATTTGGTTCAGATTAAATACAAATAAAATAATTTTTAAAAAATTAAATGATAATTAACAAATATTAAATATGGAAATGCTGATGTAACACATCCATAAAAAATTTCTTCTGCTTTTATAGTAAATAATACACATCATATTCTAATCTAGCTCTTTTATGGTTGGTTTGTTAATTACTAATTTTTTTACGGTCACGCAACACAATTTCCTTTGTGAAAAAGTTACAAAAACTAAGAAGAAAATTTTAAAGTGACTGTGACCACTTTAAAATTAAAAAAAAAAAAAAATTGATTAGATAAAAAAAATGTTGTGATGGCTGTCAAAGTGTCTACAGACTTGACAGCATCAACGCCAATCAAGACCATTGTCTTTGACTAAAAACTCGATAACATTGTACTACACGTGTATGGCAGAGTTCCTTTCCGTCAACCCATTATACTGCACGTGTATGACATGTGTTTTTCATTAGATAACTCTCATTACTCTTAATGGGTTTTATGATTTGTGCTTCAAAATGTAATTTAGGTTTCAAATCTATTTGTAATGCCATGTTGGATTTTTAATGAAACTTTGGTTGATAAGAAAGGGATAGAAGATCTATTTTTTCTCAAAACTATCATATAATATTAGATGTACATAAAGTTTAGGTTTCATACTATATTTCTATTGGATGAAAGTTAAAGATTTTATTACACTAAAAATAAAAGATCAAACTTTATATGCACACAGAATAATACTTGAAAACTAATTTGCACACAGACACGATTAAAATTTATTTACTGTTTAATATGAACTATGTAAATTAAAACTTAAATCGGAATTAAATCCGAAAAACCCGATTACAACTTCTAAACTATGACTTTTATCCGATTACAACTTTTAATCTGCCAAATTATTAAATACCCAAAACGAAGGAGACGAACCTTAACTCGAGTTTGAAACCAAGAAATCTAAGAAATAAAAAAATCCAAGTTTTCAGTCGAAATCGATGTCGATAGTGGAGTTCAACGGAGTTCTTCGTAAGAATTCGGACGATGAAGATAGGCAGGAACGTAATGACTTGAACATCGAGGACGCCATAGCTTCATTTGTTGATGAGGCTCCAATTCGTCATAACGTATATCTTGATACCGAGAATGATGAAGAAGGAGAGAAAGTACAAAGGACGTCAAGACTAACGGCTAGAGAGCGTTACGAAATCAGACGTGCTGATAGAAATTTATACCCAATACAAGTATTCTTGAAAGGTGTAGCGTTTAAGGAAGCCGTCCTCGAACTTCTCTAGTTGGGTTCGACGAGAAATAAGAAATTTAAACTTCTATGAAATCAAATAAGCAAAACAAGAAATTTGAACCCTAACAATTATTTACAGTCAATTTCAGATACTTAAGTGTCAGAAAATCGATTTTGGAAAATTAATTTTGGATACCTCACTTTTTTGATTTCTCGAATTATAGATTTAGAAGTTTTTGTGTTATACTGGATATTTTATCGAGCTTACGAGTCTGGTTTTCTGTTGGGTTTTAAATTCGGTTTGTTGTCAATATTAACTTGGTTTGGTTTCAGGTTTATCTTGCAAACCGTAGTAACCAGCATGATTTTTATTTCGAGTGTAATAAGATCATTAATTTTTATTTGATGGGACTATATGATAGTTCTCACGAGAAAATAGATCTTATACCCCAAAAAAATATAGAAATACCTAATGTAATGTAAATTTAATTTAAATAGAAATAAAAAAATATTTAAAAATATGTAAAAAAGTTCAATTGAAAGCCAAATAATAATAATAAAAGAATTAAAATAGAAAATACCCTATAATAGCACCAAATAAAATTTTATTGAGACGCACGACATCAATTCTAAAAAGTCTCTCATATACATCATTTTGGATATTAAAAACTTTTTATCCTTACATAATTTTCAAATATAACAAAAATATAATAAAAATAAAAATATTTTTAAAAATTTATAATTTTTTTTTTCAAAATTTAATTAAAAAAAAAGATCTTAAAATTTTAATTTTTTTCAACAAAACATTTCCTTCCATGTCTTTTTCTTTTTTTTTTATGTATGATTTACTCATTTTTAGGAAATGGTTCCTAAAAATTTAGTAAAAGTTTTGAAATTTTTTTAAAAAATTTAAACGTTTAAAATGGTGACTATAAATAAGTTGGAATATTTTACTAAACATTTATTAAATGTTTTTATATGTAGGAAGATGTTTCTAAATTTTTTTAAAAAGTTTACTAATTTTTAGAGACTGTTTACAAACATTTAGAAAGGGGGTTTTAAAACATTAAAAGAGTTTAGTCAACATTTAAAAATAGTTTTGATATACGTAAAGTGGATTTAAACAAATTTAGGAAAGCTTTACTAATATTTAGGAAGAGTTTACTAAAAAGAATTTGACAAAAAAAATTTCGTAAAAAGAATTGAAACAAATATTTTATTTTTATTCTTTAAATTAAAATTATTTTATTTTAAATTTTAAGTTTATTGAAGGTAAAATATTATTTGAATCATTTATTTGTGCTATATTGAGAAAATAAACTCTGTGGTGATACTTTGGAAACAAAAACTTGATTTGGTCCCACTGTAGAATGGTAGTATTTAATTTTAATATGAAAAGTATGGAAAGTAGGTATGAGAAAAATGAGACTAAATTAGCCGGTTTTGTCCCTTTGTCTTTGAGAAAGACTGAGAGACATTTGTCTTAGAGAGAAACATATGAGAAAGAGCCGTTTCAATTAAAAAACATGAGAGAAAGAGCGAAATACCTGGTGGAGAAAGATAGAGTTGGTGTACTCGACGCGCTGAAAAAAGCTTAACGCTTGTACTAGCGCCAAAGTGGACCCGGAGAGAGAGCGAAAGTACCAAATAAGACAGAAAGAAGGCCGAAAAATCTGAAAAGTGAAAGACTTGTTCAAACTACTCTGGGCCAAAATAAAAGAAGAAATCCAACACGAAATCCAACACGCCCTTGGCTGGAAACAAAACTAAAACTGTATTTTCGTAAAACTGACTATCTAGGTCTAACAACTTAATTACTCAGCGTTTGTTGGTAATTACGCAGTAACGGATGCATTAAAGTCAAGTTCATCAACGTTCACAGCGCTCCATAACAATGCTTTCGTATGTTATGATACAATTGCTCGTCTATTCTTGTTCCGGTTAATAAATTCAAACCGTTAATGGTTTTGTTAATTCTAAAATCAGTTGCTAGGTGATCAATCAAGCAAGCATACATTAAGAACAAAAATAAATCGAAGATACCTAAGATAATCCTAAGTCTATCAACCAAATATCTAATATACATGATTAAACTTCTTCGAAAACCCTAAAAACCCAACTAATAAACTACTCATACATTGAAGTGCAAAACATCATGCAAATCATATCAATATGCGAAATCAATAAATAAAATAAGTAAGAGGTTTCGAAATCTTCTCTAAAAAGTACATAGGTACACATATGGTCCCTTGAAGTAACAAAAACGAAGAACTAATAATGCAAAAAGAACAAAAGAAATTTAGCTGCTAGATGATCTCGAACAGCTGCGTGAATGAATGAATGTTCGGATTTCTGCAGAACTCTAAAACACTCTGTTTTTATAGGTATTCAAAGGTCGGGGGTATTTTGGTTTTTTCTCGGTTGATTAAAAGCTTTCGAAAACAAACATGCTTGAACTTTGGGCTTGATGAAGACGTGATGGCTGGCCAAAAATTGGGCTGAATTCGCCATTTGAGAGGCTTCTGATCTCGCGGTGGATGGCCATTGTCTGTTTTTGACATCTGCACATGTTTCGTCTTCGAGGCAGCATGACATATCTTTAGTAAAACAAGCATATATGGATATATAACTACGAGATTGCCGTCAAACCACTTCACTGCGGAAGTTAACTCAACCAATTTTTTGTGTCCAAAAATGAGCCGTAGAAAGTTTGTTGAAGGTCTTCATCGAATGCAAGACTTCTGGTGGTCAAAATTTGTCCAAAAGCTGTTTTACTCTAAAAAGCTCCAAAAAGTGCCATTTGTGTCCAAATTACCTGAAATGACTTTTAATACTAGAAAACATGGAAATCACTTGAAAATCATTAAAAACCGAGTTAAAACACATGCAAAAGATCTTGAAATCATAGATAAAAGTTGTAAAATATTGGTATAATTATCTTCCCGGAAACCTGTGCGAAAGTGAAAGGTCTTTGTCTGAAATATTCCTTTCATATTTCCACATCGGATCTCACGGCAACGAACGTACCTTGGTGGTAGAGTAAGGATCTCATTTTTTTCTAACCTCATCTTTCTAGATGTTATGTTGATCTTTTCCTACCCATTTTCTAGCAGGCCATCTAAAGATATTTCCCCGATTTTGGAGGTGAGTGTTGCTCAAAGGCTGAAAAGAAGCCCGATAATTGGTGGAGGCGGTGCCGAAAGAACACTCAAAAGATAACCTTCTCTAAAGCCCCTTGGAAGGTTCACAAAGGTTGAGATATTTGAAGTAGGATTTTTTTTTTTATCAAACGTCTCCTTCTCTTTCTCAGTTTCTACACCGAAAGAAATCGACATCATATGTTTATTTGTTAGAAATTCGAAGAGAATGTACTTGGCATTTTAGCCCCCTTGGTTTTATCAATAAGACACTTTATTTATTTAATATTGTTTGTAGATGTACTCGACTTCGCAAGTTGTCTATGTACCCATTTTAAGATCAAGCCACGCCGTAGTTTAATGAATCTCCCTTATCTGCACTCTGAGATTGTTTATTATATGTTTTCTTTTTGTCGGTCCCAACTTGATCTATGGTTTTACCCACAAATAAAATTGTCTTCTTAGTTTAGATCTTCAGCAATGGTCCAATTAACTTGGATCCTCTTAAGACCTTGACTCCTAGAGTCGGGAATTTGATACATTGATGATAACTTGAGGTTACTACCCTCATCGAAATTTGCGTTGTAAGAAATTTATTTGTTGACTACGAAAAAGTCTACCATCTTCATGCCTCCGTGAGCCGAGACTGGCAATTCTATTTTTCCTATTGAGATCGCGGTGTCACCATTGAACCCTGTTAGAGTTGACGTCGTACCTCAGATGTATTTTTCCACAATGCCCATTTGCTTCAAGGTTTTCAAAAAAATTATATTCGCAGAGCTACCTGTGTAAGTGAGAATACGTGAGACTTTGCAATTAGCCCATATATCAAGAATTACCATGAGGGTGCCTTCATTGATGTTGTCTAGATTCGCTTGATCCTCTTCATAGAAAGCTTGATTCTCCGTAGAGTTTCAATCCTCCGATGATTAGGTTGATTTGTTTCTTCTTTTGTTCGCGATCTGCGGACCCCAATTTCTTTGGTGTTTCTTCTCTTCGATTTGGCGTCGTTGGATCCTAGATTTTAATCTCTCCAAGCTTTCTTGCTTCGTACAGGTCGACTAGAGTTCCACAAAGCTGGTAGCACTTCGTGGTTCAATGTCCGTGGACTTCGTGATATGTGCAGTGTAATACCTGGTCGTGTCCCATCATTTTGGGGCCATCTTCAGACTTAAGGCTTGCTTAATCTTTGCTCGTCCTTGGTCCCTTATGAACCACATAATCATGCGATCCAGAGTAACTTCTTGATTCCTTATGTTCTTTTATGTCGCTCCTTTCACTTCAAGGAGCTGAAGAAGTTCTTGAGGCTGGAGTCTTTGTGCTTTTGTAGCGTTAGAAAAATGTTTGTCGGTCTTCCTCGACCCTAACCCAACTTGCACCACGATGGAGTGCGTCTTGGATCATTGCTGGTTCGTTGACCGTGAGGTCATACCTGAATCTTGAGTCGTGCCATTGGAACAACTAGTATTCTTGGGATTATTTCTTTGAACTTGGCGACGAGGGAGGGAAGTGAATCTTTGGGTCAGAAAGAACCCAAAGTTCTGCTCGCGAAGCGGTCTTCTGGATGAAGCGATGAAGCGAGAGAAGAAGATAAAAGGAAAAATATATATTTCTTTTTCTTATTGCCTTTCAAAATCTTAGTTTCCCAAGTTGGAAAAGGAGAAGATAAGGTTAAACGTGTCTAAACCTTGTCCAAGCAATTTCCTTGTATAATTAACTAGAAGAAAGTTCGTGCATTGGGCGGATTTGTAATAATTTAAATATTTTAATTTTATAATTTATTTTATAATATTTGTTAATAAAAATTTGTGGATAAATATTAATTTATAATTTGTGAATATCATATAGTTTTATAATTTGGTATTGAAAGATTGATGGAATAATAATTTTTTAGTGAATGAGAATTTTTTTTATCCTTCGTATATAAAATATAAAATTATTTCTTTTCGACAATAATTAAAGACATGTTGTTTTGTAATATAACCAATCTGAAATACAATTGCGATGAAATTTGTGACTGCAAAATAAAGTTTTAAGATATTTTTCGCCTCTTGTAGATTATCAAGAGATATATGACAATTGTCATATTCTTCTTATATCGCCTGGATTTGTGTTCTCTCTAAGTCTCCAATTACAAAATAATATTTTTGATGCATTTGGGTTGAAATATTCAATCTCAAAAGAGACTTCGAGACATTGTGTGTTATGTGATCGACGTGATAGTATAGATGTCTAAATAAAATTTATTAAACTCTCGGTTAATATACTTGATGTTGTGTCATCCATATCATGATAAGTGAGGTAGAAGTTAATCGCATCTTTGAAAGTAGTGTTATTTGCTTGTAGTATTTGATCTATGATAAAAGGGATTGTGTGTGATTTTGAGACGAAGTTTGTTTCCGGTTGATTGGGTAAAAGAAATTATATGATAATTTAATGCATATAGTATATATTCTATTGAAATTTTGTGTAGTAAAAAAAGTGAGTTGTGTTTATAAATTGCCGTATTGTTCTTGCTATTATAAATTGTTGTAGAATCTCTATTGGAATTTTTTTTTTTTGTGTTTTTTTGGATTGTATGTAATTATTTAGTGTAGTTAATTTTTTTATTCTCTTTTCTTGATCAGTTTTTCTTTCAAATATAAATGTGTAGAATGAAGGTATATCAGCTCTTAAAAATTTGGGACTCAGGACGGAAATTTACGGCTATGTGGCGGAAACAAGAAATTTGTGAATTGGAAAACAATTTCCAAAAAGAAATCGGGTAAGAACGTCCAGGAAAATTTCTGGATAATTTAAAATTTCAGTTTTGAACGGGATAGGGCATGGGGTGGAAAATCCGGGACGGGAACGAGAACCCATCCCAAATTTTTCAGGGCTCCTTCTGAAAAAACTTTATTATATCTTATATAATATCATATCTGTTTTTATATTAGAATAGATAGATTCATCCATACAACTCTATCATTAAATTAAGAATAACAAAATAAAGATATAAAAGAATTAAGTGTTATAATTATGAAAGACACATATCAATTTTTTATGTGTTTAAATTTTTAAAATAAAATGTAGGTGACACATGTCAATGTTTAGAATGCCACATGGTAGCATTTCAAAACTCTAAAAAAAACCCTTACTATATTAGAATAGATCATTAAATTAAGAATAACAAAATAAAGAGATAAAAGAATTAAGTGTTATAATTATGAAAGACACATATCAATTTTTATGTGTTTAATTTTTTTATAAATTAAATGTAGGTGACACATGTCAATGTTTTAAATGCCACATGACAGCATTTCAAATCTCACTCTAAAATAAAATCTTACTATATTAGAATAGATTTAGTTTTGAACGGGATAGGGCATGGGATATGGAAAATTCGGGACGGGAACGAGACCACGTCCCAAAATGTTGAGGGCCCCTTCTGAAAAAACTTTATTATATCTTATATAATATCACATCTATTTTTAAATTAGAATATATAGATTTTTGGGATATCTATACTATTATTTGCGAAGTGATTTGAGCTGAGATTGAAAGTTGAAAACTGAATTACGCTTCTGCCCTTAATGAATACAAAGGCTAGGGTGTATACTTTCGTAATTTAGCTAGCCTAATTAATTGTTCCGTGTTTAATTATTAGTTTCCTTTGTTTGGTAATGCGGTATCGAATAATGCAATGCATCGCGTATTTATCTATTTCGGAAATAATCAACGCATAAGGATAATTACGATATATCGAAAAGGATAATTACTATTTCGTGTTTATCGGTTTAGTGGAAACATTAAAACCCTAGAAATCCTTCGCTATAAATACTTTGGCGTCATGGGTTTTTTATGCATTGGTTCTAGGGTTTCGTCTTCATAGTTTTGAATACCGATATTCGATTATCGTTTTATTGAAAACATTAAAACCCTAGAAATCCTTAGCTATAAATACTTTGGCGTCGTGTGTTTTTTATGCATGGGTTTTAGGGTTTCGTATGCACAGTTTTGAATACAGATCTTTGATATGTTTGGTCGCTTATATACACATCTAACCATTTGCTCTACTGAATATAGTTTTGTGGTTTCGTTTAGGGTTGCAGTGGTCTGCGGGTTGGTTGGTATGTCTTTGTGTAAGATCGGCGTTCTTTATTTTTCCCCTGGTATTCTTATATACAACGATTGTTAAGTTTTGTGTGTTCTCTTTTGATTAGATCCCACTGCGAGGATATCGACGATCCGTTTCCCCGGCGAATCGGAACTTAAATCTAAATTCTTCAACGCTATGGCTTATCGTAATCTTCGAATGGATGGATGTTATAACGTACTTTTTTTCTTCGCCGAATCGAAAGAAGAGGAACAAGGTATTTATTTAACGGATCGTTTGGCGTTCTAGATGTGTTATTATGTTTCGAGTTATTGATTTTATCATTACTGCAGGTTTACGCTCCTTATTGTCGGGGGATGAGAGAATAGACGTTGGAGGTACTCATTGTTAGTTGTTTATTGCATTTATAATATGTTTCATTGCGTTGGTTTGGAATCTATCTGTGTCTTTATGTCCTAATGATTTTTTGAAATAACGTGCGAGTTTTATAGATGCGATGTTATGCGTGCACTGTCGTTTTGGTTGGGATGATTGCACTTCTGAATGGATGTTGCGTGCGCGTATTGTAGAATTTGATGGTTGGTGTTTTCCTAAAATAATTCATAATTTATGATGCTAGTCAACATGTGTTTTCTTGGTGATATTCGTATACCTCATAATCATCCATGTCCGTGTCCTATAGGGTGCCGCTTCGACAATGGTATGACCTGCGTGGATACTAACGATTCATCCATATAACTCTATCATTAAATTGAGAATAACAAAATAAAGAGATAAAATAATTAGGTGTTATAATTATGAAAGACACATATCAATTTTTTTATGTGTATTTTAAAAAAAATTAAATGTAGGTGACACATGTCAGTGTTTAGAATGCCACATGGTAGCATTTCAAAGCTCACTCTAAAAAAACCTTAATAGATAGATATTATATTTCAGCAGTATACGAAAAGTTGGATTTGACCTGTCGTTGCTTTTAAATTATTTTTTTTTCTTTCTATTGTTTGGAATTCAACTTCTCGAATTCAAATGGTTTTGTTTCGATAACCGACCCATCCACATATCTAGGCCTGGTAAAAAAAACCAGAACCGAATATTCGAACTGAAACTGATCCAAAATAACCGATTCTGTTTGGTTTTTGTTATACCCAAAATATCTGATGACTCCTCTTCATTAATACTCGTGGGTATTGGTTCGGTTCCGGGTATTACCCGATACTCGATCGGATACTCAAATGATCTAAAAAAATTAAATGTATTAGTTATTTTTTTGATATTACGAGTATATTTTCGGTATTTCAGGTTTTTTTATAGTTATTTAAAGTATTCATGTATATTTTAAAGTTTTCGAGTATATTTTCAGATTTTGAGGTATTTATTTTTTTAGTTTTTCTCGAGTATTCATGTATATTTTTTGGTATTTTGGTATATTTTTGGGTTTTCACGTATTATGATAACCAATACTCGAACCGAACCATATCCATAAAATTTTGGGTATTTATCGGTTATGAAAATTGAGAACCGAAACGATTCGGAACCGATAGAAACCAAACCAAAACCGAATCGAAATACATTTGATACCCATATGGGTACAAAATCTCTATATCCGAAATACCTAAAACCGAACGATTGCTACCCATATCCTCCTTATATAATCATATCACACTTATAGGTGAAAACCCATAAATTAAAACTCACATAGATGGAGTGTGAAAAGAATGAAGATAATAAGAGTCCTTCCGTCTTCCTCCTCAACTTGTTCCATTCCCACAAACTCCATAAAGTTAAACAGTCGTATTTATAGCTTTTTTTTTTAATTTAGAATTTTTGAAGTTTAATAAATGAGTTTTATCTCTATCCTTATTTTAAATATGATTAATTTCAATTTATAGATTTTTTTTGATCAATTTTCATATACGATTGCAATTAGATTTCGCTATGTAGAATATTATAAACAAATGTTAGACCACACATCTAAAGAACAATTGACGGGAATCTGTACATCCACTATGAGGCGCATATTAAACGATATTCATCAAACATGTTAGATGATGTAAAATTTTCATTTGACTCTTAAGTAAGATCACATTCTTGTGATTGGAAATTGATGAATGAAAAATTCTAATCCTTATATCTATTTCATCCATGCGGGGTTTTCACATATCAAATTTAATGCCTCACTATTTTTGCTTTTCCATGACCCAACAAAATTTTTTGCAAACAAAAATTGTATATTTTTTTAATATAAATATATAATGGTTGAATGTATCAAATTATAATTAATTTTGATTGTTGTGAGCATAGAAGGCTTGAGATATATAAATAAGACATCTTTGCAAGAATATATAAAAAAAAATCGTGCGTATGCGCTGGTATTCTCCTAGTTTTATCTTAAAAAAAGCGTAAATGATTACTAATAGAACAATTCGGTCCTAATTCACTACTAAACATAATTTCACATAACTATACCCTAATTGAGTACAATTACTACTAAACATAATTTATTGACTACTAAATCACATTATCTATTTATTATTTGCGAAGTAGAAATCCTATGTGTCGCTCCCACGTTTGCTCTCACAGAATTTTTTTTACGTTTGTACCATAAATGAATAATTTTAATTAAGCTGCTTGGTTTGTTTAATTATCAACCCGGTTTGTCGAGCTAATTATTGGTTAATTAGGTCGGGATGTTATAGGTGAGCTATAGGTCATTGTGACGCTATATATACGTCTTCTACGTCTTGAAAATCAAAACCATTCATCGGAGATTTGTTTTCGTTTTGCCCTGTTGTATTGCTAAGGTATAACATATTTTTGATTTTTCGGAGAAACATATGTTAAAGTTTGTTTTTTTTTTTTTCTGTTATCGATTGACGTCTTTTAGTGTGGGTTCTTCGTGTTTATGCTCTAATTATTTGTGTTTGGTATTGTTTTTCGTGGCTTTCGTGGTCACAAGTCTTATCTCTGGTGTAGATCGATGGAGACATCTTCTGGTTAGTTTACTATAGTTTATTTGACTAGGCTTAGTGAGGATGCGTCCCGTTATTGTTATCGCTGCCGATTGTCGAGCTTATTGTTGGTTAATTATGTCAAAAATTTGGTGGAAAATCCTAGATCGTTTAGATGCTATATATATATATATACTATTGATCCTACGTCTCGGTGAACCCTTTAGGTCATTGTGAGGTTATATATACATTTTCTTGGTGATATCTTTCGTTACGAGACTCCTTACTCTTTCAACCACAAGCCTTTATTCTCTCGGAGAATTTCCAAGATCATCTCCTTATCTGATATCAGATCCCACGAGGAGTCTCCTCGTATGAGTTTTTACTCTTTTATACATGTTGCCTTTTGTTTTTTTTCCTGAAAATCTCATAATTAGTCAATGGTATTATGTGCTTTGTGGTTCTAATGCAGAGAACTGCCTGTCACATTCAGTTTTTTTGCACTCTCGAGATGGGTACAGGTGACATTGCATGTTGATTAATACAAATTTGTGAGAGGCATCCCTTATTTTTTCTCCCATGGGAAACTAAGCACAACGAACATATCATGGTGGCCTCAAGTCCTTACATTGGTCCACATTTCTTCATTTCTAAAACTCATCACAACAGGTTTAATCTGCTGCCATCAACCAAGGTTGAGTCAGTATTTGGATTGCCACTTACTCCGATGGAGTACAGATTATTCGTCGAGGTAAAAAGAGTAACTCTTATCCAAAATAACTCTTTTTTAGTATTATTCTGTTCATGTTTTGATATGGTACGAGTATTTACAGATCCCAAGCAGAACACGTTTTGGGTCTACCGCATTCAATAGTGTAAGTCATTACAATTCACATTTGCACTTCTTTATTTTCATGAACGTTTTTGGGTCCTTTCACGGGTTTCTGAACCTGGTAGGGGCGGTCGGGGTGTTACAAGTGGTATCAGAGCCAAGGGAAGTCAAACTGGTTTTGTCTCAGGAGGCTGTCTTGGGGTTTGGAGGTTAGGGTTCACACTGGCGGGATCAGAATTTGGGGACGAATTCCCGTTAAGTGGGGGAGAATTGTAACGACCCGGGCCCGACCCATTTGAATAAGTTTAAATGGATTGATTTGACTACTTATGTCATCAGAGTGCACTTACCTTTTCCGGTCACTTACCCTAAGAGAACTCCAGAGTTAAGCGTGCTTATGTTGGAGTAGGACTAGGATGGGTGACCTTCCGGGAAGTCTTCTGTGGAACTGTGTGAGTGAGGCCAAAACACGGGAAAAAGGTCACGTGGTGGTTGATAACACTTATATTTTACTCCTGGTTTTAAAGTGATTTCCACGTTTCCTATAAGAGTCATTTCAGGGAAATTGGACAAAATGACACATTTTGGAGCAAAACGGGAACTTCAAGGACAAGTGCTCGAAGCTATAAGTTCAGCATCAGATGACGATCTTCTCACCACAAGATCAAGCTCATATTTGGAGACAAGATAGCCCTTTCAGCTGTCTTTCATCCCAAGGTGGTTTTAGTTCAATCCCACGGTTGGATCTCAAGTTACGAAGGGAGCAAAAAGGTTCGTCAGACACATCCTCAGAAGAAGGACGGCCGCGCCACAGATCTTCAGAAGACCAGTGGCCGCGCCACGCCTGATCGCTTGCGCGGCCAGACTATTCCGGCCCGTCCCGAGCCCGTTTGTACTTATCCAATATTTCCCGAGGTTAAAACGCGAAGCCCACATTCTGAAGACAGGAGAGCCTATATAAGGGGACCTTAGGGTTTCAGAAAGGGCATGACTTCACACATAGCTTTTCCAGAAACACTTTCACGCCGCAGAGAGAGAGAGAGAGAGAGAGAGAGAGAGCTCGACGGCCCGGAGTTGAAGACCTCGAGAGAGAATTCTTCTGCAGCCGCCCACTCCTTCTTCCTTCTCTTTTCATCTTTTGTTCTTAGTTCTTTGTTTTTCAATACTTTAAGAAGATCTCTTCATTCGATTTCCTTTGAAGAAGTTTTCTCACTTTGTTTCTTATTTAATACAATTCACACCTTTCTTATCTCGAAGATGTCTCTCGTTCCCATGAACGAGTAGTCATCTAGTTGGGTTTTTAAGGGGGTTTTCAAAAAGGTTTAATCATGGATCGATTTCGCTAGGTTGATAGAGATAGAGTTTCTTTTAGGTATCTTTGTTTATGTCTTGTTCTTATTGCATGTTTGCTTCTCTGATCAATTAGCAATTGATTCCAGGACGACTAGATACACGAACGTGTGGTCTATCGTCTGGATCTAGAGGTTAACGAGCGGATCGCACCGTAGGATGCTTAGGCATATCGACAGACCGCACCGCGAGTGTTTACAAATAGGTGAATGATATGTATGTACGGTTGTCTTGCATCGTGGGATGAGAAGTCATACCCGCAGTGTAGGACAAACGTAGGTGGCTAGATCCGCGAACGCGGGGTAGTCATAGTCGACCGTTTCAGCTTAAGAACCTAACCCATTAAATCACTTAGAACCTATCCTATTGCTTGTTAGATCCGATCCATGAACCCTGGAGAATACCCCTGAACCCAACGCCTTTAATCCTGTGATTTACAACCGTTTAATTCTCTTCTGCTGCTTGATATTACTACTCCAAACCGTGACACACTACATCCCCAACTTTTCTTTTGGTTTAAAGAAGTTAGAAATTTAGGACTTTCGCGAAACAACAATCTCTGTGGATTCGATCCCTTAATATACTACTGTGATTGCTGTGCACTTGCAGCTATCTTAGGTATAAAACTTGAAGTAATAAACCCCACCGCATCAAGTTTTTGGCACCGTTGCCGGGGATTGTTTGCTTTTGCGAATTTTAGTTTCTAATTTCTCTTTTAGACCGCGTTGAATTTCATGCTTTTCCATTCATTGCTCACGATTCTCTTGTGTTTACTTCTCTTGTTTCAGGTGCATGTCCACTATGAGGAACGCTTCCAACGTCTTGCCCAGCCACATCGAGATCGACAGACACGAAAAAGAAATCCGAAGGCTAAGAAGACAGATCAGCATGGCCGAAAATGAGGCCGCTCTTGGAGTTCAACGAAACCGCGAAGAAGTCCTTCGCAACACTGGTCGAGCATCTAACGATCTACAAGATGGGGAGCCACAGCTCGACAACAATGGAAACCCTATCAACCACATTCCCGAAGCTGACTCGGACGAAGAAAAACGCGATCCTGCCTTACAGCAAGGAGGACATAATCCAATCATCGGAAATGGCGCGAACCGAGCAAACCCTATCGTCCAACCGGAGGACCAAGACGCCAACCGACCTGTTCTACCCGCCAACCAACCCAGGCGAGTGAGGAACCGCACCATAGCCGATCACGATACTCCTGATCAGCACTTCCAGAATCGAGCCGCGATTCAAGTTAACATCCCTCATGAGGACGAGTTGGAGATCAAACCGGAAATCATCTCCTTGGTGAAGCAAAATCAGATTCACGGGCTATCAAACGAGCACCCGATGGACCACATCAAATTATTTGAAGAAATTTGCAGCACCACAAAGACGAACCGAATCCCTCCCGACTATCTAAAGTGCAAGCTATTCCCATTTTCTTTGAGCGACAAAGCTCATAGATGGCTAAAGACTTTACCACCAGGATCGATCACTAACTGGGTGGAATGCAAATCTGCTTTCATCAACCACTTCTACACGAAGTCTCGATCCAATCTGTTGAGAAACAAGATCCAAGGCTTTCAACAAGGACCGGTCGAGTCATTCTTTGAAGCATGGGAGCGATTCAAGGACTACGAACGCGACTGTCCTCACCATGGTTTCTCTGGAGCCAGCTTGCTAAACACATTCTACTGCGGACTGCAAGCTAGATATCATCTCTCACTCGACACGGCCAGCAATGGAGACTTTACCATAAAGACAGAGCGACAAGGACGCACACTCATCGAGAACCTCGCTGTAAGCAACATCAACAAATGTCCGGATTATGATAGAAATCCGCGAACCGGAGACTCAGATTCTAAGCAGATAGCCGAGCTGAAGAACATGATGAGCCAGCTACTCAAAGGACAGCAACGCCGTATCAATGCATGTGAAACAGCGGGAGAAAGAGAAGAATCTAACCTGGGAGAAGATGGAGATGAATCCTACACGCGAGAAGAAGAAGTTAACTTTATAGGAGGCCAGAATTCATATCAAAACCGAAACTTCAACAATGGATTCAACAACAACTTCAGGAACAACAACAATCACTCATACCGAAACCCGAACGTGGAGAACCCGCGAGACCAAGTATATCCACCTCAAGGAAGACCCTTTCAGAGCAAGTTCCAGAACGTGAACTACGGAAGCAACGGAGGCTACCAGCCAAAGCAACCTTACAACTCCCAACTCGCGCCCTACAACAACCAGCAAGGAGCGCCACAAGCTGCATCAAACGCACCGTACCCATCACGAGAGGACAAACTCGAAGGACTGATGCAACAGCTGCTGTTGTCTCAACAAAAATCAGTCAAGGACCTCAACATCAAGGTAGATTGCATGTACAACGACTTGAATGGCAAGTTCAAATCCCTATCTTCCCATGTGAAGAAATTAGACATGCAAATCTCACAAACTGCTGAAACCATCAAAAGACAAGCGAGAATCTTTCCCGGAAAGGTTAAGGATAACCCGAAAGGATTCTGTAACGCGATCTCAGCAATCGCCGACGAAGCTAAGGAGCCAGAGCTAGCTACGGGAGAAAAGTGCAGATTCGTCCCGCTTTTCCCAACGATAAAGAAAGGAACGGCTAATCCACCTTTTGACAGTCCGGAGCACCCTGGATTCGAGAGGCTAAAGAAAGAAGAAGATCCAGGCGCATTTACCTTCCCATGCTCGATCACGGGAATCAACTTCGAAGATTGTCTATGCGACACAGGAGCTAATGCCAATGTCATGTCCATGACAATCGCTGAAAGGTTAGGAATAACAACCTATTTTCCCTCACCTACGCAGTGATAGGGCTCAGGTTTTATCCAAATAAAACTACTGCAAGTGCACAGCAATGTAGTTGAAGTATAAGGAGTATCGAATCCCAAGGGGAGTAGATGCTACACTAAGGTTTCTAAATTCAGATTATGCTAGGTCAAATAATATGAAAGTAAACTAAACAATCTAAACGATTAAGTAAACGAGATTAAAGCGGTGTAAGTTCAGGAGACGAAGGCGCTAGGCAAGGGTAATTATCAGGTTGAATCCAAGAATGCAGAATCTAAATTTATTAGGGATTTATTAAGAACCGTCTAGAACTCGAAACTCTAAGTCAAAACCAATCAACTCTCGTTGCAGAAGTTATCGATGCCTAAATTCCTAAATTCCAAATCTCTTTGCGAATTTAAACAACTAAGGCAAGCATTAAAGACAGGTTCGATTTGTTCACAAAATACCTAAACCAAATCTCTTTGCGAATAGATATTTTGCTCACCTATGATTAGTTCAAGTTACTAATAATGCTCTCGCATCTATTAAAAAACCTAAGGTTTGATTTCTAAGTGATCAATTTCAGAAATGAAGTTAAGCACAATTCAAGGTGAAGATCCTATTGATTTCCCTAAAAGTTCTAATGATTCTACAAACTCTTTATCAACCCTAAATCACCCTAACCTAACTAGCAAACTACTCAGACATAATTACGAAAACACAAATCATGACTGAAGTAAATTGCATAAAAAAAGAATAGAGAATGATACATGGGTTCGAAATCTGGCTCAGATGAGTTAGAATTGTCTCTCTAAAAGCTCAGGATCAATCTCTCTCTAAGTCTCAAAAACAGAAAATAATGATAAGGTGTTTGGCTAAACAATGCCTGAAAACTATTTATAGAGGAAGATTTTCGTCAGGGACAGTCTTGTAATTTCTTCAAATTTGAGATGATTTCCTTTTTCTGATGGAAGTCCGTGATTTTGAGTCGGCTTCATTGGTGTCGATCGACACCAAGGGTTAGTGTCGATCGACACCCTTCGTGTAAAATCAGCTCCGACTTCATCACTTTGGCTGCTTCTCCAAAATGGTTCAATAAGTTCCAGAATCTCCCATTAAGCTCCGAATGCTCTCCATCATGTAAAGACTCTAATAGGACTCTAAAACTAACAAAAAACTCTATAAAAACACTTATATCATGGTTCAAAAACGGGTAAAAACCATGATATATCAACTCCCCCAGACTTAGCTTTTCCTTACCCTCAAGCAAAACAGAAACTTAGAATGAAGTAGAAGTTTGAAAACAGAAACTTTCAAGTACCTCTTCAAAACGCCACATTGGTTATCACTCTTGAATCCACATGATATAGAGCCAACCTTAGGTAATGTTTCAGTGTACTTACCACAAGCTTAGCAATCTCCCAGTTTGAATCCAGATCCTTTTCTTGGTAAAATTTCGAACTCTAACAGTGGTATCGCACAGAACTTTACAGATTCTTTTTCCTTCCTTAGTGCCTGAACAAGATATTCTTCATACAGCTCTCCTATTTTCTCTTCCCTTAGTCAACTGCTGCCCATTTTCAGGGTGTTCTAAGATCTTTTCATTGACTCTTCTTATTCTTTTGAAGTCTCGGGAAATAGTGCTACTCTCTACTTGTGTTCCTTGTGAGGAGGCGGTTTCAAGAGCACTCACTAATATTGTTCCTTGTGAGGAGACATGCTCATGAGGTTCTTTACACTATTCCCAGACTTAGACTCCTTTTCTTTCTTTTCTTTTCTCAAGGGAAGATCAAGGAGAGACTGCAATTGCTTATCTGTTCAGACTGAAAGAGGAATCAAGTTCTGCGCATACCTAGTTCTTATAAGGGGATCTGAACTCGCCCTGTTAGACTAATTCCACTTGCGACTTTCTACTTAGTAAGAACTGCAATCAACTATTATAGCAATGGTTCTTTCAAGTGTCAACTTCCAGCGGTTAGTTCCAAGAAAAACTGAAAGTTCCAACTGATTTTGACTCAATAAAACAAATTTTGAAATTTTTTGACTCAAGACAGACTCAAATGACAATGTTAGCAACTACCTCCCCCAGACTTAAACAACATTGTCCTCAGTGTTATTAAGAATGAGTTTGGATAGAAAAAATTTGTGCTAAACTGTTACAGAACAAAGAGAAAAATCGGATTACCTGACTCTGCGTGCAGCGTCGATCGACATAGATGGTGTCGATCGTTGCTGTGTAAGGTGATCGTGTCGATCGACACTACACTCTGTCCGTAAACAGAGTTCTGCCACTCGAACATGAATGTTGTTAAGTCAGATTGTTGTTAGAATCATCCAAGCTGTTAGAAAACTCAAACAANACCAATGATGATGAAAGAACTCTTGGCTTAGACAAGTGAATCCAGTGATGATGCAGGCACGGATCCAAGGTCTTCCTGCACATGAAGCTTTTGCACCACCTCTGATTTCACCATTTTCCTGCTTTAATCTGCACCAATAACAACAAAATCACTTTGCTTTTTTCAAAACCCACAAAATTCTCATAGAAGAACATCTAGTGAGAGGCCATCAGTTGTAGAAAAAACATTGACAAATCAAATGATCACACAACCTTTATCTTTTTCAAAATTGATCATATTCATATTTATATTTGTAAGCAGAACACATAAATATTCTAATTGGTGACATCATACTCCTATATACCATTCTTTAACTTAGAAATATCGAAAAGTGTTAAAAATAGTTTATGATTATCCATTCTCCATCATTGATAAGATCAACGTGTTGATAGGATCAGCGAGTGGATAAGATCAACAAGTGGATAAGATCAACTTGTGGATAAGATCAACGAATGGATAAGATCTATCCAAACTTCTCTATTAAGTAATGAACGTCTATAAATAGCTGACCTTACTCTTTGTAAAAACAGAAGTTTTGAAGAAGTTCAATAAGAGAATTCTCTCTTCCTCTTTCTCTCTCTACTCTCTCTCTCTAGAATTCATTTTCTCTTAAACTCTTTATGCTTCTCTCCTAGAAAGCATAGTTTCCAAGTAGAGAGAGCATTAGTTTACAGCATGTTATCAGCACGAACGTCTCTCGATACGTCTGCATACCAGATCTGTCTGTATACCATGAAGGTAAGATTTATTTGTGTTCAATTCAAGTTTATTATATACGGAAAGATAGGCTCTGCCTTCTCCGTTTATGTATTGTTCCGGAGTGATAGGTGTTGCCTTCTCCGATGGATCGTTATTGTAGGCTATGTCTTCACGATCAAAGTGATCACATGGTAGACTATGTCTCCTAATATCATATTTACGGAGTGGAAGAATAACACCTCCTTCTTATTTAATTTATGTTCAAGCATTTGATAGGGCTCATGTTTTACCCAAATAAAACTACTGCAAGTGCACAGCAATGCTGTTGAAGTATAAGGGGTATCGAATCCCAAGGGAAGTAGATGCTACACTAAGGTTTTTAAATTCAGATTATGCTAGGTCAAATAATATGAAAGTAAACTAAACAATCTAAACGATTAAGTAAACGAGATTAAAGCGGTGTAAGTTCAGGAGACGAAGGCGCTCGGCAAGGGTAATTATAAGGTTGAATCCAAGAATGCAAAATCTAAGTTTATTAGGGATTTATTAAGAACCGTCTAGAACTCGAAACTCTAAGTTAAAACCAATCAACTCTCGTTGCAGAAGTTATCTATGCCTAAATTCCTAAATTCCAAATCTCTTGGCGAATTTAAACAACTAAGGCAAGCATTAAAGACATGTTCGATTTGTTCACAAAATACCTAAACCAAATCTCTTTGCGAATAGATATTTTGCTCACCTATGATTAGTTCAAGTTACTAATAATGCTCTCGCATCTATTAAATAACCTAAGGTTTGATTTCTAAGTGATCAATTAAGGAATCAAGTTAAGCACAAATCAAGGTGAAGATCCTATTGATTTCCCTAAAAGTTCTAATGATTCTACAAACTCTTCATCAACCCTAAATCACCCTAACCTAACTAGAAAACTACTCAGACATAATTAGGAAAACACAAATCATGGCTGAAGTAAATTGCATAAAATAAGAATAGAGAATGATACAGGGGTTCGAAATCTGGCTCAGATGAGTTAGAATTGTCTCCCCAAAAGCTCAGGATCAATCTCTCTCTAAGTCTCAAAACATAAAATAATGATAAGGTGTTTGGCTAAACAATGCCTGAAAACTATTTATAGAGGAAGATTTTCGTCAGGGACAGTCTTGTAATTTCTTCAAACTTGAGATGATTTCCTTTTTCTGATGGAAGTCCGTGATTTTGAGTCGGCTTCATTGGTGTCGATCGACACTCCGACTTCATCACTTCGGCTGCTTCTCCAAAATGCTTCAATAAGTTCCAGAATCTCCCATTAAGCTCCAAATGCTCTCCAACCTGTAAAGACTCTAATAGGACTCTAAAACTACCAAAAGACTCTATAAAAACACTTATATCATGGTCTAAAAACGGGTAAAAACCATGATATATCAACTCCCCCAGACTTAGCTTTTGCTTGCCCTCAAGCAAAACAGAAACTTAGAATGAAGTAGAAGTTTGAAAACAGAAACTTTCAAGTACCTCTTCAAAACGCCACATTGGTTATCACTCTTGAATCCACATGATATAGAGCCAACCTTAGGTAATGTTTCAGTGTACTTACCACAAGCTTAGCAATCTCCCAGTTTGAATCAAGATCCTTTCCTTGGTAAAATTTTGAACTCTAACAGTGGTATTGCCACATAACTTTACAAATTCTTTTCCCTTCCTTAGTGCCTAAACAAGATATTCTTCATACAGCTCTCCTATTTTCTCTTCCCTTACTCAACTGCTGCCCATTTTCAGGGTGTTCTAAGATCTTTTCATTGACTCTTCTTATTCTTTTGAAGTCTCGGGAAATAGTGCTACTCTCTACTTGTGTTCCTTGTTAGGAGACGGGTTCAAGAGCACTCACTAATATTGTTCCTTGTGAGGAGACAGGCTCATGAGGTTCTTTACACTATTCCCAGACTTAGACTCTTTTTCTTTCTTTTCTTTTCTCAAGGGAAGATCAAGGAGAGACTGCAATTGCTTATCTGTTCAGACTGAAAGAGGAATCAAGTTCTGCGCATACCTAGTTCTTATAAGGGGATATGAACTCGCCCTGTTAGACTAATTCCACTTGCGACTTTCTACTTAGTAAGAACTGCAATCAACTATTATAGCAATGGTTCTTTCAAGTGTCAACTTCCAGCGGTTAGTTCCAAGAAAAACTGAAAGTTCCAACTGATTTTGACTCAATAAAACAAATTTTGAAATTTTTTGACTCAAGACAGACTCAAATGACAATGTTAGCAACTACCTCCCCCAGACTTAAACAACAATGTCCTCAGTGTTATTAAGAATGAGTTTGGATAGAAAAAATTTGTGCTAAACTGTTACAGAACAAAGAGAAAAATCGGATTACCTGACTCTGCGTGCAGCGTCGATCGACACAGATGGTGTCGATGGTTGCTGTGTAAGGTGATCATGTCGATCGACACTAGGTGGTGTCGATTGACACTCTATCTGTAAACAAAGTTCTGCCACTCGAACATGAATGTTGTTAAGTCAGATTGTTGTTAGAATCATCCAACCTGTTAGAAAACTCAAACAAAGGGTTAAAAGCACAAGATAATCCAATAAACTCAATGAATGCAACAAGTTTGGAAACAAAGTACTGAAGCAAATGAAAGCAAAAACTGACTCAAGGGAAAAAGAAAAACTGACTCAAAGTACTAAACAGGAATGGGGTAGTCTTTCATCGTCATCAGAACGTGGTGGCGTGGTAGGACGAACGCAGCCATAGTTGGACACAACTGCGATGGCGTTCCAAATGGCCTGGAAGCTCTGAACCACGTATCTCTGAAAAGCATCTTGCTCCATAGGAATCTTAGGAGCAACTGGAAGGTGATGAGGACCAATAGGCTCCAAGGTGGTAGGTGCTCTGCGCCTAGAAGATGAAGTGGCTGGTGCATCCTCTGCGTGTGAAGCTGCAGCTCGGGAGGAGGCACCTCTGCGTCTAGCAACGGGAGCGGCTCGCACAAAGTTCAGACTGGGCTGAAATACGAGGCGGAATGGATCGCTGGTGATGTGAGTAAGGTCCCTGTTAGGTAACTGGACCAGAAGCTGCTCAGCCCTCATGCTCGTGAAAACCCATTGCTTCTCGGGTTTCACCCAAGTAGTCCTCTTCAAGTACTCCATATCAACTGAAACTCGCACAATCACAATGCTGCAGCTGGAAGTGTCTATCCAGCAATGCTGGAAGATAGGAGTGAGGAGACTTCCTACAGTCTCGGGCTTGGTCTTCGTACCAATGAAAGGCTTAGTCTTCAGCGAGACCAAGTGATGAGCAAAGACAGCACCGAAGTTGACGTCCTCTATCGCAGGGTCTTCGTAAATGATAGATCCCAGCGCATGATAAAGCAGCACCAACTCAGAAACGCGGATCTTCCCTGGCTCGTGCTTACACAGAAGCGTAGTAGCAAACAGTCGAACCAGATAGCGCAGAGTAGGATGGCGAATATCCGTCTGTGAGGAGGTCTTAGAGTCATACCTCACATTCCTAAAATGAGACCAGAAGTCCTGGTTGTCTGGAAGCTGTGTAGGAAAGGAGACACCGGGGGCATGCTCGTTTGCAAACCCATAGATGGCACAAAGCTCTGGAAGTGTAATCCGGTAGCGGATTCCGCGAATGAGGAATGTCAATGTCCCCTCCAAAGCATTGCGGACTATCTCATTCCTATAGTACACCCGAGCTGTGGAGATGAACTGGCGGACTAGATCGGGGTAAAGGTCGTACTACTGTGTCGCCAAGGTTCCCAAACCAATCCTGTTCAGCAACTGCAGGATGTCATCCTTGATGCCCAACTCAGACATCGTCTTCTCATCCGCAAAGCGAGTTGGTGTGACTTCCACTCTCAGCCATGCATTGTAGAACAAGGTGTCATAGTCATCCCAAGTCTCGTTGACACCGCGGTAAAGGCACTCGTCCTTTGCGACCTCCTTAGCAGGTGAGTCTTCCCAGTTTCGTTCCATTCAAATCCATGCGGTTTCACGCTTAGACCAAGGAGCAAGACACGGAATCGCTTCATCATTAGCAGTCCCAGAGGCGGATGCTTCAGTGCGTCGTGGTCTCTTACTCACTGGAGGCATCTGCAAGCAAAATTAAAACCAAATTCAAAATCCAATGTCTGCAAAGTTGTGCTTGGGTTCGATACTGCCTTGGTGTCGATTGACGCCACTTTGTGTCGATCGACACCATGCGTGAAATCTAAAATCGACCCAAGATCATGATAATAGACCCAATTCTGCATCAATTAGCAATCTTAGCAATCCCAATTCAGTGAACCGACCAAGTCTAAACCATAAAACTCAAGAAAAATCCTAAATTCGCAACATGCATCATAAATTTCTCAAAATTCGAAAATTTCAATATTTGCAATTTGTAGGATGAAAAACAGTTGGGTAATGTTCTAAACCATGGTAGACAACCTAAATAAGCATCAATCAATCAAGAAATAAAAATAAATTTGTCGAATTCGAGATTTTTCACCTTAGGGTCGAAAATGAAATTGGGAGATTTGAAGAACATACCTTGGCAGATCGAATGAATGGACAATGGATTATGAATGAGTGATGAAATCCGCACGGATTAGAGCTTAGAATCACTCAATTCCGTTGAGAAATGAAAAATGGTGATTTGGGGGAAAACTCTCTAAGGTTTGGGNTCCTTTACAAACCTTCACAACGTCTTCATTTTCATCAGCTCTGAATTTGAATCCGTTTCTATGAAGTGAACCCAAGGAGATCAGATTCTTCTTCACCGCTGGAACATGCCTAACATAAGTCAATGTTCTGATAATGCCATCATGCATGCGGAATTTGATCTTCCCAATACCAACAATAGTACATGCCATATTGTTTGCCAACTGAACAGAACCCATGTTCCCAGCTTTATACGTCTTAAACCATTCTCTATGAGGAGTCATATGGAATAATGCACCCGTATCTAGAATCCAAGAATCTGCGTGACTTCCTGATGTCACAGCAAGTAAGTCATTCTCAGTATCCTCTTCTGAATCTTCCTTCTTGTGAACCGCGTTTGCAGAACTTCCTGCGTTCTGCTTCTTAGTAGGACAATCTCTCCTGTAGTGGCCCTTCTTGCCACAACCAAAGCACATCGAATTCTTTCCAGCCTTATATTTTGATTTTACCCTGCTTTTCCCATCTTGTTGCTTCTCTTTATGCCTTCCCCTTTTCTGATTGTAAATCGCATACAACCCATCACCTTGAGACTTATCCTCGACACCAGTGTTCTGTCGTCGTTTATAATGAGATTGCAACGAAGAACAAACTGTCTCCAGCCCTATAGTTCTTTTATCAACCGTAAGCGCTGTCAACAAAGTCTCATACTGAGGAGGCAGAAAATACAATAAGATCATGGCTTTATCTTCGTCCTCAATTTTCACATCCACATGTTCCAGATCACCAATTATTTGATTGAAGTTGTTGACGTGCGCAATAAGAACTCCTAATTCTTACATCTTCAGCCCGTACAACCTCTGTTTCAGATATAGCTTACTGGACAACGACTTTGACATATACATCTTCTCTAACTTCTCCCACATCGCGGCACAAGTCGTGATGTTCATCACCTGGTTGGTAATATCGTCAGAGAGATAGAGACGAATCGTTGAAACAGCATGATCCTGCATATCTTCCCAAACCTCTACCGTGATCGCTTCTGGTTTTCTCGCTAACAGCGCCTTCTTCATCCCCTGCTGCGTCAGAAGATCCTTAACTCACCCTTACCATAGACCAAAATTTCTCTTCCCATCGAATCTAGGAATATCGAACTTGTGGGAACCTTTGGACATCGCTCAGATTATCGAAAACCTGGCTCTGATACCACTTGTTGTGAATTAGGTCGAATCAACAAGAAGAAAAACGTAAACATTAGAGAGAGAAAAAATTGAGNAAAATCCATCTTGCAGTTCTTTAATCCATCCAGAAGACCTCTTTTGTAGAGTTCTGTCAAGGCATGCTCTCCTATATGTCTCATTCGCATATGCCAGAGCGCTGTGCTATCATATTCAGACACTGCAGCTACAACTCCACCTACAACTACGCTTCCTAGAAGTCGATAAACACTTCCTGCTGTCATCTTTCCTTTCATCACGACCATAGCTCCTTTACAAACCTTCACAACGTCTTCATTTTCATCAGCTCTGAATTTGAATCCGTTTCTATGAAGTGAACCCAAGGAGATCAGATTCTTCTTCACCGCTGGAACATGCCTAACATAAGTCAATGTTCTGATAATGCCATCATGCATGCGGAATTTGATCTTCCCAATACCAACAATAGTACATGCCATATTGTTTGCCAACTGAACAGAACCCATGTTCCCAGCTTTATACGTCTTAAACCATTCTCTATGAGGAGTCATATGGAATAATGCACCCGTATCTAGAATCCAAGAATCTGCGTGACTTCCTGATGTCACAGCAAGTAAGTCATTCTCAGTATCCTCTTCTGAATCTTCCTTCTTGTGAACCGCGTTTGCAGAACTTCCTGCGTTCTGCTTCTTAGTAGGACAATCTCTCCTGTAGTGGCCCTTCTTGCCACAACCAAAGCACATCGAATTCTTTCCAGCCTTATATTTTGATTTTACCCTGCTTTTCCCATCTTGTTGCTTCTCTTTATGCCTTCCCCTTTTCTGATTGTAAATCGCATACAACCCATCACCTTGAGACTTATCCTCGACACCAGTGTTCTGTCGTCGTTTATAATGAGATTGCAACGAAGAACAAACTGTCTCCAGCCCTATAGTTCTTTTATCAACCGTAAGCGCTGTCAACAAAGTCTCATACTGAGGAGGCAGAAAATACAATAAGATCATGGCTTTATCTTCGTCCTCAATTTTCACATCCACATGTTCCAGATCACCAATTATTTGATTGAAGTTGTTGACGTGCGCAATAAGAACTCCTAATTCTTACATCTTCAGCCCGTACAACCTCTGTTTCAGATATAGCTTACTGGACAACGACTTTGACATATACATCTTCTCTAACTTCTCCCACATCGCGGCACAAGTCGTGATGTTCATCACCTGGTTGGTAATATCGTCAGAGAGATAGAGACGAATCGTTGAAACAGCATGATCCTGCATATCTTCCCAAACCTCTACCGTGATCGCTTCTGGTTTTCTCGCTAACAGCGCCTTCTTCATCCCCTGCTGCGTCAGAAGATCCTTAACTCACCCTTACCATAGACCAAAATTTCTCTTCCCATCGAATCTAGGAATATCGAACTTGTGGGAACCTTTGGACATCGCTCAGATTATCGAAAACCTGGCTCTGATACCACTTGTTGTGAATTAGGTCGAATCAACAAGAAGAAAAACGTAAACATTAGAGAGAGAAAAAATTGAGTCAAACACCCGTTTTAGAGTTTCTTTATTAATTGTGTGAATGAATAATTACAACCCTAAGACTTTGTATTTATAAGCCCCAAAACCCGATTCCTAAACCACTTAGTAAAAGAGTTTTCTTTTGTTAAGGCAAATTGGAAACCGTACCATAGACCTCTTAGATTATTTGTCACCTGAAATAACACCTATTAAAATAGTAATAAAAATTTAGTTGGTGTATTTTTATAGAATTTGTTTTTTAAAAGAGTGTTTGGTGGGAATAAATAACAATTATAAGCAGAAATAGAAGCACTTATATGGGATATGGATTGCATGATTGCAAATCAGAAAACGGTAGTGACCTTCGTAATAGACTAATCTAAACTTGTAAAGATGGTGTCTAAACTGGAGGAGAGGCAAGCGTTCTCACTACATCTGGAGGAATTCGTAAAGAGCAAGAAGTTGTTTATTTTCTTTTCTATCTCATATATCACACGCGCGCAAAATACAAATGTGGATAAGTTAGCTTGCAGTGCTCACAACTATCTTTATAATATCACTTATGCAAACTCGATACCACTGGTTTTAATTAGTGAACCGTTATAGATATCATGAAATGTTGACAAAAAAAAAACAATTATGAGATCAACTTAAATATGAAATATTTCATTTGACACTACATATAATTTACAATCATGAGTTCATCACATATTAGAATTTAACTTGACTTGCCTGAAAACACCATAAAATGGAAGTTGTATCTTTGCATTCGTTTTGGGAAAACCAGATTAGAAAAAGACTTTTATTTGAGTCGGTTTCTCAAAGTGAAGTAATAATCTACCTAATATATCGCATTCAGGATTCATTTTTTCATATAACATCTTGTACTTATATATTTGTTTTCAAATGTAATCTTTAGTTTTAAACACAGCAGTGCAAAGTATTTCAGTCGCTAACTAAATGCCTTAAATTAAAAAGAATGTTTTTGTGCGCGTATTTGATTAGAAGAGAAGAAAGAGAGAGATATTGGTGAAGAAAGTATGGTGCCATTTCTCAGCGCCTCATCCGGAAGAAACATTGAATGATGTGTAATTGTGTATCATCTTCGGGTTATGCTAATTACAAGTCTCTTTCGTACAATTTTTTTAATTCAGTAACATATTATACTATTGATTTTTTATTTTTTTATTTATAATCAGTGGGTAATCCGGGCTTTTATCGTCCGACTAATTCTTTTACAAATGAGTGTAGCCGTCGAGTAGTCTACTCACCGGGTTTTCTAATGCACATAAAGCATGGAAGCATTCCGACTGGCAAAGTAGGAATGGTCAGATAATTACACGCTTGAAATGAATCGATCCTTGACCTAAACCAACATAACAACTCTAACTCAAATGGGAACCACTAGCCCACCACCACTTAGTTTACTATACTATTGGTCACTCATGGTAATTTGAATTTGGTATTTGTGTACTATAATTCAGAAAAAAACATAAACCAGCCACATGAATCATTCGTAGTTCTTAATAGTGAAAAATTTGGAAATTAAGGAGTCAATTCAAACAATAAACTTCAGAAGGTGCAAAAAATCTTAGGGTGTGATTGGTAGAAACTGTAGAGACTTTTTTTTTTAAAGTCTTTAAGTCTATTTTTTACTAATAACACTTTAGCATTTTAACAGTTTTAAAAGCCTCCTATTTTTGCTCACAGCCAACAACTTATGTCTTTTTTTTTAAAGTCACTCTTTATTTTAGAAGCCAAAAGTTTTTACAGCAATTTTATTTTTAAAAGTCTACAGTAACAGTTCTAATCAGAGCTTTAGTTATCCAGCTAAAAAAGCATGAACTAGCCATATTATTGGAACAATTTCAAATTTTAAAAATTTGTGATTTATTCCGCGCCTTTAAAAGATATCAAACAATAAAAAAAAATTCTATGTTTTCTCTTGTTACTCTAATTGAGTATCAATCTCAACTATAAGGTAGAAATCTGACATGTACGATCATTGATTTCCTGAAAAAAATCCAAAAGAGAAGATGATAGGTCAATTACATAATATAATTTATAAAAGGGAAATTGGCAAAATACTCTAATTAAGATTTAAAATTTGAAAAAGACCTTGGTTTTTTTAGTTTTTGGTAATTACACTTACTTATATGTAATAAGACTATTTTGATCATATTTTAATTAGAAGATTCATAAATAAAAAATAAAAATCGAAAATTATAAATATTAAGATTTTAATTGAAGATAAAGATATATAATTATTTAAAATTTAAAATTTAATATAATTAGACAAATCTTAGTATTTGAGAATTTATTTATACAAACAAAATATTAGTATTCTAAATTTTATTAATATTATATAAAGAGAACACGTACAAAAGTTGGAACATCATCGACATTAACTTTTTTTTAAAAACAAAGCTTACTTCGAACTCATGTATTCTCTCCCTAGTCTTTAATTTTTTTTTTCAATTCAGTTTTTTTTCTTCATTTAATCAGGCTTTTGATCGATGTTATCAGATTTTAATAAACGAAGAGACGGTTGTAGAATCGGGAAAATATAGTCATTTAGTCAATTCATAACATATGGTCTTGTTGAAGGCTTTTTGACTTGACTTCTACCAATCAACGACATTAGATTGACGAATATGAACCTCGCTTTCTTCTACAACCGTCTCTTCGTTTATGAAATTCTGATTAATATTTATAATTTTTGATTTTTGAAGGTGACTTTTTATTTATGAATCTTCTAATTAAAATCTGATCAAAATAGTCTTATTACATATTAATAAGTGTAATTACCAAAAAATCAAAAAAACAAGGTTTTTTTCAAATTTCAAATCTTAATTAGAGTATTTTGCCAATTTCTTTTTTATAAACATATTATTTTAGTTTTTTTGATTTTATTTTTTTTTTTGATTTTTTTTTTATTTTTAATGCCACGTCATCGTTTGAATGTCACGCGTGCGAGCTGAGTCAGCAAACTTAACGGTTGACTAACCTTTGTGACGGTCAACTTTGTTTTACGCACAAAAGTCGGAGTATGGGTTAGATTTTTGAATTTTTAAGGCGTTTAGGTAGGAAAAGACACCGAGTCTTTGTCTGGATAGGAAAATGCACCGTGCAGTTTGTTCAGGTGGAAAAAGACCTTTTTCCCGATAGAACTATGAATGAACACAAAAGTTTCATGCGAAAGTGTATAAGACAATTTTAATTACAATAATTGGTTTTTAAAAAAAAAGTGGTTTATTGTGGTTCTTACTTGAGGAGGAATTGCTCTATTGGTCTAGGTCAGGGATTGATTTCCCTAAACGTGTAATTTTCTAAATTACGGATCACTCCTGGTTATAAAATAAAATAAAATAATAATTAGTTTCAAAAAAAACAACATCAATTACGAATTAACTTTTAAAAATAAAATCATAAATCTCTCTTTTGCCAATTCTATAAACAAATTCGAATTAATATCACCAAAATTCTGCAAACAACTGAAAAATCATAAGATTATATCAAAACAAAAAGGCTATAGTTATTATGATTGTTTGTCTTCTTAATTTGCATACTCAAGGGTAGACTTCACATCTTTTTTTTTTTTTTTTTTTTCTTCCATCTGTTGTTATTAAAACGGGCTTAACCCAACCAACTGAACAAGATTACAAAAATATACGATCCGTAACCCAAAATCCTATGGCCACACCAACAGCTATCAACACATAACCCACCATGAAAAAACACAAGAGAAGGGAAGCCATTACAAGGCCAAAACTAACTCGCCGCTAAAGATCTCATGTAACCAAATTGGATGACCAATGGATACATATGATTGAAAAAAGGCAATAGAAATAGCACTTTGAGCTATAAGACGAACCCCTCTATTTGCCGCCCTTTTGCTCATAAACAACTTTCCAATAAAAAAAACCACCAAGTCTATTCACAATTTTTTTTTTTTTTTTTTGTCTTTTTCTGTAAAGGAAAATTCCCATGTCGATCCAAAGTGAGAAAAGGACAAAAGTTTTTATTTTAGTTTTACAAAACTGGACAAAAGTTCACGCGTCAAATTTTTTTTTTTAATTCTTTTAAGCTAAAAATATTGTATGTTTGGATAGGGTAATCTATCTAAAGGCTGAATGGATTAAAATATTTATGCTGTAAGATTTCAAATAGACTTTTATATTTTCAACAGTCATTAAAAGTGTAAAACATTTTTCTTAAAGTCCATTTTTCAGACTTTTATATTTTACAAACATTTATTTTAATGTCCATTTTTCCGCTCTTGTAATGTTTATGTATTACCTGGTGGATAAATTTATTTTGAAGATAAATTAAGAAATTAACATTGTAAATAATCTAGCCCAAAAAAAGAAAAAAAAAACACATTGTAAATAAAAATTGTACTAAATAATTCTTTTGTTGCTGCTGTCAAATATAAAAACACAATTGCTTATATAAACCATTTCGTGTCCTTAATCGTTCTTCGCACAAACAAGAAGAAACACTCTCACAAAGATAAAGAACTCTGAAGCTTCTTCCACTCTTAAGTCTTAACATGGCAACTTTCTCTTATTTCCAACATTACCCTCATTCTCTTCTTGATCCTCTTCTCTTCCCCACACCCAACTCCTCCATTAAGCTCTCTGGTTTCATCGACCAGAATCCTCTCTATTCACTACCAAACACTTCTACAATCGTAGACACTTCCTTTAACCCGTTTCTTGATTCATATAATGTTGAGAAAACCGAAGGCTCTGATGTTAAGAAACAGAGCAACGCCAACACAACCGGTTCTTCTTCCGGCGACCAGCTCAGCCACGGACCATCCGCCACCTCTTCCGGAAAAAACCGTCGGAAGAAGACCAAAAATGGGTTTAACTCCAATGTAAAATTGATTTAACTTGTAATGTATTTTCATGTTTGGGACGGGGTTGTGATAGATAGAAAATTAAATGTTGGGGGTGGTTTTCAAATCAGGAAGGAGTAGAGGGAAGAAAAAGCAAAAAGCAAAGAAATGGTAGCTCAAGCGACGTCAAAGAGAAGAGAGAGAGCGAACAAGAAGCTCCCAAAGATTACATTCACGTTAGAGCCAGAAGAGGCCAAGCTACTGATAGCCACAGCCTCGCCGAGAGGGTATTTTAGTCATTTTTCCTTTTAACTTTTTATTTATTTCATTAATCATAGTTTTTAAAAAATTAGTCATTAAAAATATTTTGGCTGTATAATAAATAATATAGGTGAGAAGGGAAAAAATAAGTGAGCGGATGAAAACTCTGCAAAACATTGTTCCGGGATGTGATAAGGTTAGCTAGAGACAATTGTAATTAGGAGATGATAATATTCTAATTATGTATTTTTATTTCTAAAGTTTTTTCAAATGTGACATAAAAACGAATAGGTAACAGGGAAGGCCCTCATGTTGGATGAGATTATAAATTATGTTCAGTCCTTGCAGAATCAAGTTGAGGTGCATTTTTCTATATATCTTCTTCTTATGACATTTTAGGTTAAAAATAATTTATATAGAATTATATCATTATAACCAATTCCTTTTTTTTTCATCAGTTTCTCTCGATGAAGCTAGCTTCTATAAGTCCAGTGGTCTATGACTTTAGTTCGGACCTTGATGGCCTCATAGTTAGACCCGAGGTACTTCATTTACACTCCATCACTTATTTACTTAATCCGGTTAACAATAAACCGGTTTTCTGTAATCCCAAAATGTTGGTTATCGATCTCAATTAAGTATCTTGTTGATGAACAGATGGGATCCACAGAGGTAGGAGCCTCTTTTATCAATACAGTGCCAACAACTACTACTCTCTTTTCTTCACTTTTGGATGATTCTATAATACCCACACAGACACAGCTTCAGGTTTTTTTCCTTTTTATTAAAGTGATATTATTTCCAGATAATATATTAAAGAGAATCAAGATAGATAAGAATCAATTAATCAACCATTAATAGAGATAGTGATGTGTTGCTTAATTTAGGAAGAGGGAGAAGACAGAGAAAAGTTTGTAGACAGAAGTGGGTTCAACAGCAACAGCTTCTGTTCTTTCTCTTAATTAATCACATGTCGACCCAAACACAAAAGCCTGCTTTCGTGAGTTTCTTTCTGATCTTGTCTCTTCAACTACCTAATTATTATTCCAATTATTATTAGATATTGTTATTATTTTAACATTTATCATATAATTGTCAAAAAGCTGGTTTTGGTTTCGTAATTATTGCTATTGTTATTGGGATGTAGGTTGATTTTAATCTCCTCCCATATGCACGGAGCTAGCTAGGGAATAAAATCTACGTAAACCAGGGCTGGTAAAGGAGGATGTAATTAATTATTTGTTCCTTTTCTAGGGTTTATAGAAAATTAATAATAAGCTCACTTTTCCTACGTGCCCATGGAGAGTTTCAACATCATTATCTTCATGCTCATACTTCTATCTCCATAAATCATCATTACCATCATCATCTTTAAAAGCAAAGGATAAAAGGGATGGCCATCTGAGGAAAGGGGCAGAGGAAATTGCGATGGAGGAAAGAGAGACATTTTTTTTTGGTTAAAGAGAGGAAAGGAGAGACATATAATCGAGGAAGACCTCTTAGCTTGATTAGTGTTTTTAATATCATTTAAATTTGAATATTTTGGGTTATTCACTTATTAAGTATATACCCTTTTATTAGTTCTTGTATTTTCACCACTTGTGTATGATTTATTGCACAAAATGTTTCTTTCTTTCTCCATCTTTTTTATGCAAACCGTTATCCACACACTCATGTTATATTTCCTAAACATAAATATAAATATGCGGGGAAAAAAACCTATACATATTATTATATTAATGCATGATTCGTTTTCTGTCAATTTATTTGTTATAAAATAATGTCAGAAGAAAAGATTAGATTTCCCTTCCTGGGAACACTTTAATGTACTGTTGAATAGTTTGGTCATAGTTTTCTGCTCTCACTTGTCACACATTGATAACTCCCATTCCTCTGTCTTTTCAAAATACATACATCATACATATGCATATGTATATACCATCTTCAAATTTTTATTTAGTTTAAAGTATGTATTTTCTTTTTCTTACAGCATTTTCAAGCATGTCTAAGTTACCAAAACTGTTGAAAGAGATATTAATGTCAAAGAAGGTAACATTTTATATTTAACATATTTACTCTTAAGAGCCCCTATGATAAATATGCTGTAATTTTCAGAATTTGTTGGTACTTAAGATTTTCAGGCGGTAGTAATGAATACTTTAATTTACTCAATGCAAAATTCCAGGATTTATTTGTATGTACCTAACCAAAAATATGCAAGAGCCTTAAATATATTCATATAGTATTTAGTCTAGATATACATTAATAACCTCTTTTAATAATTAAAAAAAGTAGATCAAGATATTCCTATAATATATAATATTCCACATAGATATACAGTGATGCCGGGAGGTGTTGAACAATGTTTTCGACAGATGATGAACCGTGTTACCGAAATTTTACGTCGATAAATATAGTTTTCACATTTGTGTAATTAAGTAACAAACAAAATTGGATTAAAATTGTTTTTTATACTAGTTACCTAATTTGAATTATCTATTAGCATTTACCTAAATAACTTGTAAATTATGTATATATATTAAAATCACCTTTCAAAAATTTGAACCCACTAGCTCTTAATAAGCTACAAAATGTTATGCTTTAAAAGTATTTTTAAGTTATTTTTCTATAAATTTTAATTATTATTTTAACTTTTCAAATCTTATACACTATTCAAGCCAATATAATACTAATTGTCAATCAAAATTATAACTAAACTACTAATTATTAAGCACACCACCCTCGAGGTCTATTGGCTATTGGTTTTTGCTATAGTTCTGCTGTTTTGTAGTTCTTTGTTTCACCTCTTGTTCGGAAATGCGCTAAGCGTGAGTTGGATGTTAAGTCCGGACTTAGCGTATAATCAATTAATCGTAGATTAAACAGAATTAATCGAAAATTTATTTTAGGGCTTTTATTTAATTTTACCGGTTATACATTATATATCTCGAGTAATAAATCAAAAAGATGGCTTAGTTTAGTGGCCATGTCTCTTTTATGATACTTGATAACCCAAATTCGAACCATAGAATTGGGATATTAGGGTTTTTTCTAATTCAAGTTTAATTAAAGTCAAATTAGTCATTTTCTCTTCTTCTTTCTAGGGTTTTTTTTTATTTGCAACTAAATTCAGTGGCTATTTATTTTTTTCCCATTTTTTCATTATTTGTTTTTGTTTTTTGTTTTGTTTTTATCACAAACTTATAAATCTAGTGTAAGTATTTGATTTATAAATTAAAACGAGCAAAAATATGAGTTTTTCATAGTTTCCTATTTCTTGACCGAACAAGGTAAAATCATTGCGGTGGCTCTCCGCCGAACGCTTCAACACCGGTTAATCAATCTACACGACCGCGTTGACCATTCCAAATGTTATGTTGAACTTGATACGAGCCCTAAAAAAAAGCGTGCTCCAACCACCATGCTACAACATAGATGGTTATTTTCTACCATTTTTTTGTTTTTTCTACTATTTTTTTAACCAGTTTATTTTATTTATATATAGAGATTATAGCCGACCGTTAAAAAGAAACATCTACAAATATGCATGCATCGATAATCGATGCTGTTATAGTAGTTGATAAGACTTTGGTATACCAAGTAGTCAGTGTTTTGTTGGCTTCTGTCCTTTAGGTATCTTCTGTGATTTCTAGTTGTTTTAAGTTTTTTTTTTTCTTTCCCGTTACAAGTATTAAATTAATTAATTGAATACTCTTTTATTATTATTATATCTAACTTCGCTCTTTCTCCCCCAATCAATTATTTCTTGAAGTGACACTTTCTACGCTAATTTAACATCCAAAGGCCAAAGGAGGATGCATTACTCATATTGTTTTGTTTTGTTTAGTATTAGCATGATTCTATTTTAATGAAAAAATTACAACTACAACCTCTATAAATTAATACTCGATAAATTAATAATCACTATAAATTAATAAGTTTTGCCGGTCCCAAATCGGGACAGTGTAAGAATTAGCAAAATTCGATAAGATAATAAGATAATAATTTTTTTGAAACTCTTATATAAAT
>JAHZTW010000005.1:7132442-7168535 GCA_020283515.1 Alliaria petiolata
TTTTTAAAAAAAAAAAAAAAAAAAAAAAAAAGACACAAATGTACTGTGAGACATGGTCTCGGTTCTTGGAAAGACAGCTCACGAAGAAGTAAGATCAAAGTTCTCATATAATCTCGGATTATAGATTTGCTAACGTCAATCTCAGATTAGAATTAGTGAGATGAAATCTAATATAATATAAAAAGCATTGATCAATTAATCATTTTCATTTGAATTTTTATTGGAAATCCATGATCTCTATTGGAGCTAAAGATGATACAGTAGATTTATTCATCATACTTTCGGTGGTCCGCCTCATAGTGATGGGTTGATTTAGTCCTTGTTTGCTAAGATGATGGGTTGGTTTAGTCCTTGTTTCGTGGGGACTTGTTAGAATCTCAAGTTAGAAATGATTAGAGATTTAGCAATTAATCAATTTGTTTATTGCTAGTTGATTTTAAATTATAAAGTCATAATTTCTAATAAAATGATAAATTAAATAAGTTTGAGAAATTCAAGTATAGAAAAACATATGCAAAATCACTTCTTAAAGAGGTTAGTTTTGCATATTATATCGATATAACTATGAGGTGATCATGATCATGGTCATGACGATGGTGACCATTATTATCATGAAATCATGTTGGCATGCAATGAAACGTGAGATATTTGGACCAATCAAAGTCTTGAAATCGACACGACAGCTAAACTCATCATCCGTCTCTTTTCTTCGAATCGGTGACGTATCTCATGCGTTTTTCATGTCTACATTCTTTTGTTTTCAGTACTATATGCATACATTATTATCCTTTTCGAAGTAAGTGTATATATACAGATAGTTTTTGTCCATGCATAATCAGTCAACGTTCGAGTTGTTACGCTAGATTCAATATCTAAATGGTTATTATTACGCACATGTAATAATCATATATCTTGTATTCTAAATTCCATAATCCTAGGATTCCAAATGTGCATATACATGTATGTAATTATGTAAAAGAATTAAAGAAAACATATTTTCAATTAATATATAAAAATAATGTAATATCCCGATTTCTATAATATAGTGATGCATTAGTACATGATTAAAATAATTGATTTGGTTATCTATATCACCAAAATGCATTTATGTGTTTGTCTATAATTCCAGTGTTAAGTATGCTTAAGGTGGTGCAATTTAAAGATGGATGATCCATTGAAAAATGATTTCATGTACCATATTAGTGAGGATAAAACACATACAAATATCTTGTAGTGATCTGCAGAGTTAGTAAACACGACTTTCGAGCTTTCTAGAGTAGTACACCGACTGTTGGACGAGGATGAAGCTCACAAATTGAGAGAGGACGTGGAGTTCACAAACAGTGGCGGTCAGGGCATATATTACAAATAATTCCTTACATTGTATCCCTCTGAATCTTTCCTTGTTTGTTTGTAATATGGCAATTAAGAAGTATCAAGAGCACATTTCCCACCTCGGGGCTGGGGACTGGGGAGGATCTGTATTCAGGCGTATGACTGAACGGTAATCATCAGAGCGAATGTCAGAGACGAAGTTTATTATCTCTTCACTCGGAAATAGAAGCATTATTATGCATAATGTACTATTTTGTGGGATAGATTATTAGGACTTTCATATAGACTAAGCGATGTTGGTTGAGGCATTACATTTATTTATTTAAATTTTCTTTATTTTTATCGTTTTAAATTATTGGACAAACTGTTTAGTGTTTACCGATTCTTCTAGAACCTGATTTATTGATGTTGTTAAGGACAAAAAACTATTGAAATACGTGGTATATATATGGTTTTAAGTAAATATGTCATGATTTTTAATCATACGCCTCTAACAGTTTTTTCTTCTTCAGATTTATCATCACCATCTAGATTTAACCAAATAAATTAGTTTACAAAAATGATTGGCACTTTGGAACTACATGAAAATATTATATACTCTCGACATGAAAATATATAAAAAGCACTAGTTATTGACTTATTGTTTAGTTTAGTCGTAATTTATATATAATATGTTAAATCAGAGGAGTGGCTGACGTGTGGGACGTTAGTTGCCGGAGAAATGGATCGGCCGACTGAAAATGGTGGGGACCAGCGGTGGGTTGGGTTGCAGACGGTGGAGCAAACCCATATGGCTATGCTCGTTGGTGTCCCCACCACATCTCTCTATTCATTTGGATTTCCTTGTCTCAATTGTACAATTTGTTTTATATACAAATATAATATATATTTTTTTTTGAAAAGACAAATACAAATATAATAGATTTCACCCTGTTATCTTTTACTATCTATTTTCTTGTTTTTGTTAGGAGAAATTTGTGTGGCAGATGTCACAGTCAAGTTTTAATTTAAATTTATAGTAGTTTGTTTTTAATAATATGGCTATATATAGGCTAACGATAAACATTTGTAGCATATCTGTGTATATCTACTTTTGTTTTTACGATTGGGATTACTTTGCCGGGATCTCTTTGGGATCCAATTTTTGTATTATTATTTTTTTAGTTTTGCGGATGATAGTTGTCTTCAAAACTGATGCAGGTAGGTAGCTACATCTCTTTATTTTCATAACTTTTTCGTCGAACATTTTTATGGGCTGTGTGTTCGACGAGTGACTTTATTTTGGGTTTTTCTTAGGGTCTCGATCCATTATTGTTTTAGAGTTGAGTCATTACTATAAATAGGGTATTCTAGAGTATTGTTTTAGAGTTGATTCATTACTATAAATAGGGTATTCTAAAAACTATTGTCACTCAGTCTTTGTTTCTGATAATTCACTAAAGAATTTCCATTGCTTGCATCACAAATGCAGTCGTAAATGATATGGTCAAAGTTTTACCGAATAAATCAATACTGTAAGTGCACAGCAAAGTAGTTGAACTATAAATGGTTATCGAATCTCAAAGAAAGTAAATTACAAAGCTACAGAATTTAGATTTAAATTATGTTAGGTCGAAAAAAATTAAAGTAAAACGAAACAATTAAATGAACGGTAGCAGGTGATTAATTGAAGTTCTTAAAATCAAGGAGACTAAAACGCTAGGTAAGGGTAATTCGTAGGTTAAATCCGAGAATGCAGAATGTATATTGTCGGGAAATTATTTAAAGCCATCTAGAACTCGAAACACATATTTAAAACCAATCAACTCTCGTTGCAGAAGTTATCTATCCCTAAATTCCATAATTCCAAATTTCTTTGCAAATTCAAACAATTCAGGCAAGCATTAGAAACATGTCCGATTGTTCACAAAATCCCTAAACCAAATCTCTTTGCGAGTAGGTATTTTGCTCACCTAAGATTAGTTCATGCATTCAATGCTCTCACATCTATTAAACAACCTAGGGTTTGATTTCTAGGTGATCAATCATGAAATCAATATAAGTGCAAATCTAGATGAAGAATCAATTGATTTTCCCCCAACAGTATAACAAATCTACAAACTCATCATCAACCCTAAATCACCCTAACCTAACTAGCAAATTACTCACACATAGATATTAAAACACAAATCATGGCTGAATAATATTGCATAAAAATAAGAAGAGTAATGATACAAGGGTTCGAAATCTTCTCTAGAAGAGTGCAGACTTGTCTCCCTAAAGCTCTGGATAAATCTCTCTCTCTAAGTCTCAATGAAAAATACGATAATGGCTAAACAATTCCTTAAAAAACATAAACAATCCCCAAAACACGAAAAAGACTAAAGTGCAAATAATAATAAGTTCTGGTCCAAAATTGTAATTCAGAAAGTCTTCAAACTTCGCGTCCAACTCTCGTCCACGATCGGTGTCGATCGACACCCTCCTAGTGTCGATCGACACTAGTACAAATTCTTCACTCCGAGCTCACGTATTCAGCATCCTCCTACAAACTCTCCAAAAAGCTTCAGATCCTCCATTTATGCTCCAGACGTTCCTGATCCTGTAAAGACTCTAAAAGACTTGGAAAACACTGAATAGACTCTATATACAAAGCCTATACCATGGTCAAAAACACAGAAAAACCATGATATATCAACTCCCCCAGACTTAGTTTTTGCTTGCCCTCAAGCAAAACAGAAACTTAGAATGGAGTCGAGGTTTGAAAACGGAAACAATTAGCAGATCTTAAGAACACCACATTGACCAATACTCTTGAATCCACATGCCATAGAGCCAACCTTAGGTAGAATTTTGGTATACTTACTAGAAGCTTAGCAATCTCCCAAATACGGTTTAAACCCCTTAGAGAAATCCAGAACTTCTATTGTTAACCCCTTTCATTTAATTAGGTGAGGTCTCATCGAGGGAGTATCGATCAAAGAACTTTTTAGACTTTTTCCCTTCCAAGCTCCTAAACAAAGACAATCTCGGTACCACTCTCTTATTTTCTCTTCTCTTAGTCGATTTCTCCCTACTTTTCTAGAGTCTAATTTTTTTTTTATTGACTTTCTTTTCTTTTCTTAATTCAAGAACGGTGCCACTCACTAATTGTGTTCCTTGTGAGGAGAGATGTTCATAAGTAAAGACTCCCATCATAATCCTTATAAGGGACTCATGTTTCCGTTCTTAGACTTGCTACTTTTTTTTCTTTTTTTCACAAGAGAAGATCAAAGAAAGATTGTACCTAACTTATCTTGCTAGTGCTAAAAGAGGAGTCAAATCCAATGTATACGAAGCCCCAAGATGAGAAGTTTTAAGTTCATTAGGGCGGAGTTAACAACAAAGTTTCTAAACGCTCCAGGAACCTAAACTTTCTCTGTTAGACTGATCTATCCTATAGCGTTCTACCTAATTAAACCCGCAATTAACTACTATGGCAATGGTCCTTCAAGTATCAATGTTCTGTGGTTAGTTCCAAGAAAAGCTAAAAATTTCAACAAAATTTTGACTCAATAAAACCAATTTTTGACTGACTTTGACTAACTCAACTGACCTCAAAACAAGACACAATGTTAGCAACTACCTCCCCCAGACTTGAACAACACTGTCCCCAGTGTTATTAAGCTTGAGTTCGGTTAAAAGAATGTGAAACAGCTTGAATGAACAAGAGGGAAACAGATTACCTGAATCTGCGAGTGGTGTCGATCGACACTCTGTCCGAAAACAGAGTTCCATTTCTCAAACGTGAATGGTTGCGAAGTCAGGTTGTTGGTAAAGTCATCCAAAGTCACACACACTGTTAGATAACTCAAACAAAGGTTAAGAGCAACAAGATAATCCATAATCTCATAAGTTTAAAGATGTTTCAAAGTAAGTACATAATCAAAGTAAAAACAAAAACAGACTCAAAGAAAAATAAACACTGACTCAAGGAAAAAGAAAAACTGAACCAGGAACGTCGGAGATACTACTCTTCATCGGAAGGCGGTGGTGTAGAAGGACGGATGCAGCCACAGTTAGACACAACCGTGATAACGTTCCAAATGGCCTGGAAGCTCTGAACCACGTATCTCTGGAAAGCAGCTTGCTCCATGGGGATCTCTGGAGCATCAGGAAGGTGATGAGGACCAATAGGCTCCAGACTGGCGGGTGCTCTGCAACGTCTAGATGATGAAGGTCGTGAATGATCATCAACTGGTGCATCCTCTGCAGATGAAGCTGCATCGTGGGAGGAGGCACCTCTGCGTCGGGATACCGGAGCAGCTCTCAGTAAGGTCGGATCAGGCGGAAAGCTAGGACGGAGAGGATCAGTAGTGATGTGAGTGAGCCCCTTGTCAGATAAGTGGACCATACACTTCTCGCCCGTGAGTTGGTGAAAATCCAGAGCTTCCCTGGCTTGACCCATGTAGCTCTCTGCAAATACTCCATATTATCCAGAGCACGCTTGGTCACAATGGAGCAACTCGTAGTGTCAATCTCGCAATGCTGGAAGATAGGAGTGAGAAGGCTGCCAACACACTCTGGTTTGTTGCTAGATCCAGTTAAGGGCTTCGTCTTCAGTTAAACCAAATGATGAGCAAACACAGCCCCAAGGTTGACTCTCTTACCTAGCCCAAACTCCTCATAAATCACAAACCAAATGGCATGATACATCATCACAATCTCAGAAACTCGCATCTTCCGTGGCTAGTGCTTACACAAAAGTGTAGTAGCAAAGAGGCGAGCAAGGTATCGAAGAGTAGGATGGCGGATATCTGTATGTGTAGAGTTCTTGGAATCATACCTCCAATTCCCGAAGTATGACCAAAACTCCTGCATGTCTGGAAGTTGCTATGGAAGGGAAACACCGGTGTGCTCTCTCTCAAAACCATAGATCCCACAAAGATCAGGAATGGGAATCCTGTAGCGAATCCCGCGGACGATGAAGGTCAAAGTCCCTTCCAAAGCATTCTTCACCACTTCGTTCTGATAGTAGATACTAACTGTGGAGAGAAACTGGCGTACCAGGTCGGGAAAAAGATTGTACTGCTTGGTAGTAATAGTCCCCATTCCCGCCTTCCTCAACAAGTGCATGATATCTTTTTTGATGCCCAACTCCTTCATCGTATCATGATCAACAACTCGAGTAGGTGCGATATCCACCTTCAACCACGCATTGTAGAACAGCGTGTCATACTCATCCCAGTCCTCACTGATATCGCGTTTCACACACTCATCCTTTGCTATTTCTTCTGCTGGTGTGTCTTCCCAGTTTCTCCCAATTGGAATTCTCGCTGTTTCTCGCTTAGGCCAAGGAGGACGAGAGGCAATTGGTGCATCATTAGTAGTCCCAGAAGCGGACGCTTTAGTTGGTCGTGGTCTCTTGGTTTTTGGAGGCATCTGCAAACCAAAACCAAAAATCACATTCATAGAAAAAATTAGGCTCCAAAATCCAAAAATCATGAATTCAACCCGAAATAGGCATCAATTATCTTTGTAAACATCACCAATACCACGAATCAAACAAACTTCAACCATAAAATCCAATAGAAATCCGAAAATTTGACACTTTTATCACAAATTCGAAAATTTCAAAGTCATGCAAATTAATGGACGAAATCTAATGGGTAATGGTAGGAATCATCTAATACAACCTAAATAAGCATGATTCAAGACATAAATAAAGCAAAAAAGAGGCATAATTCGCGATTTCAAACCTTTGGGCCGAAAATAAAATTGGTATTTTGAAGCACATACATTTGCAGATCGGACGAATGGGTTAGTGATTGAGAAAGAGAGTAAAAATCCACACAACTTAGAGCTTGAATTCACTCAAATCCGTTAACAAACGGAGAAGTTGATATTTGGAAATTTTCTCTCTCAGTGTGCGCGGACGAGGAGAATAAAAGAGTTGGGGAAGAAGAAAGAAAGAAAAAGTCTGGTTTTAACTTACCTGAATTAATGGTGTCGATCGACACCAATGGTTGGTGTCGATCTACATTGCCCCATGTCGAGCCTGGTGTCGAGCCAGGTCGATATTCGTTCGCCTCGTACCTTTTGTTTTTTTTTTTCAAACACAAAGGTAAAAGTTGGAAAACAAAAATAAAACGAAATATGTACTTATCAGTGGGTTGCCTCCCACCAAGCGCTCGTTTAACGTCAATAGCTTGACTGTTCACGCGTTTAGGCAGTGGGTGCATCATCCAGAGACACAATGTGTCCTGCTGGAATCTCGGTTTGTGCCCAATAGTGCTTCACCCTCTTTCCATTCACAATGAACTCTTCTCCTTTGGAATTGGTCAAGACAATGGCTCCATATGGTCTGACCTCTTTGATGGTGAAAGGACCTGACCAACGTGAACACAATTTATCAGGAAACAATTGCAAATGAGAGTTATACAGAAGTACATGGTCGTTTGGTTCGAAGTGTCTGGAGATGATCTTCTTATCATGGTATGCCTTAGTGCGCTCCTTGTAGATCTTTGAGCTCTCATATGCATGATGTCGAATCTCATCCAACTTATTGAGCTGTATCAAGCGCCTCTCTGCTGCAGTCTTCAAGTCGAAATTCATCTTCTTGATAGTCCAGTGTGCCTTGTGTTCTAATTCCACTGGAAGATGGCATGCTTTGCCATAGAGTAGGTGGAATGGTGTAGCCCCAAGTGGCGTCTTGTAGGCAGTCCTGTAAGCTCAAAGTGCATCATCCAACTTCGCAGTCTAATCCTTTCTTGTCTTGCCCACAGTCTTCTCCAGGATTTGCTTGATTTTGCTGTTGGAGACTTCGACCTATCCACTCGTCTGAGGATGATAAGGAGTAGCCACACAGTGCTGAACACCATGCTTCTTCAGTAACTTATCAAATACCTTGTTAATAAAGTAAGAACCACCATCACTTATAATAATTCGAGGTACTCCAAATATGGGGAAGATAATGGTGCGAAACAGCTTCAAAACCACTCCAGAATCATTGGTTGGACTAGCAACAGCTTCCACCCATTTGGACACATAGTCCACAGCAACCAAGATGTACTTATTCCCATAAGATGAGGGAAAAGGACCCATGAAATCGATGCCCCAACAATCAAAGACCTCAACCACAAGGATGAAGTTTTGTGGCATCTCATGTCTTTTGCTGATCTTCCCTCTCATCTGACAGACATCACATTGTGTTATGAAAATCTGTGCATCTCTGAACATAGTAGGCCACCAAAAGCCTGCTTGAAGAACCTTAGACACTGTCTTGAACGTAGCAAAGTGTCCAGCATACTCAGAACCATGGCAATGAAATTCAGTATCTGCAATGCTTCTTCTGTAAACATTGTCTGAACAATGCTTATACAAATAAGGTTCATCCCAATAATACCTCCTAAGTTCCCTCATAAACTTTTTCTTCTCATAGTTTTTGAGATGTGTGGGATCAGCATCAGCAGCCACATAGTTCACAATATCAGCATATCATGGTCGTGAAGAGGCAGTAACAGCAAATATGGGTTGCTGAAACAATTCGTGTAGGATCCGCTGAATCACTTTCTCTGGTCGTGACGGGTGTCGATCGACAGAAATCTTCGAACTCTTGGTTCTTGCCGACTGCTCGAGTCCATCAATTCGCGATTTTTCCTCAAGTGTTCGAAGATTTTCCAAACTCTTGGCCTGAAATTTGGTCTCAATGAAGTAGACATTCTCTTCAGGTAGGAAATCATCAATGGGAACGTCATCCTCAATCCTAATCCTTGAAAGATAGTCAGCTACTCCATTCTCAACACCTTTCTTATTCTTTACTTCAATGTCAAACTCTTGAAGAAGTAGAATCTATCTCAACAACCTTGGCTTTGCATCCTTCTTCTGTATCAAGTACTTCAGAGCAGAATGATCAGTATGAACCACCACCTTGGAGCCAACAAGGTACTGTCAAAATTTCTCAAAGGCAAACACCACAGCTAACAACTCCTTCTCCGTAGTTGCATAGTTCCTTTGGGCATCATCCAACGTTCTGCTGGCATAGTAGATGGCATGAAGTTCTTGTCCTTCTTCTGTCCCAAAATAGCTCCTACTGCGAAGTCACTGGCATCACACATCACCGCAAAAGGCAAATCCCAGTTTGGAGGCTGAACAATTGGAGCGCTCACCAATGCTTGCTTGATTTGCTCAAAGGCTGAATGACATTTTGCAGTAAACTCAAACTTCACATCCTTACAGAGAAGAGTAGTAAGTGGCCTTGCAATCTTGCTGAAATCCTTGATGAATCTCCTGTAGAACCCAGCATGACCCAGAAAACTCCTCACTGACTTCACAGAGGTGCTTGCAGGCTTATCATCACACCAATTTTTGCCTTGTCCACTTCAATTCCATCACCAGAAACTCCATGTCCAAGAACAATGCCATCTCTAACCATAAAGGGGCACTTCTCCCAATTCAGCACTAAGTGTTTCTCTTCACATCTCTGTAGGACATCACACAAGTTCTCTAGGCAGTCTTTAAAGGATGACCCATAAACAGAAAAGTCATCCATAAAGACTTTCATAAACTTCTCAATCATGTCTGTGAAGATAGACATCATGCATTTCTGGAAAGTCGCATTAGCGTTATAAAGTCCAAATGGCATTCTGTGATATTTAAATGTATCATAGGGACATGTAAAAGTGGTATTATCCTGGTCATCTGGATGGATAGAAATCTGAAAGAACCCTGAATAGCCATCAAGGAAGCAGTAATAGGGATGATTTGCCAATCTCTCCAGCATTTGATCAATGAAAGGCAATGGAAAGTGATCCTTCCTGGTTGCAACATTCAGCTTCTTGTAGTCTATGCACATCCTGTGTCTAGTCACAGTCCTTGTAGGAATCAGTTCATCCTTCTCATTCTTCATCACTGTGACTCCTCCTTTCTTAGGAACCGCATGAACTTGACTGACCCAAGCACTGTCTGAAATGGGATAGATGATCCCAACTTCCAGGAGCTTTATAATCTCCTTCTTGACAATCTCCTTCAGGTTCGGATTCAGCCTTCTTTGGTGTTCAACTGATGACTTCGTCTCATCCTCAAGGTAAATCCTATGCATGCACAAGTCTGGAGAGATATCTGAAATATCGTCAAGAGAATAGTCAAGAGCTTTGCGAAATCTGCGCAGCTTGCTTAGCAATAACGTGAGCTCTGCATTGTTTAAGAAAGCATTCACAATAACAGGATAAGTGGAATTTGGTCCAAGAAAAACATACTTTAGCCCTGCAGGGAGCTGTTTAAGCTAAACTTTTGGAGCTTTAGTTTCACTCCAGTTGCCCATTGTTGTAGCTTTCGCAGAAGTTCCAACCAACTCCTCTTGTGCAACCAGCTGCATGACTTGATCACTAGCATTCATCATCTTCAAATATCCAACAACATCCTCATCCAGATACTCTGCTTCTGCTGTAGAGGTTGTCAAAGCTCTCTCCAAAGGATCAGCAGAATTATTCTCTTGGAAGATCTCTTGAGCAAGGTTGGTGATGGAATCCACATAGAAAGTCTGTCCATCTATTGTAGGTCTCTTCATCAGCTTATCCATGTCGAAGTTCATCACCAAATCACCGATATTCAGTGTTATTCTGCCCTTCCTTACATCAATGATTACTCCAGTTGTAGCTAGGAAAGGTCTTCCAAGAATGAGAGGATCTTTGGGCTCATCACCATGTTTCAAAACCACAAAATCAGTGGGAATCAAGCAGTCTCCTACTTTGACGGGAACATCCTCCAAGACACCTTCATGGATCCTTACAGAGCGATCTGCTAGGACTAGAGAGATCCTAGTAGGTTGGAAGTCTGTCATGTCAAGTTTGATAGTGACTGACAGAGGCATGAGATTGACACTTGAACTCAAATCGCACAGAGATCTACCAAACCTGTATGAAAAGATTGTGCAATCCAAAACAAAGCTCCCATGATCGGAGAGTTTTTTTGGAATTTTGTTCTGAATCACATCACTGACCTGTTCGGATATCAGCATAACTTCTTGCTCAAGATCCAAGTTGTTGCTCATCATCCTCTTCATATACCTTCTTATTACAGGACTGGTTTTGATTTCATATATCAAAGGAATCTCAACCATCAATCTGTCCATGATAGCCTTGCATCTGATATCTAGCAGCTCTTGCTTAGACTTCTTTGGTATCAAGGGGTAAGGTATCTTCGGCTTATACACCTTTTCCTCTGTAATTTTTGAAGGCTTAAGTCGATTTGGTGATGTCTGGGTAGGGTGTCGATCGACACCAGCATCTGGTGTCTACTTCTTCGTGTCGACCTTGGTTGATTTCGCTTCGGCAGGGCTCGATTTTTCGAGGATTTCTAATGGTGTCGATCGACACCCTGTAGTAGTGTCGATCGACACTGGCTCCGCAGGAACAAATTCTTCATCTTCAATGTCTTCAAGATCTATGAATTTTTCAGCACTCAGACCTCTTTTCTGCAATAGTTGCAAGCTCTTACCATTCCTCAATGTGATGGTGTTGACGTGGCGCTTGGGATTAGCATCAGTCCTTCCAGGAAGGACTCCTTCTTGCCTATTAACAGCTCCTGCAGTTTGAGCAACTTGAATGTCCAATTTCTTCACATGAATGTTCAAACTCTCTATCTTCCCATTCAAGTCTTTGTACAATGAGTCCATCTTCCCATTAAAATTCATAGTCATCTTCTGCTGTCCTTCTAGAATCTGCTCTAGCATAGATTTCACCTCATTGTCTGCAGATTTTGCAGGTGGATTTTGGTAGGAAGAGGAGCCATAGTTCCTTGTAAAATTTTTGTTCTGGAACTCAGGCTTTTGAGTGTAACCAGAAGAGTTTTGATTTCCCGCGAAGGAACTCCTCTCATTATTGCCATTGAAACCTCTGTTCCCTTGCTGATTCCCAAACTTTTGGCCCTGAGACCATCTCCAATGTAAAACTCCATTTTCTCCTCCAAAATAGAGTAACTCCAAAATGGAGTTGAGTTTTGCTCCAATGTATAACTCCATTTTTTTATGTAGTTGACATCTTCTTCTTCACACTCTTCATTGGGCTCGAATGTCTCCAGTTTAGCAGCAACTTGAACTCGCTTCTTTCCCACTAGAAGGTTGTGTACACTGTCCAACTTTGCCTTAACCTCAGCTATTTGACTTCCACCATTCGCACCAGCATGTTGTTTCCTCTCAAAATCTTCATTCTTTGTGTTGTTACTAGATGCCAAATTTTCTATAAGCACAATTGCATCCTCTGGATACCTGGTGTTGAAGTTCTCATTGCTTGCAGCGTCCAAAACCATCTGGTACCTCCAATCAATCCCTCTGTAGAAAATTCCTAGTAGTTGGACCTCGCAGAAACCATGGTGCGGACAGTCCCTCTGATATGCTCTGAATCTCACCCAAGCAGCCTTGAATGCTTCAGTTGGTCCTTGAGAGAATGCAGAAATCTTTGTCCTCAACTCCTCAGACCTTGCATCATCAAAGAAATTGCGCAAGAATGCGTGCTTGGTCTCTTCCTAGGTAGTCAGTGATCCTGGTGGCAACTGCTTCAATCAATACGACGCATCTCCTCCAAGAGAGTATGAAAAGAGCTTGCAGAAGAGGTAATCATCAGACACTCCGTTGGCCTTTATGCTGGATGCCAAATCTTCAAATCTATCTATGTGGTCCATATGATGTTCATTGGGAAGGCCATGAAAAGGGTGCTGAGAAACCAAAGTGTAGAATGCAGGCTTCTGCTCATAATCATTCCTCTGAAACGGAGGTGGGCGAATCGCAGCTCTGTTTGCATAGAACTGATCAGGCCTGTTGTAGTCGCCAAGTGTTCTCCCACGTCCAGCATTCGCAGGTGGTGCTACTTGCACTGCTTGCTCGACGATTGCAACCCCATTCTCATCTAACCTCTGTCCCTGAGCATTCCCCCTATGCCCTTCTGCATCAAACAAATTACTAGCTTCGTCTCGGATCAAAATTAGAGGATCAGCCATCTCTGTCTGCGACGGGTGTCGATCGATGCTAGTGTTGGTGTCGATCGATGCTCTCGCAGATTTTATGTTCGTCCTTTCTAAACGGCTGAGCTCCTGATTGTCAAGTTTGATTAGCTCCTTTTCCTTGTTGCTTCTTGTATTGCGATTATGCATACACCTGAAACCAAGAATAAGAAACTAAAAACGTCAGTAACTAAAAACAAAACAAAACCTAGTCAAAATTCTAATACTAAATTACATAGGCAGCTATTACTTCCCCGACAACGGCGCCAAAAACTTGATAGGGTCAAAGTTTTACCCAATAAATCAATACTGCAAGTGCACAGCAAAGTAGTTGAAGTATAAAGGGTTATCGAATCTCAAAGGAAGTAGATTACTACGCTACAGAATTTAGATTCAAATTATGCTAGATCGAAACAAATTAAAGTAAAACGAAACAATTAAATGAACGGTAGCAGGTGATTAATTGAACGTTCTAAAAATCAAGGAGACTAAAACGCTAGGTAATGGTAATTCGCAGGTTGAATCCGAGAATGCAGAATATATATTGTCGGGAAATTATTTAAAGCCGTCTAGAACTCGAAACACGGATTTAAAACCAATAAACTCTCGTTGCAGAAGTTATTTATCCCTAAATTCCAGAATTCCAAATTTCTTTGCAAATTCAAACAATTCAGGCAAGCATTAGAAGCATGTTTGATTGTTCACAAAATCCCTAAACCAAATCTCTTTGCGAGTAGGTATTTTTCTCACCTAAGATTAGTTCAGTCAATTAACAATGCTCTCGCATCTATTAAACAACCTAGGGTTTGATTTCTAGGTGATCAATCATAAAATCAATATAAGCACAAATCTAGATGAATAATCAATTGATTTTCCCCCAACAGTATAACAAATCTACAAACTCATCATCAACCCTAAATCACCCTAACTTAACTAGCAAATTACTCAGACATAGATATTGAAACACAAATCATGGCTGAATAATATTGCATAAAAATAAGAAGAGTAATGATACAAGGGTTCGAAATCTTCTCTAGAAGAGTGCATACTTGTCTCCTTAAAGCTCAGGATTAATCTCTCTCTAAGTCTCAATGAAAAATAAGATAATGGCTAAATAATGCCTTAGAAAACATAAATAATCTCCAAAACACGAAAAGGGCTAAAGTGCAAATAATAATAAGTTCTGGGCCATAATTGTAATTCAGAAAGTCTTCAAACTTCGCGTCCAACTCTCGTCCACGATCGGTGTCGATCGACACCTTCCTAGTGTCGATCGACACCAGTACAAATTCTTCACTCCGAGCTCACGTATTCAGCATCCTCCTCAAAACTCTCCAAAAAGCTTCGAATTCTCCATTTATGCTCCAGACGTTCCTGATCCTGTAAAAATTCTAAAAGACTCGAAAAACACTGAAAAAACTCTATATACAAATCTTATATCATGGTCAAAAACACAGAAAACCATGATATATCAGTAAACCTATTAACCTAATCTTCAAATTTTGCATCTTAGAATAAAATCCGAGCTTGCATTGATTTTTCCTAGATTTCCCGTTTTGCAAGTTTATTATTATTAGAGCTCATGCCCAAGTCAAGTCTAAAACCCTATTTACACTTAATTAACTTGGGCTTGAGCTTTAATAGGAGAATGCGACCCGCTTCATCTATTCTTGTGTTTAATATTATGGTTACCAATCGCGGCATGCTTATACATGTAATCAATGTTCATGGAGAGGAAGAAAAGGAGACAAAGAGATCAGATTTCGATTAGATCGAGCTCTTGGCAATAAAAAGTGGCATAATTTATTTAACTAGGAGAATATCCGCGCAGGTTTTTTTTTCTATATACTAATGTATGATCCGCGCTTCGCGCAGAATTTAACATCCCGTTTAATAATATAGTTATAAAAAAGTTAGTATTAATTTTATTTAGTTATTATCATTTTGATGCTGTTAATAAAATATAATTGATTGAAAATGTATAATATATTGTAAGAAGTTAAATATATTTATAGAAGATAAAATATTTTTTAAAAATGTTGGGTTCATAAATAATATTACATATCGATATTTTGAATATAAATATTGATAGACAAAATTTAAATAGTCACATATTCTAATATTGATCTCACTTATTAACTTTAGATGTGAAAAATTATATTAATATTATACTTACATTTCTTTTTTTTTTTAAATTTTAGCCGGATGTTCATTCATACAACATTAATCTTCTTTCATAAATGTCTAATATTTTTTGAGATACATTACATACAATATTAAAAAAAATTCATAAACGTTTGATGTGATCAATGTATTTGTAAGATGCACTAATCTTTCTCTCTCTCTTTGTCACACTCTCTCCTTCCTTTTCATAAACATCTAATGTTTTTTAGATACATTACAACAATATTAATATTTTTTTCATAAATGTTTGATGTGATCGATGTATTAATATCTCTCTCTCTCTCTCTCTCTCTCTCTCTCTCTCTCTCTCTCTCTCTCTCTTTTTCTCTCACAAACCCAACATATTGAAACTACAAATAACATCTTGCTGCGGCTTTAATTTAACATTCACTATCTTCCTCATAACTCTTCTTTCTCTCGCCATTCTCTAGTTATGTTCTTTAATTTATGTGTTGTATAATTTTTATAACACTTTGTCTATTTTTTATTTGAAGATTGTGTTGAACATGTTAAAAATTTTGGATAACAGATTTTATCTCATATATTTTAAAATCCAATTCACTTAAACACTTGTTTCTAACCATGAAAATACATGTTTTTGTTTCTCCCCTATAACTGTTATAAATGTATAACATACTTATAGTAATTAATTTTTTATCCTAATTCGTTAAAATTTTAATATATCAAACTAAGAAATATATTTTAAAATCCATAAATATAATATAATTAAAATTATTAATTAAAATTTCTTTAGATCAATATATAAACTATCTTTTATGATTTATTGATTTTTCATATTCTAGTTGAATCTATTACATTAATGAATGTTAGTTATTATAAGAATTGAAAGATTAAATAACATAAAACATAATAAATCAAATAAAAATTGGTTGATGATGTGTCATAATTTTAAGATAGGTGTTGATGAGGTGGCATCATAAGAAGAAACTTCATTCTCCTTTATATATATAGATTCTTTCAAAGATGTCTTATTTATATACTTCAAACCTTTTATGCTCACAACAATCAAAATTAATTATAATTTGATGCATTCAACCATTATATATTTATATTAAAAGAGTATACAATTTTTGTTTGCAAATGATTTTGTTGTGCCATGGAAAAGCAAAAATGGTGATGTATTAAGTGTGGTTTGATTCTATAAAGAAGTTTAGTCCAAATTTAATAGGTATTAAAAGTTTAAATTATTTTTAAAATAAAATAAAACTCACATGGACGGAATGTGAAAAGAATGAAGACGGTAAGAGTCATTCCGTCTTCCTCCATGACTTGTTCTATTCCCACAAACTCCATAAAATTAAACAGTTGTATTTATAGCTTATATTTTTTTTTATTTATAATTTTTGAAGTTTAATAAATGATTTTTATCTCTATCCTTGTAGTAGTTTTGATTAATTTCAATTTATAGAAAATGTTTTGATCAATTTTCCCATACGATTGCAATTCAAATTCGCTATGTAGAATATTATAAACAACTATTAGACCATACACCTAAAGAAAAATTGAAGGGGATCTGTACATCCTCTCTCAGGCGCATATTAAACGATATTCATCAAACTTGTTAGAAGATGCAAAATTTTGATTTGACTCTTGAGTAAGATCACATTCTTGTGATTGGAAATCGATGAATGAAAAATCTTACCCCTTGTATCTATTTCATCCATGCGGAGTTTTCACCTATCCAATTCACAAGCACGGCTTGATAAATTGAAGAGGTTGTTTTTTGGAATAAATTAATGTGTAAAATATTTTTGCCATATAATTAATTATGAACTGATTAAAACTAACATGAACATAATAAATAAATATTTCACTAATCAGAAATCTAAAATTTTGACTCAATTCAGAAATCCAAATTTACATATAAAACTATCAAATTAAAAGTCCAAATGTGATCATACGATATGTATTTCCCATATAAATGCTTCCAATTGTTAAAAAAAATGCTTTGAATTTAATGCGTAGAACATAGAGACAATTTCATAATGTTTTAGAGAGGAATGTCAAGTAGTACTCATAGCCTAATGGTTAAAACATTTGTTTTGATATTAAGATGATTGTGAGTTCCATTCCTCATGAGTGCAAGTTTTAATTCAAATAAAATGAATTTTTGAAAATTAAATTTTGAATGCCACGTGACACTCTCTCAAGCGCTGACGTGTCAAACTGAGGGAGAGAGTTGACCATCTTTTATATAATAGATTATATGGTATTCAATAGTTGTTCCAGTCTTGGCATCAGGGCCGGCCCTCGGCCAAACCCAATGAAACATTAACCTAGAGCCTCAAATTTTTTCAGTTTATTAGTATTAAAAAAAAAGTCCCCAATTTTATTTTATTAGTAACAAAAAACCTCCAAAACTTTTAAAAATTTTAACCTCCCTAAAAATTACTCACTCTGTCCCATTTTAAATGATGTTCAAGAACTTTTTTTTGGTCCCATTTTATTTGATTTTCTCACATATCTATGCAGTTTTTTAATTTATTTTAATCTAACAATAACTAAAAAAAGTTTTGGCTAAAGAAGCTCAAAAGTCCAAACCAGTTTATTGGCCATTTGCATTATACTTTTATCTTTTTATTATTTTTAATCCACTTTCTTAATTTGTGTGTTTTTAACTAAAACATCACTTAAAATGAGACAGAGAAAGTATTATTTTTTACTTAAACCCCAAAATTTTCAGGGTCGGGCATAGGTAAGGTGGAGTTTATATCGACCAACGATTTTTTGTTTGTTTGAGATGTGATGGTTAAAACAGGATGGCTTACGAGAAGCTATAGAAAACGGTTGGCATAGTATCTACCGGGATCATCATATATGTTTCGTCGACATAATACATAAATATTGATCCTAGATCTCATAATGGAGAGGAAGGATAATGCGCAGTACAATAGAGGAAATAACTAACTTTACAATACCTTACGCGAATACTTAGGATGATGATCAACGATCACAAGAGGAAATCAATGGATTATAAAAAAAGTTAAGAAAAACCTATGAAGATGAAGAAACTTTTTGGAAACAAAAGAGTTATAACTTATGGTTACAGGAATAAGACAATAACTCTAAATGTTTTACTCATATTAAGGTTATATTTTTATGAATTTAAAAATTGAATTATATTTTGCATAAACTTTAAAATTTAGGACTGTAATGAAATCATGTGCGTTTGCACTGTCAGCACATCCTTAACACCGGACCTGGTACCACCAGTTACTAACTTGGCCGGCTACAGAGCAGGAGAGTAGGGACTTATTTCTCATGAACCTGATTTTATTGGAAGGAGATATTATCGTTCTTGCTATCTAAAATGTAAAATCAGGTTCGGTTCAAAAGCTGTGCTGGAGGAGCTAGAGAACAAGGCCCATAATGCTTTTAACAAAACTACTTCATATTATAGCTATAAAGTCCATATTGTTGTAAAACAGAACCTATTTAAATGATATAATAAATTAGTAACATATATAAATACAAAATTGGGTCTGATAGAAATACTCTAGAAATATAATGCATAGGACCCAAAAAATATATGAGCCGGCCCTGATCTAAATAGATCCTTGTTTTCTAGCTTCAACTCAGACTAGAAACCCATATGACGTAATTATTTTAAAGCATTATGTCATAGTTAAAAATTACAAACTAGAATAACACTCAATACGTTTTTTTATTTTGACTTTTCCACCAAAAAAATGTGGAATGAAGTTTCTCACCTAAATTCTGAAATCGCATTTTGACACTAAACTTAAAATTCGTGTATGCCACTAGACGATTTTGGACTTTGTTTCAATTAGCAACACTTGATACGCATTCGCCACTGAAGTTATGACATCTCTACTTTCTTCAAACCACATAGATTGTCATTGCGAGGAGTTTCAACTCCAAACCTACAGCTTCTTAGCGATATTCTTGGCTCTAAAAGTCGGCAGAGAGTAATTAATGTTACAATACTTTTCAATTAGACGCCACCAACAACTGCTTGGGAGTTTCATGCATATCATCCATTTTGAAATTCAACTATACCGTAAGTCAGGCCTAAACCCGAGACACAAAATAGCCCATGCACATACAGTTTGGTTGTTCTCAAATGAAATCGAATCTGAGATTCTTGTGAATTTTTGTCCTAAGATCCTAAATGTTTTATTTGCTAATTTTTATTCCCATAACTAGTTGTTTTATCATATTTTCTATATTAAATCAATGTAATAAAAAAATTGCTAAAAGAAGAATTGAACCTTGGGAAAACAAAAAGCACATGTGAAAGCATCTGTTATCTATCGATGAGATGTTTACATAAACGAGGCTTCTAAAGCTTTGATACATTTTGAGGTTTATAACTTTTTTTGGTTAATCCATAAGTTTAGGTCGAAATCTATATATTTTCGTCGGAAAATCGGATTAAAACATTTGCTGGTTAGAACTCTCTCCAAAATCGGTCATGATCATTGGTTATGAAACCTAGCTAGTTGTTCAAAAATTTAAGTTTTAGAAAATTGTTCTTACCATTTTTTCATATTAGTAATGTGTTTGAAATTCTAGTAATGTTGAAATGTTTAGGAATGACTATAATTTTTTTTTTGTGTTGACCATGGAAATATTTATATTATAATGGGACCCTATAATAAAATACGTTAATTAAGTTGCATGCAAATAAATTTAATATCTGAGTCTCATTGGTCAACTCATACCAACCCTTTGCTTTATTAAGACATTTTCTTAATAGCATTTATTACCACGTCTTTTTCACGCTATTTTTAAAATATTTATTTTTCACCCAAACCAAATTAGTAGTTTACTTTTTGTTTTTAGAAAGAAATTAGTAGTTTTTTTTAAAACACCTTCACCCAATAATTTCTCTCAATATATAAAGCCAGTCTTTATATATTCTGATTTGAAAAAATAACGTTTTGTTCAAAGAAGATTTGAATCCAGAAAAAAAAAACAACTCTATTGTAATACTATTAAGTCACTCTACTCCTTTAATAATTAGTAGTTTACTTTGTTCATGATAATTGTATGTAATTTAAAAATATCCAAGAAATAGTTTTTGCCAAGGTGTCATTCGAAAACAATTGTAGAAAGATTTTGTTTTGTTGAATTTTTTTTTTTTTGGCTTTTCTTTGAAATACAACTAATACATACAAATTATAATTTCGTAAACATTTACAATATACATGTTATTCATTTAGTCTCCAATAATCTCCTATATTTTATTTATACAATCCTTATTCCAAGTATTAGGTTCCAAAAAAGTCCAAATAGAAAGTAGAAACTTTTCCCAAAAAGAAATTAAAATATTGATATTGCGTTTGTCCACGTAACATGCATGAGATTCTGATCATTGGGGCTGACGAAGAAAGTGTAAACAAATTAAGCAACAAAAATATTGATACCGGTGAGCGCGTGAGCCCCACTTTCCCTCCCTGTATTTCGCTCTTTCCCAACTGGCACAAAGCAAGCAGCATCACTTTCCATTAATTCACACCTCTCTTCTCTCTCTCTCCTCTCTCAAACCCTAACTATATCTCATCGCTTTTCCGATGCCGGTGCCTGATAACGACGGCGACCGGAGTTTGACGGAGCTCATCTCCTCTCTCCTCGACCGTATCCCCAAGCTTCTCAGCTTCAAGTGCAAATGGTCTTCGATTCGCGCCAAACTCGCCGATCTCAAGACTCAGCTCGCCGATTTCTCCGATTTCGCCGGCTCTTCTTCCAACCAGCTAGCTATGGATCTTCTCGTCTCGGTCCGGGTGACGCTAGACGACGCGGTCTCCGTCGCGGCGAGGTGTGAGGGAGCGAGTTTATCTGAGGGAAAGCTCAAGACGCAGAGCGAGGTCGATTCAGTCATGGCGAGGCTCGATCGCCATGTGAAAGACGCCGAGGTTCTTATCAAGAGCGGTCTTCTGCAGGATATCGGAATCGTCTCGAGGTTTTCGATTTCGTCGAAGAAGGAAGCTGTTCGATTAGAAGCGAGGAATCTGGTTATCCGATTGCAGATCGGTGGGCCGGAATCGAAGAATTCTGCGATTGATTCGTTGCTTGAGCTGCTTCAGGAAGACGATAAGAACGTGATGATCTCCGTAGCTCAGGGAGCTGTTCCCGTTTTGGTTCGGCTGCTCGATTCGTGCTCTTTGGGTATGAAGGAGAAGACAGTGGCCGTGATTTCGAGAATCTCGACGGTGGAGAGTAGTAAACATGTGTTGATAGCTGAAGGATTGTCTCTACTGAACCATCTCCTTCGCGTTCTGGAATCGGGAAGTGGATTCGCTAAGGAGAAGGCTTGTGTAGCTCTGCAAGCTTTGAGTTTCTCTAAGGAGAACGCGAGGGCGATCGGTTGCAGAGGAGGAATCTCGTCTCTGCTCGAAATCTGCCAAGCCGGGACTCCGGGCTCTCAGGCTTTCGCCGCCGGAGTTTTGAGGAACTTGGCTTCGTTTGCAGAGACGAAAGAAAATTTCGTCGAGGAGAACGCGGTTTTCGTCCTGATCTCTCTCTGTTCTTCAGGTACGCCTCTAGCTCAGGAGAATGCAGTGGGATGTTTGGCTAATTTAACATCTGGGGATGAGGATATGATGATACTGATTGTTAGAGAAGGAGGAATCAAGTGTTTAAAGAGTTTCTGGGATTCTGTTTCCAATGCTAAGAGTCTCGAGGTAGGAGTTGTGCTTCTGAAGAATCTTGCTTTGTGCCCTATTGTAAGAGAAGTTGTTATCTCCGAAGGATTCATCCCTCGTTTGGTTCCGGTGTTGAGCTGTGGTGTTCTCGGTGTGAGAATCGCAGCTGCGGAAGCTGTTTCTTCGCTCGGTTTCAGCTCGAAAAGCAGGAAAGAGATAGGAGAAAGCGGATGCATCGGTCCGTTGATTGATATGTTAGATGGTAAAGCCATTGAAGAGAAAGAAGCAGCTTCTAAGGCTCTATCAACACTTTTGGTGTGCACTAGCAACAGAAAGATTTTCAAGAAGAGTGAGAAGGGTGTACTCAGTCTTGTTCAGCTCTTGGACCCGAAGATTAAGAAACTTGATCAGAGATACACAGTCTCTGCGTTGGAACTGCTTGTGACTTCTAAGAAATGCAGGAAACAAGTCGTTTCTGCTGGTGCTTGCTTGCATTTGCAAAAGCTTGTGGAGATTGATGTTGAAGGAGCTAAGAAATTGGCAGAGAATCTTGCTCGGAGTAAGATTTGGGGAGTCTTCGCAAGGCCGTGAGAGACTGCGGATACGTTTATTAACCTTGTATGTAAGAAACATCAACGATTCCTGTTCTTTTTTCGTTTTTTCTCTATATGTTGTTTGATGATTTGATTGTTCATAAGGCTTGGTTGATTGAAGTAGGGAGAGTTAATTGCTGATTAGTCTTGTAGACAAAAAAAATAATATCTTTGTAGAGTTTGTTGTAATCTTCTTGGTGAGCTAATCATATCAGAGTTTGATCCTTGGAACTTTTTTTCTTGTCCTCTTAAAACTTCAAGAACCTGATCCTTTCTCTCAAGTAGTTGATTGATTTTATCTAAAACTAGGAACAGTGTAATGACTATTCAGTGTCTGTCTGATATCTGAAACTGTTTTGTTGCATTTTTGAGTTGGATTCTGGTGGTATGTCCTGTCTGAAGATAATTCAAATAATCTTGGTCGGAAAGCACATGGCATTTGTTTTGTTTATACCTTTTTCTCAAATTCTCAACTCAACTTGTTTTTTTTGTGTGGCCCTGTATGATTGTTACAGCCGTTAAGTTCTTTGGCACAATCTAATTATTAAATCACGAATCTGAAGTATTCTTTTTGTTCACAAGTATTGTAAAAAAGAGTTTTAAAAATGGATACAATGACTAGAGAAATGTTTAAAAAATGCTAAGGGAACATGAAAACAAGTCATAAAAGGTTTCCATCTCTCGACGTGTAATATTCTTTGAAACGATATTTCTTTGTGCTACAAAGACAACATGAGATGACTCTCCATCTCTATATTTTGTTTCTCCTCCAGACACACTACTTATTATCTAAAAGCATCTGTTATCTATCGATGGTGTTCCTTTGAATCGAAAGAGCAGAGTAAAACACTTCTTCATCTTCATGATTATTACTACAATGCAATTTCAGATGTGAAATATCCTATATATCTCTTATGATATGAACTATAACAAGGTTTCAGATCCTTATAAATATTATGATTGTTCAATTACTAAATATCCTGGACCGACCTTTGATGTTAAAAGGTCACCAGATAGATATAGGTTGGGGCTATGTATAAGGAATTGCAAGCATTGGAGAGTAGTGATGATACCTTTGTATATTTGTTATTTGCCTCCTAACAAGCAGCCTATTGGATACAAATAAGTTTATAAACTGAATCTGAGTTCTGATGGCACTTAAAGAGATTATGCAACAAGGAGTGGATTATGCGGACACACATTCACGTGTTGCAAAGCTCTTCACATCTAAACCTCTCATTGAAGTCTCTTTAGCAAAGAATTGGTTTATTCATCAATAGGATATTTCAAATGCTTTTCGTACTGGAGACATTGATGAGGAGATCTATATGTCTTTACCTCAAGGATATGCATAAAATTAAGAAGAAGCTTCGCCTCAAAATGAAGTTTGTCGGATGATGAAATCATTGTATGGACTTAAAGAAATGTCTAGAAAGTGGTTTTTGAAATTCACTTCAATACTGATGATTGATGAAGATTAGTTTTCAAAAATCTTATATATATCACATATATTTTTTCATTGTGTGACTTAGTGGTGACAAATTTGTTGCTTTATCTCATGACATTAAAAAATTGTCAACAACAATGATGCAAAAGTGGCTTTGTCAAAGCTTTATTTGCAACCATTTTTTGATGTTGATCTGGAGAAAGCATCCATTGTAATGTCATATGTGGTAAAGGGAGGCTTTTAAGTGGTTTGGTGATGTAAGCTCCAAAGTGGGATGATCACTTTGTTACTAACAATCGGATAAAAGCATCTAAGGCAGCGGAATGATGGAAGTGGGTGGATCGATGTTCACCACTCAAGGCTGCATATGGCTTTGTGATGAGAACAAGACTTTGCTTATGGAGTTTAATAATTTTCATAATTTGTAATGCAATAATAAATCAGTGTTAAAAAAACAATTTACTTCCATAACAACCTAGATTGATACGACTAGTCATATATAGTAAGAAATCTTTAACCTTTATCAAACCAAACACCATTTAACGATTCATGAGCACATTCCTAAAATATTATAATTTTTTCCAGAAATTTCAAAAAAGCTTTCTAGTTTTTTAGGAACAATTTTGTATTAAGTTTAAAGCATCATTACTTGTATTCAAATACTATAATTCATTGAAATAACCAAAAGCATAATCTAATTTACATAAACAATTTACTTCCTGATTAGTTAGTGCTGTTTTTTAAATATTGTAAAAAGTTGGAGTTTGTAGTAGTTTCTTCACTTCTTGGACTGAACATGGTAAATCTTGTAAAGAGAGAGGAACATTATGTTGCAGGGAACGAAATGAAGTTCAATGCCAGGGCTCAACATAACATATTCGAATTCATTTTCATTCTATCACCATAAACGTCACTTATTGTACTGGTGGTTTTACTATGCAACCAAACTATGGAAGAAATATGCACAATTCACAGAATTACAAAGTAAATACAAATTTTCACTCTTACTCTTATCAGATGTGTTACCACAAAAATCTTTCAAATTTTGCTCTTTCGCTTCTCTTAATCAAGAGGGATTTAGAACTGTGAGAGCGATCAATTTCATTTTAGAACTAATGTTAAATTACATTAAAACATATGTAATTTTTGTCTGATAAATATATTGAACAAAGGGATTTTTTGTTGAATAACCATAAAAAAAAACCTAACCTAAAACAACCATTTTATTTCTCTAGCTCTTCCTATCTTTCTCTATCTTTTTTGGTTACTTTGTAAATTTAACTTTTTATTATGGTTATTCACCAAAATATCCCTTAAACATATATGTCACATCCGTTAAGCATAAACCTAAAATGTCTTTTTATTCCAACAATCATAGGTGTGTACTAATCGTATCACAGAAAAAAAAAACTACTCCAATATGCAACTAATGTACCGAACGAAAGCCTGATGGAAATTTCCTAAGCCTAAATGGAAATTGCTGATAATCGGATAGCGAATTGTACATACTAATCCGAACAACATCAATCAATAGGTTCAATAAAAAAGTAGCAAAAAATTATTGGTTTAATAAAATCATAAAAAGATAGTCAAATAAGCAACGACAACAGAAGAACCAAAGGACAAAATAATCAAAAGAAATAATTGCAATAATGTGTTGATGACGAAACAATTTAAAAATCAGTAGTTGGGGGACTTGTAGAAGTATGGAGGTGGTGGAGACTAGTAGTCTATCTTTGGAGAAGGAGAGTAGTATGGTGGAGGTGGGGAGCTGTAGACGTATGGTGGTGGTGGAGATTTGTAGTCTACCTTAGGAGAAGGAGAGTAGTATGGTGGAGGAGGTGGGGAGCTGTAGACGTATGGTGGTGGTGGAGACTTGTAGTATACCTTAGGAGAAGGAGAGTAGTATGGTGGAGGAGGTGGGGAGCTGTAGACGTATGGTGGTGGTGGAGACTTGTAGTGTACCTTTGGAGAAGGAGAGTAGTATGGTGGAGGTGGGGAGCTGTAGACGTATGGTGGTGGTGGAGACTTGTAGTGTACCTTTGGAGAAGGAGAGTAGTATGGTGGAGGTGGGGAGCTGTAGACGTATGGTGGTGGTGGAGACTTGTAGTGTACCTTTGGAGAAGGAGAGTAGTATGGTGGAGGTGGGGAGCTGTAGACGTATGGTGGTGGTGGAGACTTGTAGTGTACCTTTGGAGAAGGAGAGTAGTATGGTGGAGGTGGGGAGCTGTAGACGTATGGTGGTGGTGGAGACTTGTAGTGTACCTTTGGAGAAGGAGAGTAGTATGGTGGAGGTGGGGAGCTGTAGACGTATGGTGGTGGTGGAGACTTGTAGTGTACCTTTGGAGAAGGAGAGTAGTATGGTGGAGGTGGGGAGCTGTAGACGTATGGTGGTGGTGGAGACTTGTAGTGTACCTTTGGAGAAGGAGAGTAGTATGGTGGAGGTGGGGAGCTGTAGACGTATGGTGGTGGTGGAGACTTGTAGTGTACCTTTGGAGAAGGAGAGTAGTATGGTGGAGGTGGGGAGCTGTAGACGTATGGTGGTGGTGGAGACTTGTAGTGTACCTTTGGAGAAGGAGAGTAGTATGGTGGAGGTGGGGAGCTGTAGACGTATGGTGGTGGTGGAGACTTGTAGTGTACCTAGGGAGAAGGAGAGTAGTATGGTGGAGGTGGGAAGCTGTAGACATATGGTGGTGGTGGAGACTTGTTGTGTATCTTTGGAGAAGGAGAGTAGTATGGTGGAGGTGGGGAGCTGTAGACGTATGGTGGTGGTGGAGACTTGTATTCTACCTTAGGAGAAGGAGAGTAATATGGTGGAGGTGCGGAGCTGTAGAAGTATGGTGGTGGTGGAGACTTGTAGTCAACCTTGGGAGAAGGTGAGTAGTATGGTGGAGGAGGTGGAGAGCTGTAGACGTATGGTGGTGGTGGAGACTTGTAGTATACCTTTGGAGAGGGTGATTAATATGGTGAAGGTGGTAGGGAGTTGTAGATGTATGATGGTGGAGGAGATTTGTATTCTACCTTTGGAGAAGTATAGTATGGGGGAGGGGATGAATAAGGGTAGGGTGTAGCTGCAATGGCACTAAAGAGCACAACATAAACCATGCAATGCTTTAACCCTGTCATTCTTGATGATCTCATCGTATTCATGGTTGCTCTTTTAGTTGTTTTTTTTTTTATATAGTTCAACATGAAAACTCTTTATATATAGTCGATTTTTTGTGTAAATATTATATTATCTTCTCCACTTGGGTTCGTGTGTGGCACTTTCAAACACATTTAGAAGACGTGCTAAGTTGTTTGTTTGAAAAATCAATGATTTGTGGGTAATATTAAATATAACAGAGTGCCCTGCAACTTTGAATAAGTTTGAGATGTTTTCTTATTACATTATACTTGATTGATATCGACACAATTAACTAAACCTTTCATTGATGATTATTTAGGCACAAAGAAGATTTTTGTTTCATAACATTAATCTGGTGAAAGCGAAATTTATTTAAGTAACATATGTACTTAAATCTTATCCGTTCTGACTTCTCTTGTTTTTAAGTAACATATGTACTTAATCGTATCCCTTGAACATATATGCCACATCCGTTAAGCATAAACCAAAAATGACTTTTTATTCCAACAATCATAGGTGTGTACTAATCATATCGAAGAAAAAAAAAACTACTCCAATATGCAACTAATGTACCGAACGAAAGTCTGATGGAAATTTCCTAAGCGTAAATGGAAATTGCTGATAATCGGATAACGAATTGTACATACTAATCCGAACAACATCAAACAATAGGTTCAATAAAATGTAGCAAAAATTTATTGGTTTGATAAAATCAAACAAAGATAGTCAAATAAACAACGACAACAGAAGAATCAAAGGACAAAATAATCAAAGGAAATAATTGCAATAATGTTTGTTGATGACGAAACAATTTAAAAATCAATAGTTGGGGGACTTGTAGAAGTATGGAGGTGGTGNTACAGTAGAACTTCTATAAATTAATACTCGATAAATTAATAATCACTATAAATTAATAAATTTTGCCAGTCCCGAGTCGGGCCAGTGTAAAAATTAGCAAATTTCGATGAGATAATAAGATAATAATTTTTTTTGAAACTCCTATGTAAAAATATAGTCCCAATAATTAGATAAATTAATAATTATACATTTAGTTATATATAAATAATGTAATATAGTAAAATGTGATTATATTGTTGTTTCAAGTTTATAAATGTTGTTTGAATTATTTTTCAAATTTATTGATATGATTTTTTCTGAATGAATTTTACATTATTGAAAATATTTTTTTGTATTTTTGGTGAACATTAAGAATTCGAACCTAAAAATATCTCTATAAATTAATATTTTATTAATTAATCGATAAATTAATTATTAATTTATCGATTAATTAATAACTCTATAAATTAATAAAATTGTGAAGTCCCAGCATTATTAATTTATAGAGGTTTTACTGTATATGATTAAATGCCACAATGGAGATTCATGATATGTCTAAATTGAGCGATGAAGCTTCAAAATTCATAAGAACCAAGTTTGGTTTGCAGTATTTTTGAAATGTTCGGTTGATAATTTCTAGTAGTGAGTTGTGTTCCCGGGGCCGGAATCCTTCAAGAAAAGCCAATACGTTCTTATCGAGTGGTCAATGGATTGGGCTGGTAGTCTTGGTCTGGTATCCGGCTGGTCTGTCTCATGTCTCACGTTTTCTGGACTCTAGATGGACTCATTAATTCAGTCCAAGGTTGTTCGGGGATGGACCGCTTCCTATGTGGGTTGTGCACTCCAAGTTTGGGTCTTATGTTATTGTTGAGCTCGCGATAGGAACTTATGATTATTGTTGCAATTCTCCTTCATTAAGTGACTTGAATTGGCTCTTACTTCTTTTCGAAGGCGTTTAGATTGTGGTTCTTCTCTAATGGCCAGTAGGTGGATGTGTGCACTATTGATCAAATGATGATAAATTGGTTGGAGCATCTCCTTGCATGTTGCTTGTGATGAACGTCTTGTTGGCTCTGTAGTGAGGTTTCGGATCCTACTAACATAGCACTTGTCTCTTATCCATATGAAACTCTTTAATTCTTCTCAAGTTGAATTTCCTAGTACGTGTCTCTTATCCGTTCTGACTTCCCTTGGATCCACCATTTTCACGGGTTCTCGGGTCAGTTGTTTGATGGGCAGAGTAGTTTCTCCCTCTTTGGGGAGTTGTCTAAGGGCAGCTCCAACCCTTAGAAACAATGTTGGTTTCTATAAAAATAAAAATATTAATATTTTAATTATATAATTATATTTCAATTATTTTAAATCATTAAAATGCTATCTAAGTGACATGTGGAAAGGGAGAGGTTAGAACCAGTTCTAAAAACTCTTGTTTAAGAACTTTTTTTCTTCTCTCTCCTATTTTATTTTAATTTTTATTTATTTTAATAGTGAGATTCTTAGATTAGAATCCACCATTGGAGATGGTCTAAGTCCCTCTCCCACCTTAAGTAAGCGTCATGATACTTTTTTTGCTGTAAAAACATAGAGCTTAGGTTCAAAATTAGCCTAACGAAAGGTGTGGTTGCTGCCATGGCTCATCAGATACGTTAGTGGTTTGTCTTAGATGATTTGGTGGCTCTGGATCAATTTCCTTATAGCATTTGGTTCTTCCAACCGTTGCATATGGGTGATGGCCTCACAATTTGTTACTAATGAGTCAAGTCGATTTTGAATTATCTCGAGCTCTCATCAACTCCTTTTGATCCATGTCCTTATGATTTTTTTTTTTTTGTACACAAATACGATTCTAAACTTCTGTTCTCTTAAATTTTTATTTTTGTACACAAATACCAAAAACATTTTTCAAAAGTAAAGTAGCATAGGATAATTAAAATTTTTTTTTTATGAAAAACAAAAAATGGATAAACAAAGGGAATCTTTTTTTTTGGTTTTAAGAAAAGATAAATATAAACTTTGATGACAAATAGAAAAAGATAATATAAAAACAATTCAAAAGTAGATCATAATCGTATCTATTCATCCTAATCTACAAGAAATTATAGTTATCCTTAAATATAAGAAATCTAGATTAAATCTAAACAAATACTTGCTTGGCAAACACGTAAAGCCCAATAATATGTTTGTCGTTAAAAGCCAAAATCCATACGATGAGCTGCATCAGTTTGTCAAAGCTTTATTTGCAACCATTTTTTGATGATGATCTGGAGGAAGCATCCATTGTAATGTCATATGTGGTAAAGGGTGGCTTTTAAGTGGTTTGGTGCTGTAAGCTCCAAATGGGATGATCACTTTGTTACTAACAATCGGATAAAAGCATCTAACACTACAAAAAAACATGACGTTTGTCACGATTTTTTACGAGGAAATTAAATCGTAGTAAATTAACGAGGAATTTACGAAAAATTTTATAAACGTCGGTAATTCGTCGGAAAGAGTGACGAAAATAAATCGTTGTAAAATCATCGTAAATTCCAATGAATTCACGACGCATTAACGACGAAATATATATTCGTCGTTACATTAGGACGAATTAACGACGAAACATATTTGACGTAGATTCCTCAGAATTTCGTCGTTAATTTCCGACGAATTACCGAGAAAGTATTTCGAAGTGAATTAACGACGTATTAGAGAGGAAAATAAGTTAGATGACAACGTATTTTACTGGTTTTTTTGCCACGAAATATTCCTTGTTAATTCGTTGGTAATTCGATGTAAAAAAAAGAAAAATCTATATATAGGAGCAACACTTCATTATCAAAACTATAAAAACAAAAACAAACACTTCTCTCTCTTCACCTAAAAAAACACTTCTTAAACACTTTTTCAATATCTTCTTTAAAAAAAAAAAAAAATTTCTCTTATATACCCAAAAAAAAAAAAAAAATTTTCAAAAAAATATCTCAATATACGAATTACGAAATTGGATGTATAATCGCAAAGATTCGGAGGGATCGCTGACGAAGGAGTTTCAAGATGGGCTAGAAGGATTCATGTATCAGGCGGGAAGTTTGTAAATTACCGTTGAAAGTGGTATAATGTACTGTCCTTGTCAAAAATGCATGAATAGAAAATTTATTCGTATCTCAAAAGTGTGGTCGCATCTATTAAATAGAGAGTTTTTCCGCACTACTATATTTGGTATAATCATGGAGAAGGGCATGGGGGAAATGCTGCTAGTAGTAGCGGTAATAACCAAGCAGTTAATGTTGATGTTGAGAAAAATAATGTGCACCAAGTTGATGATTATGGTGAATATGGTGATCATGATAGGATTCATGAGATGGTTACAGATGCATTTCATGAAAACACGGGTACATTTCATGAAAACACGGGTACATTTCTAGCTGCTGGTCATGATAGTAATATTTACGACGAGGAACCCAATTTAGATGCCAAAAGATTTTATGATATGTTAGATGCTGCAAATCAGCCACTCTACGATGGATGTAGAGATGGGCACTCTAAGTTGTCCTTGGCAGCTAGGATGATGACCATTAAAACTGATCATAACTTAGGTGAGGTTTGCATGGATGATTGGGCTGATTTGATTAAGGAGATTTTGCTTGAAGATAATTTAGCTACTGAGAGTTACTATGAGATACAAAAGCTGGTTTTTAGTCTTGGGTTATCTTCTGAGATGATAGACGTTTGTGTAGACAATTGCATGATTTATTGGAAATATGATGACAAGTTGCAAGAGTGTCGTTTTTGCCATAAGCCACGATATAAACCGCAAGGTGCTGGTCGTAATAGGGTGCCGTACCAAAGGATGTGGTATCTTCCGATAACTGATAGGTTGAAAAGATTGTATCACTCGAAAAGGACTGTTGCATCCATGAGATGGCATGCTGATCATTTGCAGACAGATGGGGAGGTCAATCATCCGTCAGATGCAAAAGCATGGAAACATTTTAAGACGGTACACCCCGACTTTGCTAGAGAGAAACGGAATGTATATCTTGGTCTTTGCACATATGGATTTAGTCCATTTTGTTTGTCTGGTAGGCAATAGTCTTTATGGCCAGTAATCTTAACGCCTTACAACCTTCCCCCAGACATGTGCATGCAAAGAGAATTTCTATTCATGAGTATATTAGTCCCTGGTCCCAAGCATCCAAAGCGGTCCCTTGATGTGTTTTTGCAGCCTCTAATAGCTGAGTTGAAGGAGTTGTGGTTTAATGGGGTTTATACGTATGATATTTCAAGGAAGAAATTTTTTACGATGCAGGCTGTTCTTATGTGGACAATAAGCGACTTTCCCGCATACGGAATGCTATCAGGGTGGACTACGCATGGGCGGTTGTCTTGTCCTTATGGTCTCAATCGAACATAAGCATTTCAATTGAAGTACGGTAGAAAAACAAGTTGGTTTGATTGTCACCGCCGATTTCTACCCTTGTCGCATACATACCGAAGAAACAAGCGGTTATTTAGAAAGAACAAACTTCCAGGTTTACGACGAATCGTCTCAAATTCGTCGTAAACTCATACCCTAAACCCTAAACATGCATACTTTGGTTCAATCTATTTGGTTATATAAATTTATAACTAAACTCGTTGTTTTTGCTTAAAACTGTATACTCCATGCTTAAAAACTTATGTTTTTTATAAATTCGAATGATAACGTATATTAAGAGTGATACTTCTTCTTAACGACTATGATTCTTTATAATAAATGTTACGGAAATTCATTATATATATATTTTAAATTCTTTTTGGTATACTTAAAACCATATGAGTATCCACATTATGTTTGATTTGAAACATAAGAGATTTTAAACGTTTCAAATAGATTGGGGATGACTTTGGGACGAATTAAGGACGAATCGTCCCAAATTCGTCGTAAATTGTGTCGTCGTAAAGTCCTCGTAAGTTTGGGACGAATTCCTGACGATTCATCATTAATTCCTCGTAAAATAGTGCGTCGTAAATTCTTCGTAACTTTGGGACGAATTAACGACGATTCAGGAAGTTCGTCGCTAATTCCTCGTAACTATGGGAGGAATTAGCGACGATTCTAAATCTTATATATAGGTGCCGAGATTTCTCCTTACTCACACTTCTCTCAACCTTCTATCTAAATCTCTCTAGATCTCTCTCTTGATCTCTCTCTAGATCTCTCTCTACTCGGATCTCTCCCCAATTTTATCAAATATTAAAAGGTACGGATCTAGATTTTTATTTATGTTATGATATATTTAGGTTTGGATAATGTTAGGATATCGAAATATTAAAGTAATGTTAGGATATCAGAATATTAAAATTCGTTAGGAATGATATATTTTATTCTTTAGAATTTAAGAATGAAATTTTGTAAGTAGATTTTTTTTTAATTTAGAGATTCTTTAATTTTAGTTATTAATTATATTTATTAATTATTTTGCAGATGAGACCTTCTCGTCGTAACCATTATTATCAATTTATACCTGATAATGGTGGTGGGACTTCTTCCGGGACAGTTCCGATTCTGGATTCGTCTCAGCCATACACTACTTCTGCTACTAAGTCGGAAGTTCCGCAGACCCAGACCCAGATTTCTGCACCACCGACACACTTCCGGCAACCTGCTGTTCCTCATCCATATGCTCATTTGACGGTTGATGATTTGATTGCACGACCGAGAATAACTAATGTTACGAGATTAGATCCGCATCATGTAACCGGAAAATGGTACGTTTTTTAATTTAATATTTAATTTTTATGTTTCCAATTTTTGATTTAATTTTTTTTTTTAGGTTCGGGATCGAAAGCATTGTCAGACGGTCCGTTAGCGTTATCATCAAGTCATTTTTCACCGAGCCTCACGCAAATTTCTCTCAACTCTCGCCGGAAATCTTCAAAACTTGGTTCAAAATGTTTGCGGTAATGAATGTTTTTTTTTTAAAATTATAAATTATTAAAATTGATATTAAATAATTAAATTTAAGTGTTTTGTTTTTTTTTAAATTATTGTAGCAAAAATACACGTGAGATTCTGTTCATACCCCGACCGTGAGGGAATGGTTCAAGATGAAAATGATGGGACGTCACTGGAAAAGAAAATGGGAGGTCATAGGCGACGACGCAAAACCGATATTCATCGAGAAGTCGGTTTGGGACGGATTGGTTCGCTAATGACGGGACTCCCACTCGGTCGTCATTTCTGCAAAGTGCTTTCTTCCCGTAATACCGTTGGTCCGGACGGTTTACCCGCAGCCCGCAGCATTGCCTCATACAACCGGTCAAACGACTTTTGCGGGCGTTCGTTTACAAATGGTAAATTATTAATTATTTTCTTAATTTCATTTTCTATTTTATAAAATTTTTACTAACAAAATAATTTACAAAAAATGTAGGCATCCGACAACGGAGGTGTTTTGCCTCAGATGATGGAAGTTTTTGCGAAGACACATCGCAAGAAGGCGTCGGGGCTCTTTGTCTCTGACAAGGCCGTGAGGATCTACAACGATGAGGTATGTATAATAATATATCTATTATTATTATTATTTTTTATCTAATCATAATTTATTTATTTTTTTAAAATCTAGGTTGCCCCTAAGAGAAAGGGGAAAGTCGTAGGGATGGGATCTATTTATCATGTCCCATCTGCTTCATCTTTTGCCAAGATGATCCGGTCGTCCTACGTGCCAAGATAGTCGACTCTCGAACAAAATCAAACCGAATATCAGGAACAAGTCAAGGCTGAACTTTCGGTGTACGACGCTATCTTCTAGATAATGGCCGTGGGAAATCCCGAGATCGCCGCACTCTTGCAAGAGAAGCGGAGACGACGAGCGGCAACAACACATGCCGGGGTCAGCCATTCGACAGAGCAAGACTTGACCGAGCAACAACGCGAATCATGCCGCCTTGCGGCTCAAGCTGCTGAAGATGCTCGAACTATCCCGGATTTCGATTATGTCGTAGAGTAGTTTTATTTTAATTTATTAAAAAACAAAAATATTTATTTTTTATTTTATTTTTTATTTTAATTTTAAAACTTTATTTTAAATTTAAAAGTTTACTCGGTATTTACGACGAAAATAATTTTGCCACGAATTAAGGACGAACTTTGTTGCAACGGTTTTACGACGAAATTTTAATTGCCACGAATTAACGACGATATATTTTGCTACGATTTTACGACGATTATTAATTTGCTACGAATTTACTAAGATTTTTTCCCCTCAATTTGCCACGATTTTATGACGATTATTAAACTGCTACGAATTTACTACGATTTCCCCCCCCTCAATATGCAACGGATTTACGATGAACTCTGTATCTCGTTAGTTAACGACGATTCTACGACGACACGGTTAACGACGATTTTACGATGAAATCTCGGACTCCCAAAATTAACGATAAATCCGCGACAAATTTGCTTTCGCGACGATCAATTACCGACGATTGAACTATCTTGGCAAATTCGTTGCGACTGTCGATTTACGACAAATTTGCCACAAATTCATGCCTCGTAAAATGCATGTTTTCTTGTAGTGTAAGACAGCGGAATGATGGAAGTGGCTGGATCGATGTTCACCACTCAAGGCTGCATATGGCTTTGAGATGAGAACAAGACTTGCTTATGGAGTGTTTGAAGTAATAATTTTCGTAATTTGTAATGCAATAATAAATCAGTGTTAAAAAAAAAATTTACTTCCACAACAACCTAGATTGATACGACTAGTCATATATTTGTATGTTTCTCAATCACTCTAAAAGTGAGGGTATAAAGCAAAATAAGTAAGAAATCTTTAACCTTTATCAAACCAAACACCGTTTAACGATTCATGAGCACATTCCTAAAATATTATAATTTTTTCCAGAAATTTCAAAAAAGCTTTCTAGTTTTTTAGGAACAATTTTGTATTAAGTTTAAAGCATCATTACTTGTATTCAAATACTATAATTCATTGAAATAACCAAAATCATAATCTAATT
>JAHZTW010000005.1:7170800-7188532 GCA_020283515.1 Alliaria petiolata
ATCTGCAGCAAAGTCTGCATCACAATACCCCACAATCTTAAAATCTGAGCTCTTCTTGTTGCATAGTCTCGTCTTGAGAGATCCCTTGATGTACCTCAGAACCCATTTGACTCCTAGACAATGCTCCTTTATAGGTTGGCTCATGTACCGACTGATAATACCAACATGATAAGCTAATTCAGGACGAGTACCTATCATTGCGTACATGATGCTACCAACTGAGTTTGAGTAAGGAATTGACTTCATATACTCTTCATCTCTGGCCAGATTTTCTTCAGTTGCTGAACGCATCTTCAGATGAGCTCCTAATGGTGTAACTGTGTGCTTTGCTTCACTCATATTGTAAGTCTCAAGGATTCGGTTCAGATAACCTTCCTGAGATAGCCATAAAGCCCCTGCATCTCGGTCTCGAGTAATCTCCATACCCAAAATCTTCTTAGCTGCACCGAGATCCTTCATTTCGAACTTGAGACTGAACTCTTTCTTTAACTGTGCAATAGCGTCCATGTTCTTAGCAGCTACTAGCATATCATCCACGTAGAGCAACATATACATCATTGAACCATCAAGCAGTACCTTTGTGTAAGCACAACTGTCATACTCGCTTCTTACAAAACCAATACCAGTCATGTAGTTATCAAACTTCTCATTCCACTGTCTTGGTGTCTGCTTGAGTCCATACAGTGCTTTGTTCAGAAGACATACCTCATTCGGCTTGAACATTGACTCATAGCCTTCCGGAGGCATCATGTAGATCTTCTCAGTTAGCTCTCCATGTAGGAAGGCTGCTTTAACATCAAGCTGCTCCAGCTCCCAGTCTTCTTGAGCTACTATTGAAAGCAGTATCCGGATAGAAACATGCTTAACAACAGGAGCAAAGATCTCATGATAATCAATGCCTTCTCTTTGAGCATAACCCTTGGCGACAAGCCTTGCTTTGAATCTTGGTTCTTCAACTCCAGGGATACCGATTTTATACTTGTATATCCATATACTGCCAATGATCCTCTGATTCTCTGGTCTTCCAACAGTAGTCCAAGAGTGATTTTTAACTTGAGAATCTATCTCTTCATCCATTGCAAGATTCCACTTATCCCAATTTGCATCCCTTATAGCTTCTCTGCAATCTGCAGGTTCAACTGCATCTCCATCTTCAGTTGTATAAAGCGCTTCAGCAAAATAGTCTTCATCGTCAAATCTCCTTGGTGCTTTATGTTCTCTTCTACCTCTGTCTCTTACCAGATGATAACTCAGAGGAGCTTGACTTATATCACCCTCTGCATTGCCATCTGTTGAGTCTCCTCTATCCTAAAGGAGTCGACTTTCCTCTTCGGTGTAGACACAACAAGACGCAAGACAAGAAGAAGAGAAGAAACAGAGGAAGAAACAGAGTTTGTATGTGAAAGAGATGAACTTTAAAGCTTAAAATGTAAAAGGGAGCACACAGAAACTTAACGAGTTCACTCCCTTAACTGGGTAGCTACGTCTCGCCGAGTCTTTGACTCGGAATCCACTAGTTTCAAAGATAGAGATTACAACTCTAGGAACTACAAGTGACCCACTCTAAACACCCTTCACTAAGCTCACTCTGTACGTTCCTAAAACAAGAGAACAAGCTAAATGTTTATGCAAATACAGCTTTTCTCTCAATCTCTATATCAAGCAGTTTCTATAAAACTTGCTTCTTCTCTTAACTATCTCTCTCAGCTCCGGTAATGTCTCTTTATAGTGACATCTCATTAGGGCTTCCTTGCAACGCCAAACGCTCAGAATGTACCTTCAAGTAGCGACTGCGTTTCTTGCTTTAGACCGGGACTTCTATAGACGTGTACAAACGGACAAGAACTGCTTTGATGGCACAAACAAAGAGGCAACTCTGCTGCACCGTCTTCAATAGCCGTTTGCTCCAAGAAGTGGTCCCAAAAGGAACTTTAATAACTCTGGTCCGATTAAGTGTTAACTGTAGTTGAACCTGAGTTGTCCTTGCTGGCAAATTCAAATACTAGACTTGCTCATCAAGATAACATCCTCACAAATCTCCACCTGTTATCATGATGAACAAAACCAAATTCAACTTGCACGATCAAACGAGAGAGAGAGAGAGAGTTACCTTTGAAAACTAGTTCCTGAATTCCAGACTCGGATTCCTTGAGCTTTATCACTTAGACTTGACTTGTAGCAAGTTCAATGCCGCTTGAAACTTGCTAACAGCCAATACCTTGGTGAAAATATCTGCCGGATTCTTCTCTGTAGATATCTTCAGCACTTCTACCTTTCCATCCGCAATAACCTCACAAATGTAATGATACTTCACATCAATGTGCTTTGTCCTCTCATGATGGACATTGTTCTTTGAGAGGGCAATAGCACTTTGTGAATCACTGTGTATCTCTACACTCTTCTGCTCATACCCGAAATCCTTCAATAAACCCTGCAACCACACAGCTTCCTTCACAGCTTCCGTCAATGACATATACTCGGATTCTGTGGTTGATAAAGCAACAACTCTCTGCAATCCAGACTTCCAACTTATGGTATTTCCTCCAAGTGTAAACACTAAGCCTGTAATTGATCTTCTTTTGTCAGTATCTGCAGCAAAGTCTGCATCACAATACCCCACAATCTTAAAATCTGAGCTCTTCTTGTAGCATAGTCTCGTCTTGAGAGATCCCTTGATGTACCTCAGAACCCATTTGACTCCTAGACAATGCTCCTTTATAGGTTGGCTCATGTACCGACTGATAATACCAACATGATAAGCTAATTCAGGACGAGTACCTATCATTGCGTACATGATGCTACCAACTGAGTTTGAGTAAGGAATTGACTTCATATACTCTTCATCTCTGGCCAGATTTTCTTCAGTTGCTGAACGCATCTTCAGATGAGCTCCTAATGGTGTAACTGTGTGCTTTGCTTCACTCATATTGTAAGTCTCAAGGATTCGGTTCAGATAACCTTCCTGAGATAGCCATAAAGCCCCTGCATCTCGGTCTCGAGTAATCTCCATACCCAAAATCTTCTTAGCTGCACCGAGATCCTTCATTTCGAACTTGAGACTGAACTCTTTCTTTAACTGTGCAATAGCGTCCATGTTCTTAGCAGCTACTAGCATATCATCCACGTAGAGCAACATATACATCATTGAACCATCAAGCAGTACCTTTGTGTAAGCACAACTGTCATACTCGCTTCTTACAAAACCAATACCAGTCATGTAGTTATCAAACTTCTCATTCCACTGTCTTGGTGTCTGCTTGAGTCCATACAGTGCTTTGTTCAGAAGACATACCTCATTCGGCTTGAACATTGACTCATAGCCTTCCGGAGGCATCATGTAGATCTTCTCAGTTAGCTCTCCATGTAGGAATGCTGTTTTAACTTCAAGCTGCTCTAGCTCCTAGTCTTCTTGAGCTACTATTGAAAGCAGTATCCGGATAGAAACATGCTTAACAACAGGAGCAAAGATCTCATGATAATCAATGCCTTCTCTTTGAGCATAACCCTTGGCGACAAGCCTTGCTTTGAATCTTGGTTTTTCAACTCCAGGGATACCGATTTTATACTTGTATATCCATTTTCTGCCAATGATCCTCTGATTCTCTGGTCTTTCAACAGTAGTCCAAGAGTGATTTTTAACTTGAGAATCTATCTCTTCATCCATTGCAAGATTCCACTTATCCCAATTTGCATCCCTTATAGCTTCTCTGCAATCTGCAGGTTCAACTGCATCTCCATCTTCAGTTGTATAAAGCGCTTCAGCAAAATAGTCTTCATCGTCAAATCTCCTTGGTGCTTTATGTTCTCTTCTACCTCTGTCTCTTACCAGATGATAACTCAGAGGAGCTTGACTTATATCACCCTCTGCATTGCCATCTGTTGAGTCTCCTCTATCCTAAAGGAGTCGACTTTCCTCTTCGGTGTAGACACAACAAGACGCAAGACAAGAAGAAGAGAAGAAACAGAGGAAGAAACAGAGTTTGTATGTGAAAGAGATGAACTTTAAAGCTGAAAATGTAAAAGGGAGCACACAGAAACTTAACGAGTTCACTCCCTTAACTGGGTAGCTACGTCTCGCCGAGTCTTTGACTCGGAATCCACTAGTTTCAAAGATAGAGATTACAACTCTAGGAACGACAAGTGACCCACTCTATTCGCCCTTCACTAGCACCTATGGAGCTCACTCTGTACGTTCCTAAAACAAGAGAACAAGCTAAATGTTTATGAAAATACAGCTTTTTTCTCAATCTCTATATCAAGCAGTTTCTTATAAAACTTGCTTCTTCTCTTAACTCTCTCTCTCAGCTCCGGTAATGTCTCTTTATAGTGACATCACATTAGGGCTTCCTTGCAACGCCAAACGCTCAGAATGTACCTTCAAGTAGCGACTGCGTTTCTTGCTTTAGACCGGGACTCCTATAGACGTGTACAAACGGACAAGAACTGCTTTGATGGCACAGACAAAGAGGCAACTCTGCTGCACCGTCTTCAGTAGCCGTTTTCTCCAAGAAGTTGTCCCAAAAGCAACTTTAATAACTCTGGTCCGATTAAGTGTTAACTGTAGTTGAACCTGAGTTGTCCTTGCTGGCAAATTCAAATACTAGACTTGCTCATCAAGATAACATCCTCACAAACAATGATTAAGCGATTGATTTTTTTTCATAAAGATGATTAAGTGAAGAAAATCAATGTTGAAATTGATTTCATCATGATTCAGTGACCGATTGAAGATGATAAATTTAACTTTGAAACTGATAGGAATTTTGTATTTGATCGAGAATTTTGGATATTTTGATTAGGTTTTTTTTTATTATTTGTTGCAATTCTCCTTCATTAAGTGACTTGAATTGGCTTCTTGCTTCTTTTCGAAGGCGTTTAGATTGTGGTTCTTCTCTAATGGACAGTAGGTGGATGTGTGCACTATTGATCAAATGATGATAAATTGGTTGGAGCACCTCTTTGCATGTTGCTTGTGATGAACGTCTTGTTGGCTGTGTAGTGAGGTTTCGGATCCTACTAACATAGTACTTTTTTTACTTCTTGCGGGAAAGTTCGTAGCACGTGTCTCTTATCCATATGAAACTCTTTAATTCTTCTCAAGTTGAATTTCCTAGTACGTGTCTCTTATCCGTTCTGACTTCTCTTGGATCCACCATTTACACGGGTTCTCGGGTGAGTTGTTTGATGTCCAGAGTAGTTTCTCCCTCTTTGGGGAGTTGTCTAAGTCCCTCTCCCACCTTAAGTAAGCGTCATGATATTTTTTTTGCTGTAAAAACATAGAGCTTAGGTTCAAAATTAGCATAACGAAAGGTGTGGTTGCTGCCATGGCTCATCAGATACGTTAGTGGTTTGTCTTAGATGATTTGGTTAAAAGCGGATTTGAAAACAATAATAGATTGTTCCTCAAAAGATCTTATTGAGATAGGAAATATAAAGATAGCTCATTTGAGCTTTATTGTGCAAAGAATGTAAAATAGAATGAGAACTTTAGGTTGTCACCAAGATGAATATAATGTCGATTGATCTATCATAAAGTGAAGAGAAGGAGGCTGCTATTTTGAGCAGCCAAACTTACTCCCATATTGTCGTTACACAAATATTTATATGAATCTATCATGCTAGAGATCACAAGCCCAAGATTTTAATCAAGCCCATTCTCTATCTAGGGTTTCTCTAGCATGATAGATTCATATATAAATATTTGTGTAACAATGATATACTCATAAATTAGCCATGATTAGTGAGTAGTTTCTTTAGGGTCTATGGATGGGTTAGATCTAGGGTGTTTTAAGGGTTAATTTTGATGCCTATGATTAGATCTTCTCATTTTCCTCCCTGTTTAGTGTTCTAAATGCTAGTTTAGCCATGATCAAGATAAAACTAGGCCTTAGAGAATTTTACATCCACAAGGTGTTTGATGAAATTCTCCAACCAACTAAACAAGGGATTTACATTCCTAGCTCATGAAAGTGATTCTCTAGGGTGTTTATTAGCAATTTAGAACTGTTTCATAATGCTTATTAGCTACCTTTTCACAAATAAAAGTTTGATCTTGATTAAGATGATTAGTGAAGGGATTAATGCCATGAAAGTGGATTAGTCTAGCTATAGAGTTCTAAGCTTAGGGATTATCATATTATGTTATTGATTGGCATCAAAGATTGATTCTTGGAACACCTTAGATTGATAACCCCATCCAAGGATTCGTTTTAGTCTTTTGATAATCTTGATTAATAGTTAATTAGCTTAAATTTGGCTTGTTTAATCACTTAGGTTGTTAGTTAAATCTCAAAACTTTATTGCTAGCTTAGATTAAGAAGCTGTATGCATTCCTAGTGCCTTAACCATTTCCATTTTGATTGATCCTCAAACACTACAATGACATGAGTAGTAGCTTGAGTAATTGTTAAGTCACCACACCGAAAAACTACTTATCAATTTGGCGCCGTTGCCATTTGGTTATTTGTTTTAAGCATTAGGATTTTACTTCTTCTTGAGACTAAGTTTTCTATTTCACTTATTGCTTACTAATCTCTCTTGATTTGTTTGCTGTTTGTGTTTAGATGCATGAACTTGAGGTCTAGTGGACACAACAATCTAGTTGAGCCTCTAGACAACATTCACCGAGTGACAAGATGAGCTTTTGTGAGAAGAGAAAGAGAGCGCCTAGCACACCTAAGGCGTTTTGGAATTGATATTCCACAAGAATAAGGTGATAATTAAATACCACAAAGGAATCAAGGGAATGAGGCTCAAGATCATAGAGTGCCTCAACATCCTCCACGCCAACCTAGGCACATTGGGGCTGGAGATGCTCCTAGTACTTATGCTAACCGTCAAGGAATCCTACCTCCTCCAGTGGAGAACAACAATTTTGAGATCAAAAGCGGGTTGATCAACATGGTGCAACACAACAAGTTTCATGGGTTAGCTTTGGAGGATTCCCTTGACCACTTAGATGAGTTTGATAGGATATGTGATATGACCAAGATCAATGGCATATCCTAGGATGATTTCAAGCTGAGGTTGTTTCCCTTCTCTCTTGGGGACAAGGCACATTTGTGGGAGAAGTCACTTCCAAGAGATTCCATCACATCATGGGATCAATGCAAGAAGGTTTTTCTTGCAAAATTCTTCTCTAACACTAGGACCGCACGGCGTAGGAATGAGCTATCTAGCTTCACCCAAAAAAACAATGAGAGCTTTTGTGAAGCATGGGAAAGGTTCAAGGGTTACACTACCCAATGTCCTCATCATGGCTTCTCCGAAGTGACTCTCTTGAGTACCCTCTACCGTGGTGTTCTCCCCAAGTTTAGGATGCTCCTAGACACGGCTAGCAATGGAAACTTCTTGGGGAAGGATGTAGAAGAAGGTCTAGAGCTTGTGGAGAACTTGGCACAAAGTGATGTGATATCTCCATATTTTACATCTCTTTAGCATACATTTAGTATAGGTTTTGCTCTCTTTTATGCATTTATTCATTAGTTTTTGTCCCATTTTCATTCATATTAGTTTTAGGATAGGCATTGCATATTTTGCATGTTTGGAGTGCTTGGCAGGTACTTTTGGAGCCTGTGGAGGTTCTATGGAGTTTGAGAGAAGAACTAATGAGAAGCCAAGGCAAGAAGGAGCAAAAGAAAAGACTTACACAGCCACCACGGTCAGCACAATGACCTCATCCTGATATGACGCAAGACGCTTGCTTCCAGATCAATCGACTAAACCGAAATGGACAACACGTTGTGGAAAGATCAGCTCGGACGAAGGGTTTCTAGCTTGATTCTGCTTCTGATGCCTTCATAAGATTTGTTGAGGATCGAGCTAGCTTTCGTCTGATGGAAGTATGAAGTCATTACGATCGGCGGTTCAGAAGTTACTGCGGAAACAGTGAGCATCGGTCTGACCAGCTCAGCAAGCTAGTGTATAACGGGCAAGCATAACGACTTGGGCCCGATGAAGCTTCTTCTGGGAAGATAAGAGCTTGGAGCCAAAATCGGGGTGCCATATCTGTATGAATCCGTTGCAGCATAAGTCTAAAAGAGCACAAGAGTCCAAAGAAGTTTGCTTTTAGCATTGGATCCCTTTTGAGAGGATAAGGTTCACTAGGGTTTTTATGGCTCTTCTATAAAAACTTAGCCTCTTCTCACGAGCTCCCTCTCTTCCCTCTTTTCCTCTTAGACATTTTTAGTTTGTTGCTCTTTATTTTCAAGAAACTTTGTATATACTTTTTACTTTAATTTAGTTTTTGCACTTCTCTTAATTTATTCTTGTTCTTACCTTCTAATATTGTTTAGCCACATATTCTTCATAGGATTTCGTGGTTATGCATTATTAGGATTTAAGTTTATGCTTTTATTTTGTTCTCGAGTTCAAGAACTTTTCTTTTAGGTTTATGCTTAACCAAGACTTGTTCTTTAGCATTTCTTGGTAAAGCCTTTGCCTTTATTTTATTTCTTGTCATTGATCTCTCTCTAACATTGTTTAGCTTTTATTTCTTTATGGATCTAGAGGTTAACCACATGAAAAGAGAGTAGATTTTGTGGTTCTTAGGGTGTGAAAGATTTATGGTGATAGATCTTGATGCTTATGCATTTAATGATCTTAATCCTTTCTTGTTTATTGTTCTCAATGCTTAGTCTAGCTTGATCAACTAGTCTAAAGACTATAGGCGGCTTGACATGAACACCACGTGCTTGCTTAGCCGAATCCATAAACAAGAGTTCGATTCCTTAGGCTCAGACGATCCATCTGTCTAAGGGTCTTACGGTTCAATAGGGACGTTTTAGCATGCTTGTTTCTTCTATTGTACCGCTAAGCGAGAGCTAGTCTATGGTGATAGAGATTCAAAGAGTTTGTACCCAAACACCATGGGCTAAACGGTTTGAGGATCCCTTTACCTAAGGATTACCATCTAAGACCCAAGGTCTAGATGTTGTTTTAAGTCATCATTGATCGCCCATGTGCATCAATTATATCAAATATCTCATCTTTGGAACCACTTTTGTCTTTTCTTTTCTTAGTCTTTGTTTAGGTTGTGTTAGCTTTTGCTCTCTATTTGCTTTCTCTTATTTTCTGTTTGTCTCTAGGTTGTTAGAAAACTCTCCTTCTCTATTAGCTTAGCTTAGCATAGTTCTCTATATCTCAAGTGTCATTAGCTTCCCAAGTGGATTGAGACCTCAAATACTACAATGACATGTGTGTTTGAGGATTGACCAAAGGTTGAAAAACCTCTGCATCATGATGGCAACTATGGTGAAGACTATGATAGGCCAACAAGGAGCGATGGTACTTATGAAGACCAAAGGAGGAAAGAGATGAAATCCCTCAATGAGAAAATGGATAAGTTGCTTCAAGCCTCACAAAAGCATGTTCACTTTGTTAGTGATTGTGATGAGGGTCAAGGAGTCCAACAAGATCTGAATGAGGATTGCCAAGAAGATGTCAACTATGTAGGTGGCCAATGTTATCAACAAGGCTACAATAACGACTATAGGAACAACAATCTTTCCTATAGGAGTACCAATGTGGAGAACCCTCAAGATCAAGTCTACCCTCAACAAGGACAAGGAGGACAACAAAAGCCCTTTGTTCCTTACAAGCAACAACAAAATTATGTTCCCAAGAACAACTATCAAGGGAAAAACCAAGGTAACCAAGGGTATTTTCAGTCTAAGCAAGGTCCTCCACCGGGTTTTGCACAAGCTTTGGATGTGAGGAATGTTCTACAACAAATCCTCCAAGGTCAAGCAAGTAGTGCCATGGATGTGAGTAAGAAGATTGTCGAAATCCACAACAAGGTGGATTGTTCTTACAATGACCTCAACTCCAAGTTTGACACTTTGAGTTACAAGGTCAAGCAACTAGAGAACAACAAGGGCATTTCTTCCTCATCTACACGAGCTCAACCCTCTTTGCCCGATAAACCCGAACCCAATCCCAAGGAATATTGCAATGCCATATACTCTATTGATGAGGAAGAGTATGAGCGTGTAGTGGCTGAATTTGAGCAGCTATTTGAGGGTCCTAATGATGAGGCTGTAATCAATGAGGACATTGAAGTCCAAGTTGGGGAGGCGGTCATTGAAAATGACCATTTGGTTGTTGAAAAACCAATGCGCAAAAAGGAGCTTAAGGAGGATGTGACCTCTACACAAGCAAGTATTGTTGAAAAGGAAAGAGAAGTGGCTAAGAAGACTGAAGTTGAGGCTTATGATCTCCTTGTCTACAAGCCACCACTCCCCTTTCCCGAGTTGGTATTGACTAAGGCACAAAAGAAAGTACTCTCAAGCTTTAGAGGGAGTATGAAAAAAATTGGTGCACCATTGCCCAAAGTGGAGAGTTTGTCTCAAGTCAAGGGTCAAATAAGGTTCATCGAGGAGATGCTTGCCAATATAGAGAAGGTTGAAGAGCTGATAGAGGGTCTAGATTCAACAAGCATGGCAAGGAATGAGTCCAAGGTTATCCCAAAACTGGGTTATCCGGGAAATTTTTGGTTTCTTGTTCTCTTGGAGACTTGAAGATTGAAGAAACTTTGTGTTATTCCGGCTCAAGTGTCAATGTGATGTCCCTTGAGATGTTTAAGAATCTCGGGATCACTGCCATGAAGAAATATTCATCACACATCACCTTTGTTGATGCTTCCTCAAGGCAACCTCTAGGCCTTGTAGAAGATTATCCATTGAAAGTTGGGGAGTGTCTAGTCCCAACTGATTTTATTGTGATGGATATGGTTCAAGCAGCGAGGCTAGCCCTTCTTCTAGGGACACCCTTTCTTAACACAGCTGGTGCAAGCCTTGACTTCATCAACAAGAGAGTGATCCTCAAGAATGTGAATGCAAAGGTCTTCTATCCTATGAAACCTTCTGTTTTGAGCCTTTGTGGGACAATCACATGTGACACTAAGGAAGTTGAAGAAGAACCACCTAAGGAGCAGCTGATGGGTCTCACTAGTGTGATGATGAGTGAGGATGAAACCCTTGCCCACAATGAGTGCGATGGGCCAAACTTTGATGGTGAAAGTCTTCTAGCAATGTTTGATGGCATCAAGGTTGTTGAACATGAAGCTGAGCCACCAAGGAAGTCTAAGAAGAAAAAGAAGGTGCTGCAAGCTGGAGCAGGCACCATGTACATTAAGAAAGGAGGAGGAAAGCCAATCCCACTCCTTGTTCACCCCCATGCCTAAGGGTTTGAAAAGTCAAGCTTAGTGACTTTAAACAAGCGCACTTGGGAGGTACTCCCATGTCGATCTTTGTATATATCTGCACTTTTTAATTTAGTGATGTGTTTTCTAGTGTTTGTGGATGACATGTTTGGATTGAGGAGGTTGAGCCAATAGCGAAAGCTTGCCAAGGAATTTTGGCACTGTATTGAGCTATGTATCGACCTACTAAGGTCGATACAACTCTTACATGAAATTTGGCGGAACCATATCGGGCTTTTGTATAGACCTACTAAGGTCGATACAGGCGAGCCTGGGAAAGCTTGACCCCTGTATCGGGCATCTGTATCGAGCTACCAGCTCGATACAGTTTTAAAAAAAACCCGTCTGCAAGCGTATCGAGCTATGTATCGACCTACATAGCTCGATACGCCCTTTTTCCAGGTAAGTCAACGGGGTTGACCGGTTTAATTCACTCGAATTAAATTGGTTCTTTCCCCTTCTTCTTCCCCAAACACGAAAATTTGCCCCCTACACACACACACTTGCGATTTTTAGGCCTCTCTCTCGTTTTCAAGCAATTTTCGTGATTCCAAGTGCCTCTTGCTAGATTTCTTGTGCTCTTGTTGATTTTAAGTCAATCTCGTTCATCCTATCAACCACTCACGAGGTAATCAATCCAAAAACCAAGTTTTTCATCTTTTGCTCTAATGGTGGAAAGTTTGGGGATTTTTATTTTAGGATGTTCGAATTGATTGTATAAGGCTTGGGCATTGCTTGAAAACGGTTAGGGAGTAGATTTCGAGTGCTCCACTAGGATTTCCATGGTTAATTTTTGAAAATTTGACATATAGGGTTCATGGTGCGAAAATCCAAATTTAACTCTTGAACTTTGTTAGAGTTTGGGGCTTTCACTTGCATTAGTTTGCATTGATCATGCTTATGGATTGCCAATAGGTAGCACTCGAATTTGGGCGATTTGGAAAATTTGAAAATTCTCAATTTGTCAAAATTTTGCTAAATGTGAAATTAGGGAGAATTTTCGAAAATTTGGCATTGATCTTGTTTGTTACCTGCTAGTTGCTGTTATTTGCTCTTCAAAATGGGTTGCTTACTCTCTCTACAAGCTTTGTTTCTCTTGTAGGATCAATTGGAAGAGCTAGAGGAGATGCAACAAGTCAAGGAGCAAGCTCTCAAGCAAGGTCATCAAAGAGCCAAGGGAAGAGGCAAGTAGTTGAAGACCGAGAGGTTAGTAGTGAGGAGGAGCAGTTGATGCTTGGGTCAAGGAAGAAGCCAGTCACAAGAGCTTCAAAGGGGAAGGCAAAGGCCACACAAGAGGGGCCTAAAAAGAAGCTCTCACCCGAGGAACTCCTCAAGACATACATGGGCATGCGGTTCAAGGAAACAAAGTACCCGCATGAGCAGACGCTACGTGCCTTGGGAATCTATGAGGACTTCCAAACTCTCTTCAAGAACATGGATTTGGCTAAGTTCATCACCATGGCTCGTCCTGCTCACAAACTTGCGACATGTGAGTTCTTATCTTCCCTCACCGCGCACTTCTACTATGAGGGTGAAGATTCACCACCGCTACATGGTCATGGCTACATCAAATTCAAGATCCATAGGACCATCTACTCAATGACCTTCCGCAAACTAAATGAGGTCTTTGGATTCCGAGAAGGAGAAAGGAGAACAAAGATGCTCACCATTGATGAGTGTGAGTTGAAGGGCTTGTGGGAGACAATCGCGGTTGGGAAGCTCAAGCCGGGAGGAAGCACGGAGACTATGATAAGGCATCCGGCGTTGAGGTATGCACACAAGGCTCTTGCTCACACCTTCTATGCAAGAAAGGAGGTCGGGAAAGTCGGCAAGGAGGAGCTCGAGTTGCTAGATGTGGGTATTGCAAGGTTCACCGGGTTTCACACAAGAGGAGGCACAAGAGTCCGAGGGGATATGACGGGAACCGGTATTGTTAGCCTATTGGTTAGGCAGCTCTTCTCCTACCAAGAAGGGTTGTCACTATAAAAGACAAGGACCCTGAGCTCAGCATTGGCGGGATCATCACCTCGATCCTCGAAGCTTATGGACATCGGCTAGGGACGGATGGTCTAGAGCCCGAGTGGATGGACATCTTCTACCTTGGGAGGACCATGTTTCTCTCGGGAAAATTGGGCAACCGGTTCGCCTACAAGTTCGCGGTAGACACAAAAATCGAAGCAAAGATTTGTCTCCCGAACTTGCAAGCCACCTCATTCCAAGACATCTCCCACATCAACTTTGCTCCCCCATACGAGGACCTCTACAATACGGCTATCGATCCTCCTCTCCACTCCATTGCCAAGAGAGGGACATTTGACTTTGACCCAAGCCAAGTTCTTGAAGAAGAAGAAGAAGTGGAAGTAGAGGATCAAGCTCCGAGCCCGGTTTACGGTAGCGAGAGGTATTACTTCGCCTCTTGCATAGACCCGATGCCAAGCCCGACATTGAGAGAAGCCCATGTACACATTGGTCTCCTCAAGAGGTGGAACAAGTATCAAGACCGGGCTATTAAGAAGCTCGGTGAGACGGTGAAGGATTTGAAGAAGACGGTCAAAGAGCTAAAGACCATAATTAAGGGAAAGTCCTCCACAAGGGGTAGACAAGCGGGCACAAGCGATGCGGATGAGGAAGCAGATGAAGGAGAGAGTGAAACGGACCTTGATAGGCGCCATTCATTCGAGATGCGCCCAAGGAAACCGGTCCAAGAAGACTCACCTCGCTCTTCCTCCTACGAAGCACGGCCAAGGAAGAGAAAGCCGAGCCGATCTCCCTCATCAAGTAACCAATCGATCTACTTAGGATCATCCTCCTCTTCACAATTTTGAGGTACCTCCACCTCTCTTGTATATATTACTTTTAGCTTTTCATTTTGTGTCTATTGTCATATTGATTGAGGACTCCTCTAGACTTTTATTACACAAGGGACTGCGTAATTTAAGTTTGGGGGAGAGGTTGAGAGATTTGACATTGTGTTTTGTGAGTCTTATTTTCTTTTTATGCATTTTGAGTCTCATGGATTCACTTAAGGCATAGAAAAACCAAAAAAAAAATTGTAAATTTTGAAAATTTTCCAAAAAAAGAAAGTCATTTAGATGTTGCATTTGCATTTTAGGATTGAGTCTAGTTGCATTACATGTAAGAATTGCATTCATATGCATTGGGAGCAATGATGAGCTAATCCTTGTAGAATGCCAACTCATGTAATCAATTCAATGCCCTAGTTAGTAGTTCTTTGTTGCATTTGAACAAATCTTGAAAGTAAGAAAGAACCATGCTTGGACCACTTCACTTACCACTAGATTTTGGTCGAAATAGGGTCTTGAAATTGATAGCCAACTCTTCTCACTTGAACCGAAATTTGAAAATTAAATATCATGCCTTGCATTGAAAGTGAATTCATGGATAATAGACATACTTGAGCTTTCTTACTCACTTTACCACTCTCTTGCTAGCTCAAGTAGTACCCCCACCCTACCTTACCTCTTTAAAAGCCAAATGTTCTAGTGATATTTATTGTGAGGCCTTATTTTGATTAAAACTAGCATAAAGTGTTAGGTTTGAGACGACAAGTTTAGGCTCTCATGTAGATTCTAGCTCTCACATATCGAGGCTAGTTTTAGGCTTAGGAATTGGGGAATGGGTCGCGGTATTGCTTGGTGTTGTGGAATGGATTATATGCTTGCATGTTAGCATGATGTGTTGTGGAAGGGAGTAGAAAGGAAGGGAAAGAAAGAGGCTTGAAAGGAAATTAAGGGACGCATAGTTTGAAATGGTGGATCTTATGTTTGAAACAAAAAAGTATAGCTCTAAGTGTAAAAAGAAATTGGGTAGCCTTAGTAAGAGAAAAGTCAAAAGAGGCTAAAAGGCCAAGGAAAGAGAAAAGGGCTACCTAAGTATAAAAAGAAGAGCTAGGTTGTTAAAAGATCACACCATTTGCTATGAGTTAAAGGTTGAAGAAGTTTCCCCTTAAGTGCTATAAGAAGAAGAAGTGGTTTATGAGATTCATGGGGTTTAGCAAGGCACAAAGATCCTTAAGAGAAAAGGGTAGCTTTAGAGGGTTGAGTAAGCCTTAACGAAAATGAATGAGAGGGATATATGACCATTGATAGCATTATGGGTAGATGAGAGTCTAGTCTTGTATGCATCACTTGTCTTTTACCTTTAGCATTATGCATGAAGTTTAATCCTTTTTGAGTGAAACTCTTATGCGAATTGGAAGCCACATGAATTGAAATCATTTTTATCTCAAAGTCTAGTCCCTTAGCCAAATGAATTCACTTGCATTGCATTGTCGTGATCCACGGTTTGCAACTTAATGAGTGTTAAAGAGTTGGCTTGATAGGGAGACTTATCTAGATTGAGGTCTTAGTGCATTTGTTTGTTGAGATGGGCATGGCTAAATCTTTTGGAGTAGGATGAATTCAAATGCACCTTAGAATTAAGAACTAGGACATTGAGTTGATTGTATTTGTTGGCATTTTTGGATGATGAGCTCCCACCTTTAAACCTCTCTCTTGGATTTTTCATGTTTGTTTGCTTGAGGGCAAGCAAAAGGCAAGTTTGGAGGAGTTGATATACTCATAAATTAGCATATTTTAGCATCCATTTTAGATAGCTTTGCATTCATTTATGCATTCATTTAGTTAATTTTAGTCCAAATTGCATCCATATTAGAGTTTAGCAAGATTTAGCTTAGGTTGTTGCATATTGTGCATATTGAGACTTAATTAGGTACTTTGAAGGCTTGGAGGACCTCTATGGAGAGTTGGGTGACAAGGAGGAAGAAGAGAAGGGAGCCAAACATGAAGCAGACAAGTTTTAGAAGTTTGTCGACCTTGGTGTCGACCTACCAAGAACGATATAGCTCGGCAAGGAAGACGGAGTGCGCGTATCGGACGATTGTGTCGAGCTACTAAGCTCGATACACAGGCCACCCGGAGTTTTGGAACATGCCGTATCGGGCATTCGTATCGGACTGCTAAGGTCGCCACACATCTCATCCGAAGTTCGAAGAAGGCGTATCGGGCATCTGTGTCGAGCTACTAAGCTCGACACACTCCTTGAAGAAAGTTTTTAGCAGGGTATCGACCTAGCAAGCTCGATACGCTGCCCGATTTTTGATATACTCATATATTTCGCATATTTATCATGCATTTAGAATAAGTTTTCATCCATATTTCATTTATAGCTAAGTATAATCATAGTATTTGATCATTTATAGGATTTAGAACATTTGCATTTGCATTTGCATTTTCTTTTGTATATATGCATCATTTCAGGTTATTCTATGGATTTGGCGACAATGTGGAAGCTGGAAACATAAGATGATGAGCTAGGAACAAGTAGAGAGCAAATTGATGTCATCTGACTTGCTGTACCAAGATGTTGCAACCGATTCAAATCCATGCCACCTAAAGCGACTTAAAGATCAGATTCTACAAAGACTTTCCATTCCGATTCAGCCTCCGAAATCTTCATAAAACTCATAGCAAAATGAGTTACCTTTCGTTCAGAGGTTATTTCAAGTCATTATGGTCAGTGGTTCAGAAGATACGGCGATTTAAGTAACAACATGTCCGTCTGGAAGTTTGGCGACCAAACTGAACGATCAGCTCGGATGAAGGGTTTTCATTGCGATTTAGCCTCTACAGTCTTCATGAGAGTTTTAGGAAATTGAGTTAGCTTTAATTTGGTGGTGATTTCAAGTCAAACGGTGCAGTAGTGCAAAAGATACAGATCGATCAATCCATGTACCCGAACCAAAAGATACCACTTGCAAGTGCTCCAAAAAGTGTTTATGCTTTAGTAAAAGTGGGATTAGAGAGGTCCCTTGCCCCTTGACCTCTCTTTTAAGGCCAAGAGCCATGTTTAAAACTCTATATAAGGAGTGTGTGTGTGCTTGTAATAATCATTCAGTTTTTCATTCAGTTATTCAATCAACTCTTCTTAGTCTAAATAAATCAAGAAATACTCTTATTCTCTCTTTTGAGTGTTCTTGTAAGCTTCTCTAGTTCTTGAGTATTTTTAAGTATTCTTAGTTTTTTTTTTTTTTATAAGTTACTTATAGTTTTTATAAAATCTCTTTTTAATTTTTATTCTAATGTCAAGTCTTTCTTCTTAAATTTTGAAAAACTCTTTGTGAAAATTCTTTGTCTTTTTATTTTTCATAGTATTTTCTAGTATCAAGTCTCTCTTTTAAGTTTCATTGATTATGTTCATCAGCTCTAAACTTATGTTTAAGAGAGGGTTGAACATGACTTGTGAGTAATTCTTTTGGATTTAAGGATGAGGTGATTAGGAAGGTTTTAAAGGTTGAATCTTGGTATTTTCTTGCTCTTCATCTAATTCTCTTCTTGGATTTGGATGGCTTAAAGCCTAGAGACTCTTGAGAAAGATCTCTTTGATTCATGGGATTTCCTTATCTCAAAAAGACTTAGGAAATCCCCTAAAACCAAATCCAAGATACTAATCTTTCCCTTCCCATACACCATGGATGTGAGGGGGGTTAGTAAGGCCAATATTTAAGATCTTT
>JAHZTW010000005.1:7189926-7206681 GCA_020283515.1 Alliaria petiolata
GAGTTCTAAGCTTAGGGATTAGCATATTATGTTATTGATTGGCATCAAAGGTTGATTCTTGGAACACCTTAGATTGATAACCCCATCCTTGGATTCGTTTTAGTCTTTTGATAATCTTGATTAGTAGTTAATTAGCTTAAATTTGGCTTGTTTAATCACTTAGGTTGTTAGTTAAATCTTAAAACTTTATTGCTAGTTTAGATTAAGAAGCTGTATGCATTCCTAGTGTCTTAACTATTTCCATTTGGATTGATCCTCAAACACTACAATGACATGAGTAGTAACTTGAGTAATTGTTAAGTCACCACACCGAAAAAACTACTTATCAAACAACAATATGGGAGTAACTAGAACCTGGTCTTTAATTCCACATACGCCATATATGAATATGTTAGGCAGCAAGTGGGTTTCAGAACCAAACTCATGCATATGGTTCATTTGACAAATTAAAAGCTCGCTTAGTTGCTCAAGGGTTTAATCAAGAAGAAGGGATAGATTACCTAGAAACATATTGTAGCATCCGCGACCAAAAAATCTGATAATGGTCGAGTGGATCGTGGGATGGCCGATGTAAATATGTTCTGCGTCGAGTCAGGTTCGACTGTCCGTGAGAAATGTCTGTATAGTGACTGTGTACGTGAGAAATAGACTGTACCGCGGTTATATTCGAGTAATAACATGTTAAGTCCGAGAGAAGTATGGAAACTGCCGAGAAAAATACTAAGTGTCGAGAGAAAAAGGGCTGGACCCGTGGGCCTTGAGTTTTGTCGGGCAAAATTAGAATTTTCCTTGAGGGAAAAGGATTTCTCGCATAAATGGTCGAGCGGTACGGGTTTTAGCCGAGAGGAATTAAATTGGACCGACTATAACCGAGAAAAAACCTAAATGCGTCAGCTAAGTCTTGGCTGGGCGGTTTAGTTAGGGTTTTTACCTTATAAAAGGGGATTTCTCTCGAGGCCGCATCATTCTATCGAGAAATATCCTAGAGAAATAATCCTAGTGCGATTTCTGCAGAGAAAGATCAAGTTTCACCGAGAGATTGTCTAAGAAATCTCACCGTTTTCGAGGGTTGTTCGAGTAATCCGAGGGATTATCCGAGAGTTTCTGAGTTATCCGAGAGTTATCCGAGAAAGAGGAGTTTGTCCGAGCAATTCTGAGAGCTGTCAGGAGATCGCGTGTTCCGTTCTGATTCTGCGATTTCTGTCAGAGTTAATCAACTTGGAATAGCCGATTTAGAGTTTGTCCGAGGATTTCTAACCGGATCGTGAGATAGCCGAGAGCAGCCGATCGGGCGATCCGATATCCGAGTAATAGTCGAGGCGTGTCGACTGCATCCGAGAGACGCTTGACTGTCACCGAGAGATTTCTATTCTGATCGAGTTTTCAATGAGAAACATCTTATCAAATCCGTTTTTTTCTGATTGTCTAAGGTGATTGCGTGACTGTGGCTTGTATCTAGGATTGTATGATTGCTAGATTCTGATATTTTATTGATTGCTTGTGTAAGTTAGCGGTTTCGGCTTAACAAGATCAATATTTCTGTGATTGTGATTTGGTTAAGTGTGAACCGTGAGAATACATGATGTCTAACTAACTCGTTTGGATAGCCGGATCGTGTCTCTTGCTAGGGGGATGTGTGATTCTCGCCAGAGCAGAACCGAGTCCATAAGTCATGATCCGCGAGTTAGGGTAGATGATCATTCTGTTTCTGTGCTTGCTTGCTAAGTGTTTAATAATGTCTGGAATGATAGTATGATTGCATGACTGGTACTGGCTAAGGTGTTACGGGATGACCGTATTCACTAAGCATTTATGGTAATGCTTATGCCTCTCGTTTTGAGTTTGCAGGTAAAGAAGTTATCCATGACGTTTAGTTCTGAAGGCGAGACGTGCAGGCAGTGAAGAAAGGAGTGGATTAGGATTGGGTTTTGAGGGTTTTATTCGTTATGAGTTGTTCTGATTTCTGGCTTTGGTGTTATATTTTATAACTTAATCGAATTTGATAAGTTAGTTTTCTGTTTTAAGAACCTCGGTTGTACGTTATGGATATTGATTAATTATGAAATGAGAATGAATGTTTCATGAATCGAATATGTCGTTTATGCTTAGAAAAATCTGAAAATATGTTATCTTTGCATTCTGACCGTGAGTTAGACTCGGAACGGTCCGACCTGGATAGAAATATCGGGTTGGGTTGCCATAAGTTGGTATCAGAGCATGGTCAATTCTAGGACAGTTCATTAGCATAGTTGGGGTTAGATATATCCACCTTTCACTGCCAAGTCCCGCGGTCTGTTGTTTCTGTGGAGTTTGGAACTCTTGTCTAGGGTTAGCTTCGGGCTAACCGGTTCTGTTTTGTCGGAATTGCAGCTGGCTCCGAGAAGGACAAGAGCTGCAAGAGTTAAAGGTTCTGCGAACTCGGAGAGTTCTAGAACTGATAATGGGGTTGAGAACCGGCATGAGAATGCAGCTGCTGTTGCGGCTTTGAATGCTGCTGCTGGGAATGCGGCTGAAAATACTGCGGGTGCTGTTCCGGATAGGCTAGAGGCCGTGTTGGACTTGCTAGCTCTGGTGTTGGAGCGTTTCCCGGTGGTTGCACCTGTTCCGGTAGTGGTACCGGTAGTGGCACCACAAGTAGTTGGACCGGGCGTTGGGAACATTGTTGAGGAAGCAGATCAGGTCATGATGATTCCGTCTTACCTCAAGGTTCTGGATCATATGGCGAGGTTGGGAACCAAGTTCTTTGCTGGATGTTCTGCGCCTATTGAGGCTGATGAGTGGAGGATGAGGCTTGAAAGGAACTTTAAGTCTATCCGATTTTCTGATGAGTACAAGAAAGACATAGCTGTGGATTACTTGGAGGGTACTGCGCACATCTAGTGGAAAGGGGCCACGGGACGTTTGGTGAATCCGAACTGTTCGTATGAGACGTTTTCTGCGTTGTTCCAAAGCAAGTACTTTCCGCAGGAAGCTTACAATCAGTTGGAGGCTGAATTTATGTATCTACGCCAAGGAACCAAGACGGTTTGACATGAGACCGAGTTTAACCTGTTACGTAAGTATGTGGGACGCGACCACGATACTGAGAATAAGCTGATCTGAAGGTTCATGAGCGTGATAAGTAGATTTTTCTTGCTACTTGGTCAATGACCCACTACTTATAACCGAATGTAGTATAGGTTATGGCTCTTATCAATCCGATGGGTTAGATTCAAGATATTGTGTTTATGAGGCTCTTATGTAAGTTAGGAACGATCTAGGGATTAATAAATAGGTTATGGCTCTTATCAATTTAAGTGTCACAAAGATAGAAGGCTAAGAAAACATAAGCCAAATCTAACAAGTTAGAAAAGTAAATAAGAATAAAATAGCAAGCTTGAATGAAATGATAAAGATCGGTTCAAGGGACAAGGTCTCTAGAGACAAAGTTGGTAAAGGTTTGATGCATAAATCAACTACCTTTTAGGCTAATCCTTCAGCATAAAGTTCAAGAACGAGATAAATCCCCCGTCGTGGTATAGATCACTTTGCTAACACACAACCTAACCTAGCTCTCGCATAGTGATCCATGAGAATAGCAAGCATGAATAAACAACTCTATTAATGCCAAAACGCTCCTTAGACAACTAATGTCTTAGGCTAGGAAGAGCGAATCCCTTATGAGAATGGTTCTTGCTTTTCTTCAAACATTGTGTTTGTTTGAGAAAGCTTGAAGGCATAAATCAAATAGTGAAGATGATTAAGTAATAAGAGCATCAAATAAGAAAGGATTAAGATGTTGTAAGCATATATAGCATCAAAGATTGAACTTTTAACTCATTTACCCTAACTTCATCCCTAAAACCGAGATGAACTATTCGCTAATCATCATGGAAACCGTTAATCCCATTAAGGAAAGAACGATTAACATGATTAAAACAAGAAGAAACAAGATTCCTTACAAAAATACAAGCTTTAAGGATCTAAAAATGGCTTCTTTCTCTCTTAGAGAAGATGACAAAAAAGAGAAACAAAAAGTAAGAATAAGATGGAAAATGTCGATCATTTGCCAAAAGCGTGCCAAGGGAGCTTTTATAGGTGGTCCCAAAAACCTAGGTGGCACGGTTCCAAGGTAAAAAGCAAAGTCCGTTGTCTTCTAGCACATCACGGCATCAAGCCATTTTGCAAAGCCGATATGCTGAGACTTCATGTTCTTCGAGTGACTTCTGTATCGGGTACATATTTCGGGATCTCATCGATATGAAACTAGTAGCTTGTTAGTTGTTTCGGGATCGCCCCGTTATCCTGCTCCGATAATTTGTCTTTGGGAACACCCTGTGGAATCTTCATCCCGGGCAACCTCTATCGGGGACAAGTCGTTGCCATGCTTCGAGGTTCGTCATTGCTATTGCTTGTATCGGTTTCATGGTCGTGATTGGTCTCCAGTGCTCGATGGTTCTCGTCTTAGTATCCTCGAATGACCTCAACCCCAAAATGCACCTGATAAGGACTGAAAGTATGTGCGAATAACCACATCTCTATCCTAACGCTTGCTAGTCCTATGATTAATGCAAATGGATGATCAATGAACTAAAATATACACAAATGAGTCCTAAAATGCTATGAATGCATGCTCAATATCCTAAAATATACAGAGGTATCAGAGCGGACTAAGGGTTGAGCTGCGTTGTGGTTGTCTAGTGCGTGACTATGCAACGTTCATGGAGCTTGTATAAAAATCGGCACTGTTGGAGTCTGGACAAGCGGAAGAGGCTTTATCTAAGGCTAGAACCGTGGTGTCAGTGGCCAAGGGTGGTCAAGCGTCTCGAGGACATGACCACAAGTTTGGAAAGAATGTTCCAGCTAAGTCGAATGGAAACCGTAGTGTGTGTGGATCTTGCGGAAGGGTGCATGTTGGCGTGTGTAGGCGTGCATCTGGAGCTTGTCCGACCACTTCTCGACCGATCACTGGTAAGTTTTAGTACTTACGTTTTTCTGAGTTTGTCTGTGTCTGCGTGTTCTGTTAAGTGTCTTAGCATCTAAAGATTGGATGTGTATGAACCTTATTAATGGGTGAGGTGGAAACCCATGTTCTGTTTGACACCGGAGCGAGTCATTATTTTGTTAATCTAGAGATGATTGGAAAATGAGGATTCCAGAAGGAACATGGGGAAGAGTTCATATTAGTGAGAGTGGCTGGAGGCCAAGTGATGTTCTCACTAGGGACGGTTCAAAACATTTATGTCTGGATTGGCAAAGTTAATATGCCAACAGACTTAATGATCTGCGAGGTTAAGTCTTACAATGTCATCCTCGAAATGGATTGGCTCGGTAAGCACAAGGCGCATCTGGATTGTCACCGAGGCAGGGTGAAGTTCGAGAGAGATAACGAGATTCTGGTTTACCAAGGAATTAGACCGACTTTTGGTAGCTTGGTTGTGTCAGCAATACAATCGGAGCGTATGATAGAGAAAGGGTGTGAAGCATATTTGGCAACGATATCTACAACTGAGGTTGGACCAGACGTGGAGTTAGGAGTCATTCCAGTAGTGCAAGAGTTTGCAGACGTTTACCAAGCTTTGTCTGGGATGCCACTGGCTCGTTCTGATCCGTTCACGATTGAACTTGAGTCTGGAACCGCTACAGTATTTAAAGCATCGTACCGAATGGCTCCGACCGAGATGGTTGAACTGAAAAAGCAACTTACTGATCTTCTGGACAAGGGGTTTGTAAGGCCAAGCAGTTCATCATGGGGCGCACCTATTCTGTTCGAAAAGAAGAAGGATGGAAGCTTCCGGCTTTGCATCGACTACTGAGGGTTGAACTGTGTTACTGTTAAGAACAAGTATTTACTTCCAAAGATAGACGAGTTGTTGGACTAACTCCAGGGTGCTACTTGGTTCTTAAAGATTGATTTGGCTTCTGGGTACCATCAAATACCAATAGATGAACCGGACGTTCGGAAGAGTGCCTTTCAGACAAGGTATGGTCATGCCATTTGGTTTGACGAATGCGCCAGCTGTATTCATGAAGTTGATGAATAGCGTATTCAGAGAACACTTGGATGAGTTTATGATTATTTTCATCAACGATATGCTAGTGTACTCGAAGAATCCGGAAGAGCATGAGAAGCATTTGCGAATTGTTCTGAGAAAGTTGCGAGAACAGAAATTGTTTGCCAAGCTGAGTAAGTGTACCTTTTGGCAACAACACATTGGGTTCTTGGGTCACATTGTTTCGGACATGGGAGTGTATGTGGATCCTGAAAAGATCAAGGCCATCGCGGATTGGCCGAGATCTGAGAATGCCTCTTAGATAAGGAGTTTTATGTGGTTGGCTGGTTACTACAGACGTTCTGTTAAAGGTTTTGCAAGCATGGCTCAGTCGATGACACGTTTGACTGGTAAGGATGTTGAGTTTGTATGGACGACCGAGTGTGAGGAGTGTTTCTCGAAGCTGAAAGAAATGCTTACAAATGCTCAGGTGTTGGCTCTACCTGAGCCAGATGAACCGTATGTGGTGTACACAGACGCTTATGGGATAGGGCTAGGTTGTGTCCTAATGCAACATGGGAATGTGATTGCCTACGCATCATGACAGTTAAGGAAGCATGAGGCAAATTATCCTACGCATGACTTGGAGATAGCGGCTGTAATCTTTGCGTTAAAGATATGGCGATCTTACTTGTATGGTGGGAAGGTGATGCCTATGCATCAGGACAGTTAAGGAAGCATGAGGCGAATTATCCTACGCATGACTTGGAGATAGCAGCTGTAATCTTTGCGTTAAAGATATGGCGATCTTACTTGTATGGTGGGAAGGTGATGCAGTCATCAAACCAATGGTTGAACCGGAGCTCCATCAAACATGCCACTCAAGCCATAAAGAGTCCGACCATGACACATGTGTCTCTAATGGAGCAAATCTAGCCAACCATAAGGATTTAAGCAGCAAATCAACTTGTTCTAGAAGCTTAACTCAACAGGCCTTCACAACGAAGTGGAATCAGCCCAATCACGATTGATGCGGTGGGGTTTGTTACTTCAAGTTTTACCCCTAAGATAGCTGCAAGTGCACATCAATCATAGTAGTATATTAAGCGATCGAATCAACACATATTGTTGTTTTGCAAAAGTCGTAGGATTTCTAACTTCTTTAAACCGAAAGAGAAGTTGAGGATGCTGTGTATCACGGGTTGCAGTGGTAATATCAAGCAGCAAAAGAGAATTAAACGGTTCTAAATCAATTGGTAAAAGGCGTTGGGTCCAGGGGTGTTCTTCGGGGTTCATGGATCGGATCTAACAAGCAATATATCAGGTTCTAAATGATTTAATGGGTTAGGTTCTTAAGCTGAAACGGTCGACTATGACTACCCCGTGTTCACGGATCTAGCCACCTACGTTTGCCTTGTCCCGCAGATATGAGTTATCATCCCACGATGCAAGACAACCACGTATACATATCATTCACCTATTTGTAAACACTCGCTGTGCGGTCCATCGATATTCCTAAGCATCCTACGGTGCGGTCCGCTCGTTAACCTCTAGATCAAGACAATAGACCACATGTTCGTGTATCTAATCGTCCTGGAATCAGTTGCTAATTGATCAGAGAAGCAAACATGCAATAAGAGCAAGACATAAACGAAGATACCTAAAAGAAACTCTATTTCTATCAACCTAGCGAAATCGATCCATGATTAAACCCCTTTGAAAACCCCCTTAAAACCCCAACTAGATGACTACTCGTTCATGGGAACGAGAGACATCTTTGAGATAAGAAAGGTGTGAATTGTATTGAATAAGAAACAGAGTGGGAAAACTTCTTCAAAGGAAATCCGAATGAAGAAATCTCCGTAAAGTATTTAAAAACAAAGAACTAAGAACAAAAGATCAAAAGAGAAGGAAGGAAAGGTGGCGGCTGCAGAAGAAATCTCTCTCGAGGTCTTCAACTCCGGGGCCGTCGATCTCTCTCTCTGGCGGCGTGGAAAGTGTTTCTGGAAAAGCTTTGTGTGAAGTCACGCCCTTTGTGAAGCCCTAAGGTCTCCTCTCCTTATATAGGCCCTCCTGTCTTCAGAAAGTGGGCTTCGCGTTATAACCTCGGGAAATATCGAATAAGTGCAAACGGGCTCGGAACGGGCCGGAATGGTCTGGCCGCACAAGCGACTAGGCGTGGCGCGGCCACTGGTCTTCTGAAAGTCCATGGCGCGGCTGTCCTTCTTCTGAGGATGTGCCTGACGGACCTTGTTGCTTCCTTCGTAACTTGAGATCCAACCGTGGGATTGAACTCAAACCACCTCGGGATGAAAGACAGCTGAAAGGGCTATCTTGTCTCCAAATATGAGCTTGATCTTGTGGTGGGAAGGTTGTCGTCTGATTCTGAACTTATGGCCCCGAGCACTTGTCCTTGAAGTTCCCGTTTTGCTCCAAAATGTGTCCTTTTGTCCAATTTCCCTGAAATGACCCTTAAGACTAGGAAACGTAGAAATCACTTTAAAACCGTTGAAAACCGGGTTAAACACTTGTAAGGTATCTTGAAATGATAGGTTTTAGGAGTAAAATATGAGTGTTATCAACGATTCAAATGAAGGAGTTATTCAGCTTTCAAAACCGGTGATCTCGAGCTTAACCGAATTCGACATATGCGCATTGAATGGAGGATTCCAACCGGACGAGGAGGAACTAAGCTATGAACCGAATTGTTATGGAACCTTGGTCCAACTAAGAAGCTCATCGAATTGGATGCACATCAATACCGGTTCAGACTTAAAAAGTTATTGATCCTACAAGTTGGTGGACTTGTTTCGGGTCCAACTACGCATCTAGGACAGATATCGAGCTACACAGCCCAACTCAGTCGTGGTCTCGACCCGAGACCACTTGGAGATTATGATTGGGTCTCTCCTGGTTCCATCAAGCCCAAGATCCGAAGATATGCCCATCGAATTCTCAAGTTACGCCCCATTTCCCAAAACGGGTCAACTTGGTTCTATTCCGGGCAAGTTCTAATCATGATCGATTTAGCACTTGTCAAACTTATTTATGGCGACCAGACGACTTTGCTAATCACTCAGAAGCTATCAATGACGTCTCATCATGCACCATCAAGCAAAGGATTAGTCGAATCACTCCACAGCTCAACTTTCCATATATGAAGCCAATTACATCAAATCTTGTCCAACGGATATATCTGTTTGATTTATTCGATCTAGCCTGCTTGGAGACCATTTGATTGGTCCAGAATGTTCTAAGACGTCATCACTTCATGCCCAAGTTTTCCATATACAAAGCACCTTCCAGTCTTCCTCATTTGGCCAACAATCAAGCATTAAAGGTCATATCAATCAAGCCTTATCTATCATTTAGTTTGATTTATTTTCATTTATGATGATTTATTTTCTCCTTAATGCTTTAGAACCAGCCTTGTACGAGATCTATATAAGCTCTTTCATTTGTTCTTTGTAAAAGAACCCTTGAATTTAAAATATAAAGTTTTTACAAAGTATTGTCTTTGTGATTTGTTCATTAGAGCTGTGTGGAATCACTTCTCTTGTGTTTGTTGCTAGTTCTTGAGTGTTTTGTGGATTCAATCACTTGAGTTTTCATGTAGAGACTTGCATCCCTCGCAAGGAATAGCCCTTAGGATCCTGCCTCTAACCCTCATTTATAGTGGAATTAATCGACACCCGGCTTTAATCCTCTTGTATCGTGCCTGAGACTTTGGTGGATTCCCAAGTCTTACATCAGAAGGTTCAAGTGTTTACTGATCACAAGAGTTTGAAGTATATCTTCACTCAACCTGAATTGAATCTAATGCAACAGAGATGGATGAAGTTAGTCGCTGACTATGAGTTCGAGATAGCTTATCATCCGGGAAAGACTAATCTCGTTGCTGATGCATTAAGCCGAAGAAGGACTAGTGTATCGTCTGCCAAAGATGTAGAAGGAGTTGAGAATCTCCTAAGAATGTTAAAGGCTGAATGTTCTGATTAAGGAACTGGAACCGTTGGGTTTGGGAGCTGCGGATCAAGCTGACTTGTTAACAAGGATTCGGTTAGCTCAAGAGGAGGATGGGAATCTGAACAAGGCGTTACAAGGTGACAAGACCGAGTATCAAACTTCAAACAATGGGATGACTTTTGTGAATGGCAGAGTGTGTGTTCCTAATTTGAAAGAGTTAAAGGAAGAGATCCTGAGGGAAGCACAGCAGTCAAGGTTTTCTGTGCATCCAGGAATGACCAAGATATACCGCGATCTAAAAAGGTACTATCATTGGGTCGGGATGAAGCGTTATGTAGCCAAGTGGGTGGCTAGTTGTCCGATGTTCCAGTTGGTTAAGGCAGAGAACCAGTATCCGAGTGGTTTGTTGCAAACATTACCAATGCCGGAATAGAAATGGGATATGATCACAATGGATTTTGTGTTGGGTTTACCGAGGTCTAAGAATAAGCATGATGCGATTTGAATCATTGTGGATCGGCTGACCAAGTCTGCTTATTTCTTGCCTATGAAAAAAAAGGATGGAATGGCTAAGCTTGTGGGGTTGTATGTCGATGAGATCATGAAACTTCATGGAGTGCCAGTGAGTATTGTGTCTAATCGTGATCTGAATTTCACTTCACGATTCTGGAAAGAGATTTATAAAGAGTTTGGGACGAATGTACACATGAGTACTGCGTATCATCTGCAAATGGATGGTCAATCTGAGAGGACCATCATGACGTTAGAGGACATGTTGAGAGCGTGTGTACTAGACTGGGATGGTAACTGGGAAAGTTAACTACTGTTGGCTGAGTTCGCTTATAACAACAATTACCATAGGAGCATTGAGATATCTCTGTATGAAGCGTTAAACGGAAGACCGTGTAGAACACCGCTATGTTGGACCCAAGTGGGGGGAGTGGAGTGAGTTAGGACCTGCGATAGTCAAAGAGACTACTAAAAAGATCCGATTTCTAAAGGTAAAGCTGAAAGAGGATCAAGACCGGCAAAAGAGTTATGCTGATAAGCGCCGTAAGGACTTAGAGTTCAGTGTGGGCGATCTGGTTTATCTGAAGGCTATGACTTATAAAGGGAAAAGCCGAGCAACCTTTAATGCTAAGTTAAGTCCGAGGTACATGAGACCATTCCGGATCCTGGAAAGGATTGGAGCTGTGGCGTATAAGTTGGACTTACCATGACCGAACGTGAGAATGTTATATCTGAAGCACCTCCGGAATTGCAAGAGGATCTAACCGTGGAAGGTAGATCAATCTGGGTGGTTGACCAGAAAGAGAAGGTTAAGCGTGGTAAAAGCGTTAAGATGATCTGAGTCGTCTAGAACTGTAAAGGCGATGAGCAAACTACTTGGGAAGTAGAGTCAAAGATGAGAACAAAATTACTGAAATGGTTTGCGAAACTTCTGGAAAAAGAACCAGATTCGAGGATGAATCCAAACTGAGTGGGGGGAGAATTGTAGCATCCGTGACCAAGCAATCTGATTATGGTCGAGTGGATCGTGAGATGGCCGATGTAAATATGTTCTGGGTCGAGTGAGTTTCGACTGTCCGTGAGAAATGGTCTGTATAGTAACTGTGTCCGTGAGAAATGAATTGTACCGCGGCTGTATTCGAGTAATAACCTATTAATTCCGAGAGAAGTTTGGAAACTGTCGAGAAAAATACTAAGTGTCGAGAGAAAAAAGGCTGAGCTCGTGGGCCTTGAGTTTGGTCGGCCAAAGTTAGAGTTTTCCTTGAGGAAAAAGGATTTCTCGCGTGAATGGTCGAGCGGTACGAGTTTTAGCCGAGAGGAATTAAATTGGACCGGCTATAACCGAGAGAAAATCTAAACGCCTCGGCTAAGTCTAGGCTGGGCGGTTTAGTTAGGGTTTTCACCTTATAAAAAGGGATTTCTCCCGAGGCCACATCATTCTATCGAGAAATATCCGAGAGAAAGAACCCTAGTGCGATTTCTGCAGAGAGAGATCAAGTTTCACTGAGCGATTTTCTGAGAAATCTCACCGTTTCCGAGGGTTGTTCGAGTAATCCGAGGGATTATCAAAGAGTTTTTGAGTTATCTGAGAGTTATCCGAGAAAGAGGAGTTTATCAGAGCAATTCCGAGAGCTGTTGGGAGATCACGTGTTCCGTTCTGATTCTGCGATTTCTGTCCGAGTTAATCGACTTGGAATAGCCGATTTACCAAGGAAAGGATAGAGTTTGTCCGAGGATTTCTGACCGGATTATAGCCGAGAGCAGCCGATCGGGCAATCCGATATCCGAGTAATAGTTGAGGCGTGTCGACTGCATCCAAGAGACGCGTGACTCTCACCGAGAGATTTCTGTTCTGATCGAGTTTTCACCGAGAAACATCCGATCAAATCCGTTTTTCTGATTGTCTAAGGTGAGTGTGTGTATGTGGCTTGTATCTAGGATCGTATGATTGCTAGATTCTGATATTTTATTGATTGCTTGTGTAAGTTAGTGGTTTCGGCTTAGCAAGGTCAATATATCTGTGATTGTGATTTGGTTAAGTGTGAACCTTGAGAATACATGATGTCTAACTAGCTCGTTTGGCTAGCCGGATCGTGCCTCTTGCTTGGGGGATGTGTGATTCTCGCCAGAGCAGAACCGAGTCCATAAGTCATGATCCGCGAGTTAGAGTAGATGATCCTTTTGTTTATGTGCTTGCTTGCTAAGTGTTTAATATTATGTGACTGGTACTGGTTAAGGTGGTACGGGATGACCGTATTCACTAAGCATTTATGGTAGTGCTTATGCCTCTCTTTTTGAGTGTGCATGTAGTTATCCAGGACGTTTAGTTCTGAAGGCGAGACGTGCAGGCATTGAAGAAAGGAGTGGATTAAGATTGGGTTTTAGGGGTTTTATTCGTTATGAGTTGTTTTGGTTTCTGGCTTGGTGTTATATTTTATAACTTAATCGAATTTGATAAGTTAGTTTTCTGTTTTAAGAACATCGGTTGTACGTTATGGATATTGATTAATTATGCAATGAGAATGAATATTTCATGAATCGAATCTGTCGTTTATGCTTTAAAAAATCTGAAAATATGCTATCTTTGCATTCTGTCCGTGAGTTAGACTCGGGACGGTCCGGCCTGGATAGAAATATCGGGTTGGGTCGCCTCACATACAGTCGTGTGGTTCGGACAGCAACCGTTCAAACTGTTCTTCACAATGCAACGATTTTGCAATGAGACATAAAACAAATGGATGTCACAAATGCATTTCTTCATGGAGATTTCACTGAAACGGTGTATATGAAGCAGCCTGCTGGATTTGTTGACAAAGCTAGACCTGATTATATTTGTCATCTTCACAAGTCTCTATATGGTTTGAAACAGTCTCCACGGGCTTGGTTTGATAAATTCAGTAATTACTTGTTGGAGTTTGGCTTTGTTTGCAGCATCAAAGATCCGTCTCTGTTCGTTTATACAAAGGATCGTGATGTCATTATGCTTCTTCTCTATGTTGATGACATGATCATCACTAGTAACAACTCTGAAACAAGAATTTTTTTTTTTTATATAATCTGAATAAACAATTCCGCATGAAGGATCTTGGTCAGATGAAATACTTCCTTGGGATCCATGCTCAGTTTCATGAAGTGGGTCAGTTTCTCTCGCAACAGAAATATGCAGAAGACTTACTTGTTGTTGCTGCAATGAGTGATTGTACTCCTATGCCAACGCCGTTGCCACTGCAGCTAGATATAGTTTCACATCAAGACGAACTCTTCTCAGATCCCACGTATTTCAGGAACTTGCCTGGTAATTTACAGTACATTTCTTTAACTCGTCCTGACGTGCAGTTTGCTGTTAATTTTGTATGTCAGAAGATGCATGCTCCCACTACCTCCGATTTCAACCTTCCAAAGCGCATTATGCGCTATGTGAAAGGAACAATAACAATGGGAATCAACTTCAGCAAATGCTCTGATTTTACTCTTCGAATATACTTTGATAGCGATTGGACCGGTTGCAAGGAAACTCGCCGTTCCACTGGTGGTTTCTGCACGTTTCTTGGCAGTAATATTATATCATGGTGCTCCAAGAAGCAACCCACAATGTCAAAGAGTTCGACAGAGGCAGAGTACCGAGCAAAGTCAGAAGCTAGCTGCATCTAAGATCACTTGGTTTTGTCATCTTCTAAAAGAGCTCGGCATTCCTGTGCACACAACACCAGAACTCTTCTGTGATAATCTCTATGCTGTTCTTCTCACTGCAAATTCATCATTCCACTCAAGAACAAAACATTTTAAAAGGGATCATCATTACATTCAAGAGAGACTGGGGCTAAGTACAGTTATTGTGAAGCACATCCCAGCTCATCAACAGATTGCTGATATTTTCACCAAGTCGTTACCGATTGCAGCGTTTACATCTCTTCGTAACAAACTTGGTGTTGCCGTGCCTCACACACCAAGTTTGAGGGGGTCTATTAAACACAAAACTGAAACAGCCCAGAAAGTTTGGAGGCCCAAGTCTGCTCAACATGACAATCGAGTGTTGGGCCACAGAGAAGAGAAGCCCACACAAATTCAGAATTGTGTGGAAGCTACACAACGGTTATGTGCTCTGCAAGAAGACAAAAACAAAGCTGGCAACCATGAGAAAGGTGAAAAAGATCATCGTACAGGAAATGTGTTTTCAATCCCAACCACAAACAAATTTGATGTTTTAACAAAGGGTTAGATTAATGACATTCTGTATGCAATCCTTAAAGTTTTAGGCTTGTATAAAAGCTTATACTTGTAACATCAAACTCTTAAGAGGAAATGAAATCAAAAGAATATTCAAGTCATCTTTTATCAAAGTTTTAGATTTGCGTACATTGGTGGCTCTGGATCAATTTCCTTGTAGCATGTGCTTCTTCCAACCGTTGCATATGGGTGATGGCCTCACAATTTGTTACTAATGAGTCAAGTCGATTTTGAATTATCTCGAGCTCTCATCAACTCCTTTTGATCCATGTCCTTATGATTATTATTTTTTTTTTTTTTTGTCAACGTCTTTATGATTTTTTTTTGTACACAAATACGATTTGTTCTCTTAAATTTTTATTTTTGTACACAAATACCAAAAACATTTTTTTTAAATAGCAAAGGAAATTTAAATTTTTTTATGAAAAACAAAAAATGGATAAACAAAGGGAATCTTTTTTTTTTTGGTTTTAAGAAAAGATAAATATAAACTTTGATGACAAAAAAAGAAAAGAAAAGATAATATAAAAACAATTCAAAAATAGCAGAAATTAAAATTTTCTTGTATATTTTTGTTTGTTAAACGAAGTAAACAAAAGCAGAGAATAAACAGTTTTTCTTTTGAATGTTTTCGATATAAAATGAAAAAAAAAATTCAAAATATTAAAAAAATTAAAAAAGAAAAGAAAAGATAGATTCATGGCCTGGTCTGGCTCATGTCTCCCGTGGTCAGAACTCTAGATGGAATTATTAATTCAGTCCAAGGTAGTTCGAGACTGGACTGCTTCGTATAGGGGTCGTGCCCTCCAAGTTTGAGCCTTGTATCATTGTTGTGCTCGGTAGAAACTTGTTGATTGTTATTGCAATTCTCCTTGAGGAAGGTCTGGAACAGTTTCTTCTGCATCATGGTTGTTTTCTTCCAATTGGTTCTTGGATCGCGTGGGACATCTTCTACGGTTCGACTCCCATAAGTATTGGTTTGATGACCTCACCATGGTTGGAGAAGAAGCTCGAGGAAGTAAAGATTCCAAATTAAATAAAAAAAAAAACTAAATACCAAAACCATATAGTTTCTTTATTAAAAAACTTAATAAAAACAAAATAAAACTCATCCCCTATATATTAATTGAGAAACATTTTTAGAGAGTAGGCTTACTTTTTGAACTATTTACAGTGGTGCCATTTTGCTGATGTGTCAGCACCACACTTATTCTCCCATTATTTTAATACAAATTTCTTTTTTTGATTAGACTAATTACATTATATGCCTTTAACCATTTATTACTTTTAACATTTAATTTTTGAAGATATAATTTATGACTAATTTCATTATATCATTTATTTATACATAATTCAACATTTAATTTATATTCTCTTTCTTTCTATTTCTTACCAAAAATATATCATACTAATTATTTTTTAAACACTATATTTATTCTCTTATTTTTGTTTAAATTTAGGTTTGTAAAAAAATAAATCATCACAACATCCATATAGTAAAAAACATATAGATTTTTTTATACATGTGTTATAATTCGAACTTTTTAAAATGAATATAAATTACTTAAATGATTAATAAATATGAGTATGTTTTAAAAAACTCACATTAGAAATGAGGATGTGTAGATGGTTCAAAATTATTATAAAAAGAACATAAATGATAAAAAAAAACTGTAAAAGCAAGAAGCTTGATTTAATAGTCATCGATATTTATAAATATATTTTTAGTTTAATATGGTTTGTTAATAGAATCATATAAATTAACCAAATAATATAAATATTTAAACTTGATAACAAGTTAAAAATATTATATCAAAAAGTCAAAATATTAAAATAGTTTAATATGTTAAAAACAAATAATATTATATATTCTTTCTTTACGAAGAAAACATCGTTTAATTTATGAAGATATTGTCTTTCTTTCTATTTTTTACCAAAAATATATCATACTAATTATTTTTAAAAACACTATATTTCTTCTCATATTTTTGTTTAAACTTAGTTTTGTAAGAAAATAAAATCATCATAACATCCATATAGTAAAAAATATATAGATTTTTTATACAAGTGTTATAATTCG
>JAHZTW010000005.1:7207171-7228691 GCA_020283515.1 Alliaria petiolata
AAAAAACTGTAAAAGTAAGAAGCTTAATTTAATAGACATCCATACATATTATTCATATATATATATATATATATAACTCATTAAGTTATTTTTATTTTAAACAATTTCAAAATCATCTTTAATAAAATTCTTTATTGATTTCTCATCCTGCGCAGGGTGCAGGTTATCACCTAGTTAAATTATAAGGTATATACACTTCAGAAGACAAGGAAAGACAACAAGAATGATTTGTCGACGAAGAGAGAGACCTCTCACGATCACTACAAGAAAACACATCTGAAGATCATATTTGTCAAAATCCGCAAACAAAGGTTCGTCGGAATTCGAGAATCGAAAATCTATATTTGTCGGAAATTTGACGAAAATTTTCGGCGATGTCTCCGGCTAAGCAAAAGGAAAAATGGGCGATAAGATGAGATTGCTCCTGTTTCTTTCACAATTCTTTTTTTTTCCCTCACGTTTCATGATTTTTTTTAATTGTTTGTTAAACAGAAAGGTGTTTTAGAATTTTTTATTATTAAGTTGTGGTGTAAATTTTCAATGTGAAACTTAGCCATTTTTGAAAAGTTTTTCTCGAGGTAGAAATTAATGATATGGTCGTTGCTTCTCTTATTCTCGTGATCATAACAGCAAAGCACTTGGGATTATATGCAGGACCGGTTCAACATTATTATGAGCCCTAGGATAAAAAAAAATTTTAGACTCCTAAAATTTTATTGTTTAGGTTTTTTACTGAATATTTTATTTTTTAGGTTTTTTACTGAATATTTTTTATTTCAAAGGTTTTTTTGTGTAACTTTTTTTATAAATACAAAAATATATACTTATAAAAACAAATTCATGGGCCCTTTTTATTTTAAAATTTTAAAATATTTAAAAAAAAGTTATAAAAAAAAATTATTAAAAAAAACCGAATCCCTTAGTTATTAGGACACAGAGTTAGACTCGGGTCGGTCGCACCGATTATCCTCAAGTTAGCCGGCCCTGGTTATATGCAAAGTAATGGCGTTATGATCTAACTTACAGTCCAAGTTACCACATAGACAATGTTTTGAAGATTGGGAACGATCCCAAGGATGCTTGATTACTCTATTCCAATCATTGATCATTCATTCTCCTTTGCTATCAAATCCAGTGGTTCCGACACGAAATCTAGCTAGGGTTTCGTAGCCTAGAACGTTTGGGAGAAATTTACATGTAAAATTTGACCAAAGGAAACTGAAATATAAGATGAAGCTTTTATACAAAGATTTGAGAATTAGAGAGGGAAAGAGATTTGTAAATCGGTGATAAAAAGGCGAGTGATTTCGTTCTCTCGTTTTTCTTATCAAAAGATTTTCCCTTTTGTTTTTTTAGATCGATTGAACATATGTGCAAAATTCTTTAAGTATAGACCTCAAATTATTTTTATTCCAACCATCATTGGTGTACTAATCGTATCATTGAAAAAACTACTCCAATATGCAACTGATGTACCGAAAGCCTAAAGCAAATTGCCTAAACCTAATGAAAATTGCCTATTCTCGGATAGCTAAATTAATATTCTTCAAGTTTCCAGTGAGTTTGAGCAGCATCAAACATTAGGAGCACTTAAAAATTAGTCAAATAAACAACGACGACAGAAGCAGCTTCTAAAGCTCTATCAACACTTTTGGTGTGTACTAGCAACATAAAGTTTCTGTTCTTCAGGTACGCCTCTAGCTCAAGAGAATGCAGTAGGATGTTTGGCTAATTTAACATCTGGGGGTGAGAATATGATGATATTGATTGATAGAGAAGGAGGGCTTAAGTGCTTAAAGAGTTTCTGGGATTTTGTTTCCAATGCTAAGAGTCTCCAGGTAGGAGTTGCTCTTCTGAAGAATCTAGCTTTGTGCCCTATTGTAAGAGAAGTTGGTACCTCCGAAGGATTCATCACTCGTTTAATTCAGGTGTTGAGCTGTGGGGTTCTCGGTGTGAGAATCGCAGCTGCGGAAGCTGTTTCTTCGCTCGTTTTCAGCTCGAAAAGCAAGAAAGAGATAAGAAAAAGCGGATGCATCGGTCCGTTGATTGATATGTTAGATGGTAAAGCCATTGAAGAGAAAGAAGCAGCTTCTAAAGTCTATCAACACTTTTGGTGTGTACTAGCTACAAAAAGATTTTCAAGAAGAGTCAGAAGGGTATACTCAGTCTTGTTCAGCTCTTGGACCCGAAGATTAATAAACTTGATCAGAGATACACAGTCTCTGCATTGGAACTGCTTGTAACTTCTAAGGAGTGCAGGAAACAAGTCGTTGATGCTGGTGCTTGCTTGCATTTACAAAAGCTTATGGAGATAGATGTTGAAGGAGCTAAGAAACTGGTGATATATCATGGTTTTTATGGTTTTTGACCATGATAAAAATCCTATTTATAGTCATTTTGATATTTTTAGAGTCATATTAGAGTCTTTACAGGTTGAAGTGCGATTGGAGCATAATTGTAGATATTGAAGCATTCTGGAGCATTGTGGAACAGGTTGCTGAATACATGAACCCGAAGGCGAAGAATTGTGGTGGTGTCGATCGATACCAGGTGTGGGTGTCGATCGACACACATCGGGACAGAAGATGTTCGCGTGTTTTAGAAGATTTTGAAGAAAAAGGAAATTGTCCAAAAGTTTTCCTTATTTGCAAAAGTGCCTCATTCGTGATTTAACTTGTATTTAAGGGTTTCAGAGCCATTGTTTTTAGGCAGACAAGTTTTATTCTAGAGAGCTTTTGGGAAGATAGATCCAATACTCTGTTTTTGAGAGATTTTGAACCCATTTGTATCTCTTCTCTATTCTTTTATGCAAACTATTTTATTCATGATGTTTTCTTTATTCACCATGTCTGAGTAGTTTTCTAGTTAGGTTTTGGGGTATTCAAGGGTTGATGATAAGTTGTTAGAATGGAATTACTTTCGGGATTAATTTGCTTGTTCTTCATCTGGATTTGTGATTAATGCTTATTCTAGTTTCATGACTTAGAATATGATCATAGGTTGTTTAATAGATGTGAGAACATTGTTAATCGCCTGAACTAATCTTAGATGAGCAAAATTACTATCTGCAAAAAGATTTGATTTAGGAATTTTGTGAATAATCGAACCTGTTATTAATGCTTGTCTGAATTGTTTGAATTTGCAAAGAGATTTGGAATTCTGGAATTTAGGCATAGAAAATCTCTGCAGCGAGAGTTGATTGGTTTTACAATTGTGTTTCGAGTTCTAGAACGGTTCTTAATAAATATCCTGACAGTTTTCTTTATGCAAATTGGAATCAAACCTGTGAATTCCCCATAGCCTAGCGTTATGTCTCCTGAATTTACTAAATCTTTAATTGACTGCTGTCTTTTAATTTAATATTTACTCTTAGCTTAATTTGAACTTAAAATTATGCTGTGTAACAATCTAATTCTCTGTGGATTCGATCTCTAAGTGCTACGATTGATCTCTTAATTTGAGAGAGTAGCTCTAGGCTAAATTTAAGCATATCAAATTTTGGCGCCGTTGCCGGGGACGTTGATAGTTGCCTACAGATTTTTAGTATTAGAATTTTGTCTAAGTTTTTATTTTGTTTTTGGTTACTAACTTTGTGCAACTTTCCCTTGTGTCTGTTTCAGGTGTATGTATAATCGCAGTACCAGAAGCAACAAGGAAAAAGAGCTTGTGATTTTGAGCATAGGCGAACTCGCCAAATTGGAAAGGACCAACAAGAAAGCCAAGAAGGAATCTGCAATGGTCAATCCAATCATTCTGATAAGAGACGAAGATGGTCACTTGGTTGATGCAGAAAGGGATAGGAGGAATGCTTAGGGGCAGAGATTAGATGAGAATGGGGTTGTTGTCATCAAGCAAGCGGTGCTAGAGGGTGTCGATCGACACCAAGAGGTGCAAGATTACCACGACGTAATGTTGGGCGTGGGAGAATACTGGGAGATTACAACAGGCCTGATCAGTTCTACGCTATTAGAGCTGCAATTTGCCCTCCTGCTTTTCAGAGGAATGATTTTGAGTTGAAGCCTGCTTACTACACACTTGTGGCTTAACATCCTTTCCATGGTCTTCCTCATGAGCACCCCATAGACCACATAGAAAGGGTTGAGGACTTGGAATCAAGCATAAAGGCCAATGGAGTGGCCAATGATTATCTCTTCTGCAAGCTCTTCCCCTACTCACTTGCTGGAGATGCTGCATATTGGTTGAAGCAGTTGGATCCAGGATCATTGACTACTTGGGATGACACAAAGAATGCCTTTTTGTGTAATTTATTTGATGATCAAGGTCTGAGGAGCTGAGGACGAAAATCTCTACATTCTCTCAAGGACCAACTGAAGCATTCAAGGCTACTTGGGCAAGATTCAAAGCATATAAAAGGGATTGTCCACACCATGGTTTTAGTGAGGTTCAGCTGCTGGGAATTTTCTTCAGAGGTATAGATTGGAGATATCAGATGGCGCTGGATGCTGCCAACAATGGAAATTTCAACACCAGGTATCCAGAAGATGCATATGTGCTGATTGAGAACTTGACATCTAGCAATAGTACCAAGAATGCAGACTTTGAGAGAAAGAATCAAGCTGAAAACAATGATGGAAGTCAAATTGCTGAGGTGAAGGCTAAGTTGGACTCTATGCATAGCCTTATGGTGGGTAAGAAGCAAGTCCAATTTGCTGCAGAAGTGGAGACTCTTGAACCAGCTAAGAATTATGAGGAAGAAGAAGTTAACTACGTCAATGGAGCTGGTTTTCAAGGTCAGAGATTTGGCAATCAGCAAGGTTATGGTTCCTCTTACCAGAAGCCTTTTCAAAACAACAGCTTCACAAGGACTTATGGTTCTTCTTCTTACCAGAAGTCTCCTGCACAAGATAATGAGATGAAGTCTATGCTTGAACAGATCTTGGAGGATCAACAGAAGATGACTGTGGACTTCAATGGAAAGATTGATGCCTTGTACACTGATCTGAATGAGAAATTCGAGTCCCTGAGTACTCATGTAGAAAAATTAGATGTTCAAGTTGCTCAAACCGATGGAGCTTTGAAGAGACAAGATGGATTCCTTCTTGGAAGGACTGACACAAATTCCAAACACCATGTGAACGCCATCACGATTTGGAGTGGAAGAAACCTTCAACCAGTGCTGACAAGAGGTCTGAATGCCAAAGAAATCATGGAGCTTGAGGACCACGAAGAAGACGATGTTGCTGCTGTAGAGATGGTGTCGATCGACACCAAAGCTGGGTGTCGATCGACACCCATGGAAAGCCACGATACTTCGAGCTCTGTCGGACCAAAATCGACCAGGGTCGACACTGAAATGTCGACACCACTCCCAGACCTTGTTGGGTCGATCTGAAGCTTCAAAAACTGCAAAGGAAAGGGTGTATAAGCCTAAGGTTTCGTATCCTCTTCCACCCAAACACCTAAGACAGCCTATTAGTGCAGAGAAACTGCCTGATTTCAACAAGAAGGTGAGAAGGATTCCTAATAAAATCTCATTTGATGAAGGTTTCTTTCAGAATTGCAGAGAGAGTTTTGAAGAGATTGAAGAACTCTTTAACATAGCAAGGAGTACACCACCCCCAATGAAGCAATTGCTTAAGGTGGAAGACGCATGGATGTTTGTTGTCCCATGCTCCATTGGAAGAGTTGAGTTTGAACAATCTCTTTGTGATTCTGGCTCTAGCGTGAATCGCATGTCAAAGGATATTGCAGAGAGGTTAGGAATTGCTGATATTCACCCTCCTCAGATGACTCTTGCATTCGCCAACTCTTCCACCGCAACTCCATATGGTACAATTCTAGACTTGCTTGTCAAAGTGGGAAATTGTCTAGTACCTACTGATTTTCAGGTTGTGGAGATGAGCAAAGATTCTGACATGCTTTTTATTCTTGGGAGATCATTCATGGCCACAGTGGGAGCAGTTGTAGACATGCCTAATAAGAGAATCTCCTTCTCTAATGTTGACAAAAGAGCTTTCTACAAAGCATCCCCACTGGTGGAACTTTCAAACACGTCTCTTGCATTGTTGTGATTGCTAGAGATAAGCTCGAAGTTGTTTCTTAGGAAAGACCTTGTGACAAGAGTGATGCAGATAAAGTCCTTGGTGGAAATTATCTCATGATCACAAAGGGACCCAGAAAAGGGCAAAAGTGAATAAGGGAGTGGAGAGCAAAAGGATCAAGAGAGATCCTCAAGTCACTTTGATACCTCAGAGTTGTGATGGAAACACAATTGAGTATAAGGTGAAGTGCAAAGGAATCTCAAAGCCTTTCTCCAATGTTAGAGCAATTCTTACAGCTGAGATGAAGGAGAAAATTCAAGATGTTGTGAAGTGATCATTGGGCAGAATTTTGAAGTTGAAAGTGTTTGAATGTGGAGCTTGTTTTGTAACGAATTCTCATGAACAACCTGCTGTCTGACCAGCCTTTTAAGTCAAGCTAATGACTTAAAACAAGCGCTTAGTGGGAGGCAACCCACTGGTAAGTCATCTAATTTTCGTTTTATTTTTCTTTATTTACTAACTATTCCCTTTAAAAAAAAGGGGGGGGGGCTCGAGGCGAACGCATGTCGACCAAGATCGACACAGGAAGTCGATACAACCTGTGTCGATCGACACCATACGTGCAGAGAGGTAAGTACTTTTCTTCAGTTGTTCGTGAAACTAACCACAACACATTGACACTTGAAGAACCTTTGCCATAGTAGTTAATTGCAGGTTTTACTAGGTAGAAAGCTGTAAGTGGATCAGTCTAACAAGGAGAGTCCAGATTCCTGGAGAGTTTAGAAATTTTGATGTTAACTCCACCCTAATGACCTTCAACTTCTCATTTTGGAGCTTGGTATGCATTAAACTTGATTCCTCTTCCAGCACTTTTAAGATAAGTTTGTCATGATCTCTCTTTGATCTTCCCTAGAAAACTAAAGAGTCTAAGTCTAAGAACGAAAACCTGTCTCCTCACAAGGAACACAATTAGTGAGTAGCACCGTTTTTGAGCTATGAAAAGAAAAGAAAGTCGATAAAAATAAAATAAAATGATACCCTAAAAAAGTAGGGAGAAATCGACTAAGGGAAGAGAAAATAAGAGAAATTGTGCAAAGATGTCTGTGTATTCATGAGCTTGGAAGGGAAAGAGTATAAGTTCTTTGATCGATACTCCTTCGATGAGACCTCACCTGATTTAATGAAGGGGTCAACAATGTAGAATCTGGATTTCTCTAAGGGGATTGGACTTGAATTGCGAGATTGCTAAGCTTCTGGTAAGTATACCGAAATTCTACCTAATGTAGGCTCTATGGTATGTGGATTCAAGAGTGTTGATCAATGTGGCGTTCCTAAGACTTAATGATTGTTTCTGTTTTCAAACCTCGACTCCATTCTAAGTTTATGTTTTGCTTGAGAGCAAGCAGAAACTAAGTCTGGGGGAGTTGATATATCATGGTTTTTATGGTTTTTGACCATGATATAAATCCTATTTATAGAGTCTTTTGATATTTTTAGAGTCCTATTAGAGCATAATTGGAGATATTGAAGCATTCTTGAGCATTGTGGAACAAACTGCTGAATATGTGATACCGGAGACGAAGAACTGCAGTGGTGTCTCAGGACGGAAGATGTTCGCGTGTTTTAGAAGATTTTGAAGAAAAAGGAAATTGTCCAGAAGTTTTTCTTATTTGCAAAAGTGTCCCATTCGTGAATTAACTTGTATTTAAGGGTTTCAGAGCCATTGTTTTTAGGCAGACAAGTTTTATTCTAGAGAGCTTTTAAGGGTTCCTGAATTTACTAAATCTTTAATTGCCTGCTGTCTTTTAATTTAATCTTTACTCTAAGATTAATTCGAACTTAAAAGTATGATGTGTGACAATCTAATTCCCTGTGGATTCGTTTCCTAAAGACTGCGATTGATCTCTTAATTTGGGAGAGTTGCTCTAGGGTAAATTTGAGCATATCAACTGGCAGAGAATCTCGCCCGGAGTAAGATTTGGGGAGTCTTCACAAGGCCGTAGGAGACTGCGGATACGTTTATTAACCTGTATGTAAGAAACATCGACGATTCCTGTTCTTTTCGTTTTCTCAATATGTTGTTTGATGATTTGATTGTTCATAAGGCTTGGTTTATTGAAGTAGGGATTGTTAATTGCTGATTAGTCTTGTAGACAAAAAAATAATATCTTTGTAGAGTTTGTTGTAATCTTCTTGGTGAGCTAATCATATCAGAGTTTGATCCTTGAACTTTTTTTCTTGTCCTCTTAAAACTTCAAGAACCTGATCCTTTCTCTCAAGTACTTGATTGATTTTATCTAAAACTAGGAACAGTGTAATGATTCTTCAGTGTCTGTCTGCTATCTGAAACTGTTTTGTTGCATATTTGAGTTTGATTCTGGTGGTATGTCCTGTCTGAAGATAAATCAAATAATGTTGGTCGGAAAGCACATGGCATTTGTTTTGTTTATACCTTTTTCTCAAATTCTCAACTTGTTTTTTTTTTTGGCCCTGTATGATTGTTACGGGCCTTACGGCCGTTAAGTTCTTTGGCACAGTCTAATTATTAAATCACGAATCTGAAGTATTCTTTTTGTTCACAAGTATTGTAAAAAGAGTTCAAAAAATGGATACAATCACTAGAGAAATGTTTAAAAATGCTAAGGGAACATGTAAACAAGTCATAAAAAGTTTCCATCTCTCGACGTGTAATATTCTTTGAAACGATATTTCTTCGTGCTACAAAGACAACATGAGATGACTCTCCATCTCTATATTTTGTTTCTCCTCCAGACACACTAATTATTTTCTAAAAGCTCTGTTATCTATCGATGGTGTTCCTTTGACTCGAAAGAGCAGAGCAAAACACTTCTTCATCTTCATGATTATTACTACAATGCAGTTTCAGATGTGAAACTATAACACGCTTTCAGATCCTTATAAATATTATGATTGTTCAATTACTAAATATCCTGGACTGACCTTTGATGTTAAAAGGTCACCAGATAGATATAGGTTGGGGCTATGTATAAGGAATTGCAAGCATTGGAGAGTAGTGATGATACCTTTGTATATTTGTTATTTGCCTCCTAACAAGCAGCCTATTGGATACAAATAAGTTTATAAACTGAATCTGAGTTCTGATGGCACTTAGAGAGATTATGCAACAAGGAGTGGATTATGCGGACACACATTCACGTGTTGCAAAGCTCTTCACATCTGCAGAGAAATCCCTTAACCTTTATCAAACCAAACACCGTTTAACGATTCATGAGCACATTCCTAAAATATTATATTTTTTTCCAGAAATTTCAAAAAAGCTTTCTAGTTTTGTAGGAACAATTTTGTTTTAAGTTTAAAGCATCATTACTTGTATTTAAATACTGTAATTCATTGAAATAACCAAAATCATAATTTACTTCCCGATTAGTTAGTGCTGTTTTTTGAATATTGTAAAAGTGGGAGTTTGTAGTGGTTTGTTCACTTGTTGGACTGAACATGGTAAATCTTGTAAAGAGAGAGGAACATTATGTTGCAGGGAACCAAATGAAGTTCAATGCCAGGGCTCAACAGAACATATTCGAATTCATTTTCCTTCTATCACCATAAACGTCACTTATTGTACTGGTGGTTTTACTATGCAAACCAAACTATGGAAGAAGTATGCACAACTCACAGAATTACAAAGTAAATACAAATTTTCACTCTCACTCTTATCAGATGTTTTACCACAAAATCTTTCAAATTTCGCTCTCTCGCTTCTCTTCAAGAGGGATTTAGAACTGTGAGAGCGACCAAATTGCATTTTAGAACTAATGTTAAAATACATTAAAACATATGTGATTTTTTCCGATAAATATATTGAACATCGGGATTTTTTTGTTGAATAACCATAAAAAAAACCTAACCTACAAACTAACCATTTTATTTCTCTAACCCTTCCTATCTCTCTCTATATTTTTTGGTTACTTTGGAAATTTATCATTTATTATGGTTATTCACCAAAGCATCCCTTAAACATATATGTCACATCCGTTAAGCATAAACCTAAAATGCCTTTTTATTCTGACAATCATAGGTTTGTACTAATCGTATCACAGAAAAAAAAACTACTCCAATATGCAACTAATGTACCGAGCGAAAGCCTGATGGAAATTGCCTAAGCTTAAATGGAAATTGCTGATGATCGGATAGCGAAATGTACATACTAATCCGAACAACATCAAACAATAGGTTCAATAAAAAAGTAGCAAAAAATTATTAGTTTGATAAAATCATAAAAAGATAGCCATATAAGCAACGATAACAGAAGAATCAAAGGACAAAATAATCAAAAGAAGTAATTGCAATAATGTTTGTTGATGACGAAACAATTAAAAATCAATAGTTGGGGGACTTGTAGAAGTATGGAGGTGGTGAAAACTAGTAGTCTACCTTTGGAGAAGGAGAGTAGTATGCTGGAGGTGGGGAGCTGTAGACGTATGGTGGTGGTGGAGACTTGTAGTCAACCTTGGGAGAGGGAGAGTAGTATGGTGGAGGTGGGAAGCTGTAAACTTATGGTGGTGGTGGAGACTTGTAGTCTACCTTGGGAGAGGGAGAGTAGTATGGTGGAGGTGGGGAGCTGTAGACGTATGGTGGTGGTGGAGACTTGTAGTCAACCTTAGGAGAAAGAGAGTAGTATGGTGGAGGAGGTGGGGAGCTGTAGACGTATGGTGGTGGTGGAGACTTGTAGTCAACCTTGGGAGAGGGGGAGTAGTATGGTGGAGGTGGGGAGCTGTAGACACATGGTGGTGGTGGAGACTTGTAGTCAACCTTGGGAGAAGGAGAGTAGTATCGTGGAGATGGGGAGCTGTAGATGTATGGTGGTGTGGAGACTTGTAGTCAACCTTGGGAGAAGGAGAGTAATATGGTGGAGGCGGGGAGCTGTAAACGTATGGTGGTGGTGGAGATTTGTAATCAACCTTGGGAGAAGGAGAGTAGTATGGTGGAGGAGGTGGGGAGCTGTAGACGTATGGTAGTGGTGGAGACATGTAGTGTACCTTCGGAGAAGGAGAGTATAATGGTGGAGGAGGTGGGGAGTTGTAGATGTATGGTGGTGGTGGAGACTTGTAGTGTACCTTCGGAGAAGGAGAGTATAATGGTGGAGGAGGTGGGGAGTTGTAGATGTATGGTGGTGGTGGAGACTTGTAGTGTACCTTCGGAGAAGGAGAGTATAATGGTGGAGGAGGTGGGGAGTTGTAGATGTATGGTGGTGGTGGAGACTTGTAGTGTACCTTTGGAGAAGGAGAGTATAATGGTGGAGGAGGTGGGGAGTTGTAGATGTATGGTGGTGGTGGAGACTTGTAGTATACCTTTGGAGAAGGAGACTAGTATGGTGGAGGTGGAAAGCTGTAGACGTATGGTGGTGGCGGAGACTTGTAGTCAACCTTGGGAGAGGGAGAGTAGTATGGCGAAGGTGGGGAGCTGTAATCGTATTGTGGTTGTGGAGACTTGTAGTCAGCCTTGGGAGAGGGAAAGTAGTATGGTGGAGGTGGGGAGTTGTAGACGTATGGTGGTGGTGGAGACTTGTAGTCAACCTTGGGAGAAGGTGAGTAGTATGGTGGAGGAGGTGGGGAGCTGTAGACGTATGATAGTGGTGGAGACTTGTAGTGTACCTTCGGAGAAGGAGAGTAGTATGGTGGAGGAGGTGGGGAGTTGTAGATGTATGGTGGTGGTGGAGACTTGTAGTGTACCTTTGGAGAAAGAGAGTAGTATGGTGGAGGTGCAGAGCTGTAGACGCATGGTGGTTGTGGAGACTTGTAGTTTACTTTAGGAGAAGGAGAGTAGTATGGTGGAGGTGGTGGAGAGCTGTAGACGTATGGTGGTGGCGGAGACTTATAGTTTACTTTAGGAGAAGGAGAGTAGTATCGTGGAGGAGGCGGGGAGCTGTAGACGTATGGTGGTGGTGGAGACTTGTAGTCTACTTTGGGAGAAGGAGAGTAGTATGGTGGAGGTGGGGAGCTGTAGATGTATGATGGTGGTGGAGACTTGTAGTGTACCTTGGGAGTAGGAGAGTAGTATGGTGGAGGCGGAGAGCTGTAGACGTATGGTGGTGGAGACTTGTAGTCTACTTTGGGAGTAGGAGAATAGTATGGTGGAGGTGGGGAGCTGTAGACGTATGGTGGTGGTGGAGACTTGTAGTCAGCCTTGGGAGAAGGAGAGTAGTATGGTGGAGGAGGTGGGGAGCTGTAGACGTATGGTGGTGGTGGAGACTTGTAGTGTACCTTTAGAGAAGGAAAATAGTATGGTGGAGGTGGAGAGCTGTAGACGTATAGTGGTGGCGGCGGAGATTTGTAGTTTACTTTAGGAGAAGGAGAGTAGTGTGGTGGAGGAGGTGGGGAGCTGTAGACATATGGTGGTGGTGGAGATTTGTAGTTAATCTTGGGAGAGGGAGAGTAGTATGGGGGAGGGGATGAATAAGGGTAGGCTGTAGCTGCAATGGCACTAATGAGAACAACATAAACCATGCAATGCTTTAACCATGGTTGCTTTTTTAGTTGTTTTCTGTTATGATACATTTCAACATGAAACCCTTTATATATAGTCGATTTTTTGTGTAAATATTATATTATCTTCTCCACTTGGGTTCGTGTGTGGCACTTTCAAACACATTTAGAAGACGTGCTAAGTTGTTTGTTTGAAAAATCAATGATTTGTTGGGAATATTCAATATAACTGAGTGTCCTGCAACTTTCAATAAGTTTGGGATGTTTTCTTATTATTATATTTGATTGATATCGACACAATTAACTAAAAGGAATTAACTAAACCTTTGATTGATGATTATTCTAGGCACAAATAAGATTTTTGTTTCATAACATTAATCTGATGAAAGCGAATTTTATTTAAGTAACACATGTACGTAATTTTATTTAATAGATCAATAGTTTGATAAAACTTTATTTTGTGATATATCTTATGCAAAAGAAAATCAAACTGAAAAGTGATTCAGCGATCGAAGATGATGAAAACAATGATTCAGCAATCAAAGATAATGAAAACAATGATTAAGCGATTGATTTCGTTTCATAAAGATGATTAAGTGAAGAAAATCAAAGTTGAAATTGATTTCATCATGATTCAGTGACCGATTGAAGAGAATAAATTTAACTTTAAAACTGATAGGAATTTTGAATTTGATCGAGAATTTTGGATATTTTGATTAGGTTTTTTATTATTTGTTTGTTGTAGTAAATATGATTCAATGCCACAATGGATATTCATATCACTAAATTGAGTGATGAAGCTTCAAAAGACATAAGAACCAAGTTTGGTTTGCAGTATTTTTGAAATGTTCGGTTGATAATTTCTAGAAAAATAGTGAGTTGTGTTCCCGGGGCCGGAATCCTTCAAGAAAAGCCAATACGTTCTTACCGAGTGGTCAATGGACTGGGCTGTCAACCTTGTTCTGGTATCGGGCTGGGCTGGTCTCACGTTGTCTGGACTCTAGATGGACATTAATTCACGTTGTTATGGTTAATGCAGAACGGTTTTGTAACGACCTTTCCCCTCACTATTAACCCACTAAACCTCTTCTCTCCCCACCACTAAACCATGTTTTTTTCTTTGATCATAAAACCCACCTTTCTCTCCCTGTATAAATACACCTCATGCTTTCATAATTCCTCACACCATTTCCTCCTCCTCTTAAACATCACGTTTTGCCTTTTTTTTCTCTTCAAGCTTTGTGCGTTTTTAATTTCGCAAATCAGAGGCCACCATCAGATTCTAGACGACAAGACGAAGCCGCGGCCACCAAATTCAGCCGAATCCGACGTTGCATGCGCCGCCACGCGCCGCTTGAAGTTGGTGCGTGCACTCCACGCGCTTCACGCGCCGCCGCCAGCCACCGCCGACCACCGCCCTCCGCCGTCGCCGTCGCCGGTAAGCCGCCGTCTTTCCTCGCCGCCGACCACCACTGCCGGTGACCGTCGCCGGAAAATCGCCGGTGACCGTCGCCGGAGAACCGCCGGTGACCGGTTCGGTTCAGTTTAGGGCGGTTTGATTCGGTTCGGGTCCGGTTCGGATAATCGGGTTATCGGGTCGGGTTATCGGGTCGGGTCCGATTTGGTTCGGATCTGGGTTAACCAGGTCCAACCAGTTTAAACCGTTGACTTTGACTTTAACATTTGACTTTGACCGTTGACTTTGACCGGTTCAACCTGTAAACCGTTTTCCGTCGTTCGAAAGCCGTTCTCACTCGATTTTTCGTGCTGATTTCAGATTTAACGTCTGTTTAAGCGTTTGGAATTCAGAACCGCAGTCATCTGCATTTTGCTAAGGTGAGGGTGGTTCAGACCAATTCCTCATACACCGTATATCATGGTAGAAGTGTCTAGGTAGTTCGTTCATACCTATGTGTATCTATAAGCATACATGTAGTTGTCTTGATCTATATTCGTACGTAAAGCTATATCTATATATTATAATGTTTGATGAGTGTTACACCTAGATCTATGTTTAGGTTGCCGAGAACGAATATGGTTATGTGATGTTTGAGGATTGTTTGCGGGTGTGTGTATTTCGTAGGGATATGACATGTACGGGTTCGGATGTATGAGTTTTAGGATGAGGCTTGAGGCCTGTGTGTGAGGTCGGTGTAAGGCCTGTTGGGATGGCGATTTCCCAGCAGGGTTGCATCGTCTTTCTTGTTGGGTCACGCGGGTACCGACTGAGGTGGCGTTGGACCCATCGCTGGAGGGGGCAAGCAGCGAGCCCAGAAAGTATTGCGGACACTGATTTCCGTGTAGGGGCGTGAACGCGTGGAGACCGACTGAGGTGGCGCGGGTCACGTGTAGACTTTGTGGGGTATAGGGGCGTGAACGCGTGGTGACCGACTGAGGTGGCGCGGGTCACTTGTAGACCCAGTGTGGTTGAGCCACAGTCTTTGTTGATTGCTTGTGCTTTACTGGATGTTCTAGCTAGGTACTTTTGTTATGATATGTGTTGTTTGATGGTGATTGATCGTAGTTTCTCTCACTGAGCATTAGTCAAAATGCTCACCCATCTTTTCCCTTTTCAGGTGAGTTTGAGGTAGTGCAGGAGTAAAGGTCTCGGGCTGGTGCAACGTTTTGGGTTTTGGGGTGACTTTTGGATTGTTTAAATGGATTTCTTATAATATGTTTTAAATAATGGGTGTATGTTTTTATTCGGTATTTCGGTTGATGGACTTGATTTGGAAATGTACGTGTGATGTTTATTAGATTTAATAATAAAAGGAATGTTTTGAGTAACTTGAGTTATAAGTTAGGGTTCGTAGCACGCCGTTCTCGATAGAGGATGAGACGGGTGTTACATTTTGGTATTAGAGCGGGGTGCCATCTCGGTTCTGACCCGAGAGGCGGTTAGTGTATAGAACGATTAAAACTTTCAAACAGTTTTCACAGTTTCCAGGATTTGGGTATATATTTTTGGATTCTCAAATTTTTCCGAAACGAGTTTCAAATTATTTTCAAATTTTCAAAACGAGTTTCAAAGTTGGGGCTTTCAAAATCGTAGAAGTCTAAGGCACCAACGAAACTACTCCATCACTTTTAGAACTCAATCGTTTCTAGTTTCTTTTCAGGAAGGTTTTAATAGAAATTTTGTTCCAGATGCCGCCAAGGAGAGGAAGAGTGCCCAGGGGAAGAGGAAGAGGTGCAGCCGCACGTGTGGTTCGGGAGGCAAGTTCGACAGATTCAGTGGGAAGTGTGAGTATAAACACGGAGTCAATGGGTACGAACCTAACTCAGAGGGGTCAACAGGATGACCAAGCCGCAACGTATGCAGCTATTATGACAGAGTTACAGGGGTACCGTGAACCTTTTGGGAATCAGATGGGTGAAAACCCGGCAGCCGGAGCAGAAAACCGGGGTGATGCACACCAGGAAGGGCAGAATGCGGGAGCACAATACCACCAGCCGCCTCCACCTCTGCCTCCGCCAGTTGTGCCAGCACATGTGCAGGGTCCAAGCTATTGGGAGGTGATGAGGGACATGCAGATGGACCATTTTGGTGGAAAGGCCAGTGCCACAGCTGCCGATAATTGGAAGAGGAAGGTAGAACAAAACTTTAATGCAGCCAGGTGCCCACCAGAGTACCGCAAGGACTTGGCCGTCCACTACCTAAAGGATGAAGCAATGATATGGTGGGAAGGTGTGGCGGAATTAACAAAGGGACGCTATGAGCCAACTTGGGAAGACTTTAAAGCTGAGTTCACCCGAGAGTATGTTCCTCCTGAGGCTACAAAAAGGATGGAGGGCGAATTCAACGATCTGCATCAAAGGAGCTTATCAGTGAAGGAGTACAAGGAGGAGTTTAACCACTTGAGGAGATTCTGTCGCAGGCGCATGGAGGAATGGGAATTGATCAGTAAATTTTTAAAAGGACTAAGGGTGGATCTCAGGAACCGGTGCTCCATCAGGATATTCGTCAGTCTGGCTGAGCTAGTTGAGACTACGGCTAATCAAGAGATAGGTTTGGATGAGGAGAACAAGCTGGCGAGAAATTTCCAACCAAGGGCGGTGAAAAGAACTTGGGAAGTAGCCAATACGGCTCCAGCATCAAAAGGAGCGAGAGGTGCCCTTTGTTATGGGTGCAACCAACCAGGCCACATTAGGAAGGACTGTCCGGCCATGCGAAGACAGGAAGTTCGATGTTATCGTTGTGGGAAATTAGGACATCTATCAAGGGACTGCCATGCAGTATTGGGAGCACCGCATCAGGGGGCGCATCAGCAGGGAGCTAGGCACTAGAAGCAGTTACCGCCACCACCAAAGAGACATGCAGTAGGTGGACGAGTCTATATGATTGGAGACCATGATGGAGGAGAGCCGATCGCGGGTATGTGAACGCTGCTTCTACTCAACTAGTTATTTACTTACGTCTGGTATGGTCAAAGTATAGTAGACTTAGTAATAGTATGGACCGTGTAGGATCTATTTTGGTTGGGGGAATAAGAGCTCATACTATGTTTGATACCGGGGCTACGCATAGTTTTGTGTGTCCAACTTTTAGCAAAGTGTTGGACCTTTAAGGACTTACTCATTCCCATTGCCAAAGGGATTGTGACAGCAGGAACGGAGCTACTGAAGTCTACTGGAGTGTACCAAGAGGTTCCCGTCACCATCGGAGATGTGGAGTTAAAGGGAAATCTAGTGGAAATGAAACTAAACCACTACGAAGTGATCCTGGGGATGGATTGGTTGTCTTATCATGAAGCAGTGGTGGATTGTCTGAAGGCACACGTTACATTTCCATGGGCGGAAGGGAGATTGACTTATCAAGTGATAGTGAGACATACGGGAATTCATATCATCTCAATGTTGCAAGCAGAACAGATATTGGAAAAAGGGGGTGAAGCTTATCTTGCCATCATTTCTATCGCAGGGAAGGAAAATGAGCCTAACTTAGACACTATTCCGGTCGTAGCTGAGTACGCGGATGTTTTTGAGCCCTTGGCCGGACCACCACCAACAAGAGGAGATGCATTTACCATAGAGTTGGAGCCCGGAACCGCGCCAGTATCAAAGGCACCCTATCGTTTGGCACCAACAGAGATGGCTGAGTTGAAGAAACAATTGGAGGATCTGATAGATAAATGATTCATTAGACCAAGCAGTTCACCTTGGGGAGCACCAGTCCTGTTTGTTAAGAAGAAAGACGGCAGTTTCACACTTTGTATCGACTACCGGGGGTTGAACAAGGTGACGATAAAGAACAAGTATCCTCTACCGAGAATCGATGAGTTATTAGACCAACTGCAAGGAGCTTCTTGGTTTTTGAAGTTTGACTTGGCATCCGTGTATCATCAGATACCTATAAATGAAGCAGACGTGCTAAAAACAGCTTTTTGGACACGGTATGGCTATTATGAGTTCGTTGTGATGCCATTCGGGCTGACAAATGTACCAGCAGCATTTATGAAGCTTATGAATAATGTGTTTCGCGAACATTTAGACAAGTGTGTGATTGTCTTCATCGATGACATATTGATTTACTCTCGAAGCATAGAGGAGCATTCAAATCATTTGAGAATTGTGCTTGACAAGCTCAGGGAGCAGCAATTATTTGGTAAGCTAAGTAAGTGTAGCTTTTGGTAAAGGAAGATTGGGTTCCTCTGGCATGTAGTCTCGGAGGCAGGAGTTGCCGTATACCCGCAAAAGATTACATCCATTACTGATTGGCTAACGCCTAAGAGTGCTATCGAGGTTCGCATTTTCCTGTGTTTAGCCTGATACTATAGTAAGTTTGTCAAAGGATTTGCCTGTATATCCAAGCCAATGACACGATTGACAGGCAAGGATGTAAAGTTTGATTGGACAGATGCGTGTTCTCAGAGTTTCACCAAGCTTAAAGAGCAATTAACGAAGACGCCAATATTGGTACTTCCGCAGCCAGGAATACCATATGTAGTGTACACTGATGCATCTGGATCTGGTTTGGGGTGTGTTTTGATGCATAAAGAGCTAGTCATTGCATATGCATCACGTCTGTTGAGTCCTCACGAGGTCAACTATCCCACCCATGATTTAGAATTGGCATTTGTTGTCTTCGCTCTAAAAATTTGGAGAGCTTACTTGTATGGGGAGAAGGTCCAGATTTTTACCGATCACTAGAGCCTGAAGTACATCTTTACTCAGACAGACCTTAATTTGAGACAACGCAGGTGGATTGAGTTGTTGGTAGATTATAATTTGGAGATCACTTATCATCCTTGTAAGGCCAACCAAGTAGTTGATGCTTTAAGTAGACGCTGAAGCGATGTTTCAGGAACTAGAGAAGTGCAAGAACTTACTGGGATGCTTGCTAGTCTCAGATTATGTGTAGTTACCGTGGAGGGAGATACAATTGGTCTCGAGGCGTTGGATCAGGCAGATTTATTGTGGAGGGTACGACAAGCTCAGGAAAAAGATAAGGTTTTGTGCGAACAGCTGGAAAAGAAAGTTTCTGGATATTACACTGCTACGAACGGGATGTTCTTGTATAGAAATCGAGTACGTATTCCCGATGACGAAATATTAAGAAAGGAAATTTTGTAACAAGCACATCACTCGCGTTTCTCTATTCACCCCGGCAATACCAAGATGTACCGAGATCTTAAGCAGTATTACCATTGGACTGGTATGAAGAAGGATGTGGCTACATTTCTATCGCATTGTCAGACGTGCCAGATGGTGAAGGCAGAACACCAGTTGCCGAGTCGATTGCTGCAAGACATGCCATTACAAGAGTGGAAATGGGATATGGTAACTATGGATTTCGTTACGGGTTTACCAATCTCAAGTGACGAAAAGAATGCCATTTGGGTCATTGTAGATCGACTCACGAAGTCAGCTCACTTTTTAGCAATCAAGAAAACTGACGGAGCGGATCAATTAGCACAAAAGTATCTTGATGAAATTGTAAGGTTACATGGGATACTTGTCAGTATAGTATCAGATCGTTACACAAAGTTCACATCCACATTTTGGCGAGCCTTTCAGAAGTCGTTGGGAATCAAGGTTCATATGAGTACGGCTTATCACCCGCAGACAGATGGTCAGTCAGAGAGGACTATTCAGACTTTGAAGGATATGCTCCGAGCTTGTGTTTTAGACTCGGAAAGGAGTTGGGTCAAGTATTTACCACTGGCAGAGTTCGCCTACAAAAACAGCTATCATTCAAGCATCGAAATGGCACCTTATGCGGCTCTTTACGGGAGACCATGTCGTACCCCACTATGTTGGACAGAAGTGGGAGAGCACCGAGATTTAGAACCCGCAATGGTTCAACAGACAGTAGAGCAAGTGGAAATACTCAAGAGGCGATTAAAGGAAGCTCATGACCGTCAGAAAAATTATGCACATAATCGCAGAAGAAATTTGGATTTTGAAGTGGGCGACTTAGTTTATCTGAAAATGAAGACATTTCAGGGAGGTTCGAAAACACGGAAGCTAAAGAAGCTTAAACCGAGGTATATTGGGCCGTATCCTATCATTGAGCGGATTAGGGCAGTGGCCTATCGTTTGAGATTATCATCAGAGTTGTCAGGCTTCCACGACGTGTTTCATGTGTCAGTTTTGAGGAAGGTTGTTAGAGAGCCAGAACTTATTTTGCAGCAGCCGCCAAGTGACCTGCGTAAGAATCTGACCGCGCTTAGCCAACCAGTGGCGATCCTAGAATGTCAAGAAAAGGAAGTTCAAGGAAAAATGACTTCAATGCTCAGAGTTCGTTGGGAAAGAGATGGAATCCACGAAGAAACCTGGGAATCCGAAACTCAGATGAAAGAAGATTATCCTGAACTTTTAGAGAAGCAAATCAGTCCGTCAGCCAAAATCTGAATTCGGGGACGAATTCTTCGTTAGTGGGGAAGAATTGTAACGACCCCCTTTCCCCTCACTATTAACCCCACCATTAAACACCATTATTTTCTCCACTAAACCTCTTCTCTCCCCACCACTAAACCATGTTTTTTTATTTGATCATAAATCCCACCTTTCTCTCCCTATATAAACACACCTCATGTCTTCATAATTCCTCACACCATCTCCTCCTCCTCTTAAACATCATGTTTTGGCTTCTTTTTCTCCTCAAGCTTTGTGCGTTTTTAATTTCGCAAATCAGAGGCCACCATCAGATTCTAGACGACGAGACGAAGCCGCGACCACAAAAATCAGCCGAATCCGACGTTGCACGCGCCGCCATGCGCCGCTTGAAGTTGGCACGTGCACTCCACGCGCCTCACGCGCCGCCGTCTTTCGCCTTCCTCCGTCGTCACGCGCCGCCGCCAGCCACCGCCGACCACCGCCCTCCGCCGTCGCCGTCACCGGTAATCCGTCGTCTTCCCTCGCCGCCGACCACTGCCGCCGACCAGCGCTGCCGGTGACCATCGCCGGAGAACCGCCGTGATCGCCGGTGACCGATTCGGTCCGGTTCGGTTTGATTTAGGGCGGTTTGATTCGGTTCGGGTAATCGTGTTATCGGATCGGGTCCGGTTTGGTTCGGGTCTGGGTTAATCAGGTCCAACCAGTTTAAACCGTTGACTTTGACTTTAACCTTTGACTTTGACCGTTGACTTTGATCGGTTCAACCCGTAAATCATTTTCCGTCGTTCGAAAGCCGTTCTCACTCGATTTTTCGTTTTGATTTCAGATTTAACGTCTGTTTAAGCGTTTGGAATTCAGAACCGCAGTCATCTGCATTTTGCTAAGGTGTGGGTGGTTCCGATCAATTTCTCATACACCGTATATCATGGTAGAAGTGTCTAGGTAGTTCGTTCATACATATGTGTATCTATAAGCATACATGTAGTTGTCTTGATCTATATTCGTACGTAAAGCTATAACTATATATTATAATGTTTGATGAGTGTTACACCTAGATCTATGTTTAGGTTGCCGAGAACGAATATGGTTATGTGATGTTTGAGGATTGTTTGCGGGTGTGTGTATTTCGTGGGGATATGACATGTACGGGTTGGGATGTATGAGTTTTAGGATGAGGCTTGAGGCATGTGTGTGAGGTCGGTGTAAGGCCTGTTG
>JAHZTW010000005.1:7238408-7315825 GCA_020283515.1 Alliaria petiolata
AAGATAGTCAAATAAACAACGACGACAGAAGAATCAAAATACAAAATCATCAAAAGAAAAAACCGCAATCATGTTCCTTGGTAACAAAACAAAATAACAATTAGTAGAGCATTTTGTAGACGTCTGGTGGTGGTGTAGACTTGTAGTCAATTTTAGGAGAAGCAGAGTAGTATGGTATAGGTGGTAGAGAGATGTAAATGTATGTTGGTGGTGGAGAATTGTAGTCTATTTTAAAAGAAGAAGAGTAGTATGGTGGAGGAGGAGGGGAGCTGTAAACATATTTCTTTGATTTGGAATCAAAAGCCAAGTCGAAGTTGTGGTTCGTTTATTTCAGTAAATCTAATGTTGATGTGTTCTTTTTTCTTATGAATAAAAACAGAATTGATCAATGGAAGAGTTGAAGTATTTTCTAACTCAATCAGCTGGTCTGAATGGACAGTGGATAAACTCAGCCGCTAAGCTTCTACAGAGAGCTTATAAAGAGCACGAGAATCTACACAAATACCTCAAGTTCAAATGTGTCGCATCCTTTGATAAAATGTATAGTTACCGATGTCGCTTTAAACATGTTTTTTGTCACTGGATTCTTAGTTTTTCTGTGATTCTGTCTTGTCTATTTTGATTACTAAATGCATTGTAATGGGTAGAGATGGATGAATGATAAAATGTCTAACTGCTAAAAGATTTTTTTTTTCTCATGTTTTTGATAGCCTCTTACGTTTTTTTTGTATTGAACTTTGATGCAATTATTTCTTTAAAGGATTGGTTTTCACCAAAGCCCATGTTCACCCAGAAATGCCTGCGCACATTGCAACACCAAAACGCATACTATGTGAGGACATTGAAAAAGTGAAAAGTTGTTTTCTTAATTCCAATTGGTAATGATAAGCACAGTACATTACTTCTCTAAACAGGTGTCTGGGCATGGCCGGTCCTGAGAATTTGGGAGCTCGAAGGAAATTAGAAAATAGGGACCGGTGATATTGTATATCATCAAAATTTAATAAAAAAAACTCTCATAAAAATAGGTTTAAAAAGATTTTTTGTGTGGATTTAATGAATTAGGCGAATTATTGTTTTTTTTAACTCACATATATGCGCTTTTTAAAAAAAAAAAGTAAGGCCTCTTCACTTATATTTCCAGAGGCGTGAAAACAACAAACATATATAAAAGTTAGATAAGTACAATTATTTAAGACATCCGATAAAAGTCTACAAAATATTTTTTAATTCTTATAATACAGGCCAAACGGGCAGGCCTAAAGTTGTCTCCTGAACTCAACAGGCCAAACGACTTTGTAGGTGGCACGCTCATGAAGGTACATTCGGCAGTAGCCAGAGTTGCCCCACCACGTGCCCCAGGTTTTTTGCATCACCAGAAAATCTCTTCCATCAGGGGAGGTCCCTTTAGCAACGGCAAGCATTCCATGATCACCTACACCGCCGAGGTCTTCGTAAATTTCGTTTTTTAGAGATTTCAAGAAAGATATAAAAAAATAAAACCAAAAAAAAACTCTGTTAAACCTATTTAAAAAAAAAAAAATCTTTTATAATGGACTAACAAAAATTGGAAATCAAGAAAGACAGCATGACTCCTATAATTATTTTGGTCTCCGGTACTTCTAGTACTTGAATGCTGCGGTGGAGTCAAATAACAAATCCTACCTTGCCAAGATCTTTGGTATCTATAAGGTATTAATTTTAGTCACATTTGTTTCTCTTGTTGTTTCTCTTTGCTTTTGTGCCTTGAGTGTTTTGTTTTGCTCAATTGCAGGTGAGGTTCCACCCGCCAAAGCATCTGATGGTTATGGAGAATCTGATGTGCGACAGAAATATCTCTACGATGTACGATCTCAAAGGCAGTCTACCCGGCCGGTTAACTCCAGAGCCAGCTGAAGTACTTCTCGATGAGAACTTCCTAAAGAACATGACTTAATCATATATTTTCTCACTAATTGTACGATTCTCTCATTTATTATATGATTCATGTAGCTCTACTATATATATATAACGATAACAACTTCAGAACCTATTTCTTTTATTATTTATAGATTTTAGAATAGATTTTGGTTTTTGGTTTTTTTAAACCACTTACTACGTTTTGTTTCAGATAATTCTAAGAGGAATAGGTTATGAAGACAACTTTTCTCAGTTGAGGAACAAATGAAAACTACAGGAATCACAATACATAACCTCTCTAAGTAGGTGCAAAATTTGGGGAAAGCCAAACTGTGTTCGTGAAGACTAGAGATGAGAGGTTCATCATTAAAGAAATCAGCAAAGATAAGTATGATTCGTTTACTGATTAAGAGTACTTCCACTACTTGAATGATGCATTGGACTCAAACAACAAAACTTTCATTGCTAAGATATTTGGTATTTATAAGGTGTTACTTCTAATCTTAGTTTTCTGTTGTTTCTCTAACCGTGTTGTGCTTACTTTTGCTTTTGTTCCTTCGGCATGTTTTTTAGGTTGTTTTTTTGGTCAATTGCATGTGACTTTGGCCCGGCCAAAGTTTTTATCAATTGAAGAACAAGTGCAACTTAGCTCCAATTCGAGACTCAAATGTACACATATTTACTATGTTGGTTCCAAAAGTGGATAATATACATATATATACATGAAATATAAATGTGTTACAGTTTCAGGTATATAATTACTATTTTTCCTTTTGTTTTGCTCAGTGCCATTTTCAAACATTTGTAAAAGTGGATTTGAAGCTAAAATGAAACCTATATTGGGTCCAAAATAAAAGAGAACATTTAAAACAAAATAAAAACAAGTGTGAAATTAAATTACATTTGGATGAAAACATAACCAAGCAAATGTTTGGGGACTTACACACCCGCAATGACGTCCTTTTTGTATAATTTCATTTGTATCTTTCGACGTGCCTTATTCTTAAATTGTGAAGTGGTAAGCAAGAGCAACATTTTTTCTCAATTGATTGTACTTTGATTTTTTTTTTTTTGTTGGATTTTCCTCGAGCTCGAGCATACGCAAAATTGTGGTTGTTTGATTTGAAATGACCTTAAATGTTAATAAGTGTGTCCTATGAAATCAAAGAAAATATTTGACTTGTTAAGCGTTAAAAGTAGGAAATGGAAAAGTTGGAAGTTGATGAGAATTAGGGCTTAGTGTCTTGACCATGATTAGTTTTAGAGCTGGAAAGCTTGGCGGCAAGTCCCTTCCTCTGTATTACTTTTGAACATCACCAAAACAATTATTCAATTAGGGTTTCCATTCTTTTAGCTAAGAAACATTATTCACGTCTCTGCTTATCAACCAGCCCTCGAAGCTATGCTTTGAGAAATCTATGTTGGTAAGATCCTCTCCTCTTCACTCTAATGGCTTCTCATCTTCTTCCTTACCGCGAAACCTTCCTTTTTTCTACACCCGATTCCATCTCTTCCTCCTCTTTGTAACTCTGCCTTTTGGCCAAACCCAAATGGTCACACAATATCAAGTTAAAATGGGAATACGCTATATTGCTTTGCAGATCCATAATGAATGTCTTGAAAGACCACACAATATCAAGTTAAAATTGAGGTTTGCGTGTTGGTATCTAGCGTTTTGACACATAATTATTCGACACATAAAACAAATTTTATATAAATTGTTATATGATGCATCATCATATATGAATTAAGACGAATTTCTATAATGGAACTAAAAGTAACAAATATGACATGAAATTTTAATATATTAAAAAATATTTTTACATCTCATGATAACTTTGTCTTGGTGAATCCATAAAAAAAAGGCAAATGTTGCAAACTCTAAACGTGGAAAATAAAATTTAGTCTCTAGCTAAGAAAATATTAATAACATGCATGTGAAACCACACACATATATACTTATATTTCTCACACGACTATACTTGTGAGGAGATCACTGAAGATCTCAATGATAGAAAGCAATGTGAAGATCTCTTGCGTAATTTGACGATTGCAAAAGCCTAATGGTACACGATTTAACATAACTTAATAATTTGTGAATTCAAAAGAAGAGAAGCATAATAGAGAAATGGAAAACAGCTAGTTATCAATACCTTCATTAGCTTCGTCCTGTTCTGTGCCTAGCTCTTCATTAATTTATTCATTTGACATCTTTTGAGGAATTGAGCAAAGATCAAAATATTTATCTGAGTTGTACATGCATATCCTTTAAACAATAGAATTCCATATTAGATATAGAGAAAGATGACAACAGATTCGTGTGTAAAACTGCTCTGGTTAGGAAGTCCAAATGTGATGAACATCAACAAGAGGAAAAAAATAAACATATGTAGCACAAGTAGTAGCACATACCATCTCGTGCTCTCAGAAACAAACACTACTACAGAAGGATCTATTGCCACTTTGAACATAGGTCACACTGAACCCATATGCTTCTCCAACACCTATTACATGATTTTCAGATTACTTATAAATTTTTGAATTCAAAAAGGTGAGAAAGAGAAAGGAAAAACAAACAATTAATACCTTCAACAGCCAAGAGTTGATTTTCATTGTGAAAATAAAGTAGGGATTTTCAGCTGGGCCAACAATGCTTTGTAGTGCCACAGTCATATTGACTGGCACAGCTCATCCTCGCTAACCAAAAAGATAGCTAAAATAGTTAAAAAGTATTATAACTTACTACTAACCAAAACACAAAGTGATAAAAGAGTTCTTTACCAGAATCTCTGAGATACAAAATCTTCTTCCTGGTTGATTCACAGGATTCCAAACATTCAAGCCAACATATCTAGAAGAATCTATGTAGAATAAACCAGGGGTAAGCGCATCAGGAGGATCTCTATGATAGGTTTCTCATTTGCATTCCAAAATATGGCTAAAAACTCATTTTCTGTGAGAAATCTCTGATGTGAAATGTAGAAAATAGGTAGAAGCTCTTCATGATTGAAATTTTTAAGATTCTCATCCCCTTCCTCAAAATTATCAGCTTCCTCCTCTTCAACATAATCCTCTTCCTCCAACTCCTCAAACAAGTATTGAATCACTGTTATATCAGCATGATCACGATCAGAGCTACAAGAACAAGGACAATAAAGTCAGTTATATGGTCATTTTTCAGTTTCTTGAAGAAACAAAGTCTTATAAGAGAGAAGATTAAAGAAGAAGAAAAAGCAAACTAAACGTCGTACCGGGATGCAAAAATTGAACAATAAGATGATGAATATAAAGGAATATGTGGGAAGATTTATACAATTGATGATATCTAATTTGCGCAATTAGGAATCCCTAGCTAATATAGTATTGGTGGAAAATTCAGTTGTAGTGGATTATCCAATAAATATAGTCCTTGAAGTACTGAAGATCACTGTTTTCAGTGAGATGAAACACAGATTACAGAGATTTACAAGCCCTATGTCATCTTGCATCTCACTTCTATGTGAGAAGATCATTGAAGATCTCAATGAGGATAGTGTGAAGCCTCTTGTCTATTTTGGTGATTGCAATAGGCTAACTGTAAGGGTTTAGTCTTTCCTATTCTTCATTACAAAAGATAAAAGATAATTGTGCTTCTCTATTTACTGGAACTTTTGTTTTGTTTCACGTTCTATTGAGAGGCAGCGGCTCCTATGAATTGAAGATGATGAAAGTTATCCTTAGAAGATGATATAACCTGTTCAGAAACAGGTTGATTCAACATTTTATTTGGAGGTTTTGCGAATGAATCTCCCATACCCACTACTGAAAATGGATATGGATGAAAGAGCTGAAATATCAATTGGGGAAAATGAAATTTTGAGTTGTAGTCAATTGGAGACTTGAGCTGAAATATCAATTGGAGACTTGTAGTCTATCTTATATGGTAATGAGAGTAATATGGTGGAGATGGTGGAGAACTGTAGATATATGATGGTGATGGAGATTTGTATTCTACATTAGGAGAAGTAGAATAATATGGTGGTGGTGGTGGCGAACTGTAACATAGGGTGGTGGTGGAGACTTGTAGTCCATCTTAGGAAAAAGAGAGTAGTACGGTGGTGGTGGGGGGCTGTAGACGTATGGTGGGGGTGGGGACTTGTAATCTACTTTTGGAGAAGGAAAGTAGTATGGTGGTGGTGGCGGCGAACTAAATACGTATAGTGTAGGTGGAGACTTGTAGTTTACTTTAGGAGAATGAGAGTAGTATGGTGGAGGTGGAAGGAAGCTGTAAACATATGGTGGGGGTAGAGAGTTGTAGTGTATGTTAGGGGTAGAAAAGTAATATGGTGGAGGTGGTGGAGAACTGTAGACGTATGGTTGTGGTGGAAAATTGTAGTATACATTAGGAGAAGTAAAGTAGTATGATGGTGGTGGTGGTGGCAAACTGTAGATGTATGGTGGTGGTGTAGACTTGTAGTCTATTTTACGAGAAAGAGAGTAGTATGGTGGTGGTGGGGACGTATGGTGGTGGTGAAGACTTGTAGTTTACTTTTGGAGAAGGAGAGTAGTATGGTGATGGTGGTAACGAATGTAGACGTATGGTGGTGGTGGAGACTTGTAGTTTACTTTAGGAGAAGGGGAGTAATATGGTGGACGTTGAGGGGAGCTGTAAACATATGGTGGTGGTGGAGACTTGTAGTGTACGTTAGGGGAAGGAGAGTAATATGGTTGAGGTGGTGGAGAACTGAAGACGTATGGTGGTGGTGGAGATTTGTAGTTTACATTATGAGAAGTATAGTAGTACGGTGGTGGTGGTTGTGAACTGTAGATGTATGATGGTGGCGAAGACTTGTAGTTTGCTTAGGAGAAGGAGAGTACTACGGTGATGGACTGTTCTCAAAGTTTAGATCCGAACTGATCCGGAATCGGTAGGAACCGAATCGAAACCGAATCGAAATCCTTTTGGTACCTATATAGGTATTAATTCTCTGTACCCGAAAGATTCGGAACCGATCCGAATACCCGAATGCCCTGGGCTAGTGATGGTGGAGAGTTGTAGATGTATGGTGGTGGTGAAGACTTGTAGTATACTTTTAGAGAAGAAGAGTATTATGATGGTGGTGGTGGCGAACTCTAGACGTATGGTGGTGGTGGAGACTTGTAGTATACTTTAGGCGAACTGTAGACGTATGATGATGGTAGAGACTTGTAGTTTACTTTAAGAGAACGAGAGTAGTACGGTAGAGGTGGTAGTGAGCTTTAGACGTATGGTGGTGATGGGGAGCTATAAACGTATGGTGGTGGTGGAGAGTTGTATTCTGCCTTTTGAGAAGGGTAGTATGTAGGAGGTGGTGGAGAATTGTAAACATATGGTTTTAGATGTGGCGCATACTTAGGGCCTTGTCTTCTATATTCTTGTGGAGGAGGTGGTGATGCCGAGTTGTATGGGGAATACTTTTTGGGTTGATATGGTGATTTGTGTTTATGGATCGGGGAATTGTATTGTGGTGTTGGATGGGATGAATATGGGTAGGCTGCAGCTGTGATGGCACTAAAGACCACAACATAAACCATGCAATGCCCTAACCCCATGAAAGCCCTTTTATATATAATCGGTTTTCTGTGTAAATATAATATTAACTTCCCCACTTGGGTTCGTGTGTGGCGGCACTTTCAATCCCATTTAGAAGACCTGATAAGTTGATTGTTTGGAAAATAATCATTTGTGGGGAATCTTGAATTTAACATATTTTCCCTGCAACGTTCAATAAGTTTGAGATGTTTATAGTATTTTTAATTTACATCGACACAATTAACTAAACATTTAATTGATGATTATTTTAGCCACAAAGAAGATATTTGTTTCATAACACTAATGTGATGAAAGATAAATTTATGTGAGTATCACATGGATTTGATTTTATTTAACATAACATATATAAAAATTTACAAAACTTGATATTGTGATATATTTAATGATAAGAGAAAAACAAATTGAAATATGATTCAGCGATTGAATATAATGAAAACAATGATTCAGCGAATTATTTCGTTTCATAAAGATGATTGAGTGAAGAAAATCAATGTTGAAATCCATTTCATCATGATTTAGTGATAGATTGAATATGATAATGGACGAATATGTTCAACTTTGAAATTGATATGGACTTAATGATGAGGATCGTTGATTATGATGGAGAGTTTTGGTTTTAGCTATGGTACCAAAACCACTAAATATAAAAAACAATTCAAAACTAGCAAAAAATAAAATTTTGTGACTTTTTTTAGAAAAATAAGGAAAACAAAAAACAGAAAATAAAACAGTTATGTTTGGTGTTTTCGATTTAAAATGAAACTAGGTGATCGGCTCGCACCGGGTGCGGGTTATAAAACATTTTATATGTTCAATATATAATTAATATTGTATATTGAAGTTGATATATTTGTACATTATTAATTATGTATTAATAATAACATTACATGAATATTTAATAATAAAGAAATAACGATAAATAAAATGAAAAATGTTATAGATTTCAATAGAAATCTACTATATGAAAGCAAAAGGGCTTTCTCCTTCTTCTCCCACGCCAACACATGAGAGAGCGCCACATGGCACTTCCTCATTTAATTTTTTTTAAAAATATTTTATTTAAATTAGATCTGAATCAAATAAAATATTTTTATCCTCTTATTTGCATTCATGGGGATTTGAACTCATAACACTCTCATTTAAAGAATACCATTTTTTCCATTCCGCCATGGGCACTCTTTGACAACCCTCTCAAAAAACGTATGATATTGTCTCTATATTTTACATATTCAATCATAAGCACTTTTTTTAATTTATATGTATATCAATTATAGATTTATGCCCCAGACGTATAAAAAAAAAAAATCTCAAAATGATAAATTGAAAAAGCAATTAATATTTTTTTAAACATCAAGTAACATAAATAAATATTAACATATGTACAATTAACTATACATAAAAACCACTAAATTTGAATACAACTATTTAAAAATTATTAAAAATAGATGAAATTCTAATTTAATTAAAAAATAAATAAATATATAAATCTTATATAATACATAATTTGAAATATATCATTATATTTTTTTTAGTGTCATTATTTTCTACTATATGAAAGCTTAATGGCTGCCTAAATGACCTGCCACTTCAGCATCTCAGAGTATGCCACGTGTCATTTATTATTTAATTTTCAAAAAATTATTTTATTTGTATTAAATCTGAACCAAATAAAATATTTTTATCCTCTTATTTGCATTCATGCGGATTCAAACTTATAATCCTCTCAATAAAATAAGCTTGTTCTTTCCCATTATGTCATGGGTACTCTTTGACAATCCTCTCTAAAAACTTATGATATTGTCTATATATTTTACATATTAAATTAGAAGCACTTTATTTTTTAATTTATATGTATATCAATTATAAACTTATGCTTTTAATAAATAATTCCTCAAAATGATAAATGGAAAAAAGTGGTTTTTTTTTTAAAACGTCAAGTAACATAAATAAATATTAACATATGTACAATTAACTATACATAAAATCATTAAATTTGATTTCAACTATTTTAAAAATCTTTTTATAAGTAGATAAAATTCTAATTTAATTTTTTTAAAATAATAAATATATTAATTTTATATAAAACATATTTTTAAATATATCATTATATTTGTTTGAGCGACTTAATCCTTATTTTCAAATAAATTACGGTAATAAAACTTTGGTATAAGTGCAAAAAAATATGATATGGAATAAATTAAGCAGTTAACTCCAACCTATAAAATCTTAAGACACAACAAAAAATTAAATAAAAAATCGAGAAGATAACAAATTATATATAAAAAAATATATAGAAGAAGATAAAAATAAAGAAAAACAAAAATAGTTACAAAAAAATACAAAATTTTAAAACAAGGAAAAAATATGGATTTAATGCAAGATATGTAAAATAAATTTTCAAAATCATAAATTGAAAAAAAAAAAAATAATTATAATATTAAGATATAGATAAATGAGAAGAGTATGAAAATTAAAGAATAAATAAAGATTTATAAAATAATGTATGAAAGAAATTGCACAGATCATCAAGAAAATAAAATAAAAAAAAATCTTCAAAAAAAAAACAATAGTCAAAATATAAATCTAAAAAAAAAATTATTTAAAACTTAATTTAAAATAAAATCCTCGCTTCGCGCGGATTCTCTCCTAGTTGAAAATAAAAAAGTCATTAACCAAGATTTTAAAATACTTCATTAGATAAAAAAGATAAATATGATAACTAAATTAACTGAAAATATTAAAAAATATAATAATTTATTTAATTTTTATGGTTGGCCTGCACGCATGTAATTTTTTTTATAGACATAAATAGTTGTAATATTTAAGTATTTATTAATTTTCTTATATATTATGTAAACGTTCTATTTTTATACGTATACAGTTTTAGTATTTAACAACAATCACACAAACGTTTTATATCGTTTTGTGTCTTTTGAAACTGATTTATTCTAAAACTTTTTATTTTTTTTACCGTTTATATTGACATATAATTGCAAATGTAAAGTTATATTAAATAATAATTAAATTCTTATAATATGTCTTGAATATTATCTATACTATGCTTTCTTTTCTCCTTACACAATATAATCTTGCCAATATATATATTTTTCATTGACCTATTGCTAATTAAACCAAAATGGGTTTTACAATCTTTACTTATCGTAAGAGCGGGAAGATGGTCGGCCAGCACATTCGTGCGTACCAACCACCTCACCGCTCTTAGGACATATAGAGATTTAAAAAAATATATACATTGTTTAAAAACTAAAATTAAAATTGGACTGTAATCGAGGTTAAAAAAATCTATGCACGACAAGTTCGCATGCGACTTTAACTTTTGCATAACTAATATTTATATCCACAAACATATTTGTGGAAAATTTTAAGTATGGCTTTTATGTGTTAAAAAAAATAACAAAGTATATGTTTTGTAATATGTATTTTAATAATGTATGGTTGAATTTTAAAAAGAAATAAATACGTATATTTATGCATCTAAGTATGACTTAAAACTAAGTGATTTGTAATATTTAGGTGTTGGTTAGTTTTTCTAATATTTTCCGTAAACGTTATGTTTTTACACGATGTAGTTTTTGGCGTTTAAGAACAATCACGAAAACTATTTCTATGGTTTTTTATTTAATCAAAATTTCTTATTTTTCAGCATTTTATGATATATGGTTTCAAATTAAAATTTATATTAATTATTATTAACAAAAATTACAAAGAATTTTTTTAAAATTTAAAATATAATATTAGACTTTATCATGAAAATAAATATAGTACATTGGATAATCTATTAGTAATTTTCCTTTTCAATAAAATTATAATAAATATTTATTATAAAACTTGTGAAATCATATTTTATAAATTCTCCAGTAGCTCTACGCTCATTTCTTCATCCACTATTGAGGAATTTGTTTGATGAAGAAAATAAATTTTTTATGGTTGGCATGCACGCATGTGTTCATTATAAAATTTGAGTTGCATATGTATTTATTATAAAATTTGTTTCTTAAGATTTTTTTAATGACTTCGTTAAACAAAGCACGAGAGTATTACGGAAAAACAAAACTGTAGAGATTTATTTTTAATTTTATTTCTACTTCTTATTCATATTTGTTTTATCTTATTATACTTTATTTTTTCGTCCACTTACATTTTATTTTATTTCTGACTATTATACTGTATATGAGTATGATATAAACTTTTTATTTATTTAAAAAAAAAGATAAAAATGGTATAGCGTATTTACTATCATATTGGATAATATATTATCATTTTTTATATAAAAATATAATATATATTGGTTGTAAAATTTTTGTAATCATATTTTATGCAATTTATGATGAATATATGTAAAAAAAAAATTGAAATCATAGTAACTATTATTTTCTGTTAATTTAAATTTATTAATTTTAGTGTTATAATCTAGTGTATTCATGTTTTAATTTCATTATTTAGTTTTAACTCAACCAATCAAAACATTTCATTTATTTTAGAAAAATTGACATGTCACGTTTACATGTCATCTTTAGAATGCACTAACTTTTATTGTGGAGCTCACAAGTGAGCATTTTTTGTTAAAAGTGATTCTCAAATAATAATAGGAAATAGGATAAAAGAAAGAGAGGACATAAAAGAAAGATAGATTTATGGTCGAAAAGGTCACAGCCTGGTCTAGGCAGTTTTGGCCGATAGTAACTTGTTGATTGTTGTTGCAATCTATATATATATATATATAAAGGAGAATGAAGTCTCTTCTTATGCATCCACCTCATCATACATGCTCTAAAATTGTGACACATCATCTATTATATAAAAGTTGGTCAACTCTCTCCCTCAGCTTGACACGTCAGCGTTTGAGAGAGTGACACGTGGCATTCATTATTTAATTTTCAAAAAATCATTTTATTTGTATTAAAACTTGCACCCATAAGGATTCGAATCCACAATCCTCTCAATATTAAACAACTGTTTTATCCATTAAGCTATAAGTACTACTTGACATCCTCTCTAAGAAATTGTGATATTGTCTCTATGTTCTACGCATTAAATTCAAAGCATTTTTTTAAACAATTGGAAGCATTTATATGGGAAATACATATTGTATGATCACATTTGGACTTTAAATTTGATAGTTTTATATGTAAATTTGGATTTCTGAATAGAGTCAAAATTTTAGATTTATGATTAGTAAAATAAATTTTTTTTTATTTATTATGTTCATGTTATCCGTTCATAATTAATTATATGCCAAAAATATTTTACGCATTAATTTTTTTATTTTCTCCAAAAAAAACATCTTCAATTTATCAAATCGTGCTCGTGAAGTCATCCATGTCCGTGCTTGTGAATTGGATAGGTGAAAACCCCGCATGGATGAAATAGATACAAGGGCTAGCATTTTTCATTCATCGATTTCTCATCACAAGAATGTGATCTTACTCAAGAGTCAAATCAAAATTTTGCATCTTCTAACAAGTTTGATGAGGATGTACATATCCCCGTAAATTTTTCATTAGGTGTATGGTTTAATATTTTTTTATAATCTTCTACATAGCTAATTTGAACTGCAATCGTATGTGAAAATAGATCCCAAAAAAATCTATGAAATTGAAATTAATCAAAACTAATATAAGGATAGAGATAAAACTCATTTATTAAACTTCAAAAAATCTAAATTAAAAAATATAAGCTATAAATACGACTGTTTAACTTTACGGAGTTTATGGTAATGGAACAAATTGTGGATGAAGACAGAAGGACTCATACCGTCTTCATTCTTTTCAAATTCCGTCCATGTGAGTTTTAGTTTCTTTTAAAAATAATTTAGATTTTTAATACATATTAAATTTGGACTAAACTTCCTTATAGAATAAAACCACACTTAATGCATCACCATTTTTGCTTTTTCATGGCACAACAAAATCTTTTGCAAACAAAAATTGTATACTCTTTTAATGTAAATATATAATGGTTGAATGTATCAAATTATAATTAATTTTGATTGTTGTAAGCATAAATGTTTGAGATATATAAATTAGACATCTTTGAAAGAATTTATAGAAAAAAAACTCGCGCGTATGCGTGGGTATTCTCCTAGTTCTTCTTAATTAAAGGCCGATTTGGAACTCTGGGGCCGTGCCTTCCAAGTTTGCCCGATAGTAACTTGTTGATTGTTGTTGCAATTCTTCTTAATTAAAGGAGGATTTGGAACTCTTTCTTCTGCATCTTGAGTGGCCTGAATCTTTTCTAACTTTTTTTTTCCGACAATATTTGCAGCCCCTAGAAAGTTTCAGAAAGCCATCGGTGTAACTGAGTTTATATTAGGTATGGGCATTCGGGTTCGGATCAGATCTATTCGGATTTTGGTTACTTCGGTTTTGGACTGTATGTCCCATTTGGATATTTTTTATTTTCGGGACAGGTTCGGTTCGGTTCATGTCGGGTCCGAGTCGCGCGGTTCTGTATCGAGGTTGAGGAACCAGATTTTATCCAAAAACCGATCGGTTATGGATCATTTCGGATTTTTTAACCCAAAAGTAACCATAATTTTAATTCGGTTCGGGTATTTTCGGGTATTTGTAACCAAATAAACCAAAAATATCTGAAATGTATCCGATTGAGTACCTAAAATAACTGAAATTAGTATTCGAAAATACTCGATTTATCCAAAATACCTGAAAAATATAAAAATATCTGAAAACCTATAACATAATTGATATATTCAGTTTATACTTATAATATTTTATATTTTTGTTATTACAAATCTAAATATAACTAATATTTGTTTTGTATATAATTGTATTTCGGATATTTTCGGATACCCGTTCGGTTCGGGTTCGGTACCGGTTTTTCGGATATGACAGTGTGGCTCCCATTCGGATATTTACATCGGTTCGGTTCGGATTCGGTATCTAAAAATTCGGTTCATATCGGTTCGGTTCTTCGGGTCCGATTTTTATGTCCAGGCCTAGTTTATATAATCGATATCGTAAATTTGGTTTCGAGCACTCCATGCTAATTTATCTGCTTTGGTATTTTGAGCTCGTGGGATATTCGAGATGGAGAAGAAGGTAGACTCATTTCTGATCTTCTCGTATTCCTCCAAATATGTTGAGAAAGCTGGGCAATCATCTGGGTTTGACACCATATTCACAGGTTCGGCATTCCGTAGCAAAACTCACTTCCAATTGATTGCTTGCAATCATACAGAACATTTCCCACAATAGAGCTTCAAACTCTTTACGAAATGGAGAAAACTCCAACGCACACTGCGGGCCTCCATCAAGGTCTCTCTAGTACCTGCATTGATACAATGCCGCCCCAATCCTGCCTTGTTTATTATGTCTTTTCACGAGCCATCCACTAGACAGCGCAATCCAGTATATCCTTGTGGTTCCACGATTTGAGGTTCAAATCTTGGGTAATCTTGTGGCACTTCAACTTTTGCCAACTCCCAGGCCACGGTTTCAGCTTCCGCGAATCGGAACACTTCTCTGGGGCCGCAATCAATATTCGAAATTTTTTTCTTATTTCTATCCTTCCAGATGTACCACAGTAGCCAAGGGTACATCTTCATTTTATCATCCTTTGGTAAATGCCATAATAAATGTGTCATAGTGGAGATAGAGCTTTTGTCGGGAAGCTATTTGGGGGCATGGGTATTGGAGATAGTGCCCATACCTGCAGCGCCAAAGGACATTCAATTAGTGTATGATTTATTTTTTTTGGTGCCATACCACATCACACACATTGAGTATCACAGTTGATGCTTCGTCCCTTGAAATGTGTGTTGACTGAAAGACATCTTGATATTATTTGCCATATAAAATGCTTCATTTTTGGTGGACATTTCACATTCCAAGAAAAACCTTGTCTAACTTAATAACTTAATAACATTAATAAGTTGTTGATCCGTTCTCTTTTAATTGGTTCTTCGATGGCCTTGGGACATCTTTTCGGTTTGACTTCCACAAGTACTGGTTTGATGATCTCATTAATTGGTTGGAGAAGAAGCTCGAGAAAGTTTTTTTAAAAAAAGGTAAAGAGAGTTAATTAATAGCAAGAGGATTGTTGGAGCTGGATTTCACACATGAAATTCGGTGCAGGAAAAGCCCATTATGTAACTGATCCAAAAATTTCTTAGCTTCAGGACGGCCCAACAAGACGATCTGAACACATCTGCAATCATCACCCAAGCCCAAATGCTTAACAAAGGAGTTGAGCTTTGAACTCGTTGGGGAAGATCATAACGTATTCGAATATTAATGAAGTATCTTGCCAAGTTGGATTCGGCCCGAGATCGATGAGACAGAGTGACGCACGTGTCCCGAGATAAGCGAAGAGGTTGAATTCGTCAAGAGGATTATATAAAGGAGTTTGCGGCTTTAGTTTGGATCTATCTATTATCTAGCTGGAAACACATTGTATGCTCTACGAGCTCTTTTCATTTCATCTCTTTCAGAGAAACTTTGTACTCATTTCATCCATAAGTATAATTATACAACTCTAATTCATCGAATACTTGTTTATATCACAATCCCTTCATAGAGCTTCTAGCCCTCATTTTTCCCATAGTTTCTTCTTACAAAATACACAAATATTTAAGTGCGGGTTTTATTGCCCACCAAAATTACATCTTTTTATCATAATTATAATTAATTTTAAGCAATAAAAAATCGTGTTTTTTTTTAATCGTAATAATTATAGAAATTTTTTGTATCATCATTTCTCATTCTATATATTTTTATTTATACTATTTTAATAATATTTTTAAAATTTAAGTATACGAAATTTTTTCTCGCCATTTCCTAGGGAGTTTTCTAGTAATCGAAAAGAAAAACAAAACAAAACTCCGAATACGGTAAACGAAGCAGGCCTTACGCCGAAAGGGGTAAATTGGGCAAGAGTCCCGAAGTGAAAACCAGCAAATGGAGAAGCTGAAGCTGAAGCATCACGGTTTCATTTGCGAATCTGCGATCTAGGGTTTCAGTTCTCGGCTTCATCTTCTTGTAGTTTGGTTCCGAAGGAGTCTCTTCAATGGGGAGAATACGGAGATATGATAACAAGTTCTATTGGGAGATTAAGGATTTCTCCACTTTGCGATCTGAGATCGTTTATTCTAAGGAATTTATCATCGGTGGCTGCAAATGGTAAGAGGACAACTTGTTCTTGATTTTTCTTTTTATGTCTTCCGTCAAATTTTTGTGTGACACATTGAATGGTTTGTTTTGCTTATTTACAGGCGTCTTATAGCCTATCCCAATGGAGCTAGGATTAAAAAGCATATGTCTCTATATCTAGAGGTTGCTGATTCTAAACATTTGCCTTCTGGATGGAGAAGACACACAAGATTGATCCTGAAGGTTGTAAATCAACGCTGGGATCAACACTCCGTAGTGAAAAGTGATTCTTTCAACACTCTCTTTTGATTATATTTTTAGTAAAAGTTACAGACTTTTTGTGGTTTTATTAAGAGTTGTATGTTTTCGTGAAACTGCAGGTAAAAACAAGTGGTTTGATCAGAAGACTCCCGCCGCTGGGTTTTCGACCATGATTCATCATTCTAAGCTTTGTGGTGATGAAGGGTTTATTGTAAATGGAGAAGTCGTGATTGGAGTCACTATTGATGTTTATCAAGTTATTGGCAAAGTAGATGATGTTATAGAGCTCTCTGAGGAAGAGGAATCTGAAAAGGATTCCGAGGATGAGGAATCTGAAAAGGATTCAGAGGAGGAATCTAAAGAAGGATCTAAAAAGGAATCTGAAGAGTCAAGCCCTCCTCTGAAGAAGACTAAGCTAAATGATGATGGTGCCAAGTCTAATGAGTCACTCAACAGGACTCTACAAGTGAAGGAAAGCATTGATGTGAATGGTTTTCAAGTTCTTCCTTCACAGGTAACAAGCATCTTAATAAAGATGCAAACTTTATAGAAAAATTTGATGATTTTGGGACAAGATGCAAACTTTCAACTTCTTTTTTTTTTTAATGTATGAGTAGTAGAACATTTCTAAATACAGAGACCATATGTGTATACACTTCTGCTTTTGGATTTGTATACAAATAGATTTTTTATAAGTATTCATCTTTTCTCCTCTGCAGGTGGATTTTGTGAGACGTTTATTTGAAAAAACACCCAGACATGGCATTAGAGTTCCGAGCAAAGAACCAACATCTGAGGACAGCATCAATGAATGTCCTCCTCAGCTTAATCGAGACACTGTGCCAGTCACCTCATGAGCTCTCCAATGAAGATTTGGTGGAAGGAGAGAATGCATTAGCATACGTCCAAGACGCGGGCTTTAAGGTGGATTGGTTGGAAAAGAAGCTGGAGGAAGTGAAGGAAAAGAAGAAGGAAGAGCAGAGTTGTGAGATGATATATCATGGTTTTTACCGGTTTTTGACCATGATATAAGTCTTATTTATAGAGTTTTTTGGTCTTTTTAGAGTCCTATTAGAGTCTTTGAAGGTTCAGGTACGTTTTGCGCATAATTGGAGATTTTGAAGCTTTTTGGAGCATTGAGGAAGAAGATGCTGAAAATGTGAAGTTGGAGAATTGTTGGATGAACAGTGTCGATCGACACTGTTCACTAGTGTCGATCGACACCACTCGAGCCAAGCCAAACCGCCTAATTTTGCAAGTTTTTAAGAAAAGAAAATTGCCCAAAAAGTTTTCCTTATTTATGAAAGTGCCCAATTCGTGTTTCGGACCTTATATATAGTTTTCAAAGCTGTTGTTTAGGCATTATCTCATATTTTAAGAATCATAGAAGTTTAAGTTTTTGGAGAGAAAAGTCAGACTCCTTTAGAGCAGATTTGGAACTCCTTTATTTTCTTCTATTAATTTCTTTTATGCTTTCTATTCAAATAATGATTTATGTTTCATTGATCATGTCTGAGTAGTTTACTAGTTAGGTTTAGGGTTTTTTCAAAGGTGATTGATGAATTGTTAGGTCGAATTAAATTGTTAGGATAAAATCATTAGAGTTCTTCATCTGGATTTGTGATTAATGCTTATTCTAGCTTCATGACCTAGAATCTGATCTTAGGTTAATTAATAGATGCTAGAGTATTATTGATTGCCTGAACTAATGTTAGATGAGCAAAATACATTTTCGCAAAGAGATTTGGTTTAGGGTTTTGTGAACAATCGAACCTGAACTTTAATGCTTGTTTGAATTGTTAGAATTTGCAAAGAGATTTGGAATTCTAGGGTTTAGACATAGATAATCTTCGCAGCGAGAGTTGGTTGATTTTACATTAGTGTTTCGAGTTCAAGAACAGTTCCTCATATTTCCTAACATTCTGTCTAGATCTACAATTAGGATTCACCTGAGAATTTCCCTAAACCTAGTGTATCGTCTCCTGAATCTAAGTCTTTTAATTGCTTTCTATCTTTTACATTTAATCTTTCTTCTTAGCTTAATTCGAAATTAGAAATTCGTTGTGTGAATATCCCTTCCCTGTGGATTCGATCCCTAAATACTACAGTGGTCTCTTAATTAGAGAGAGTAGCTCTAGGGTAAATTTGAGAGCATATCAAATTTTGGCGCCGTTGCCGAGGAAGGAGATTAGTTGCCTACAAATTTCTAGTATTAGAATTTTGTCTAGGTTTTTATTTTTAGTTACTGACGCTTTTAGTTTCTTATTTTTGGTTTCAGGTGCATGCCCAGTACCAGAAGCAACAAGGAAAAGGAGCTAATCGCACTCAACCAGGAACTCGGCCGTCTCGAACGTACGAACCGAAAGTCTGCACGAGTGTCGATCGACACCAACACTAGCATCGATCGACACCCTGCGCAAACCGAGATGGCGGAGCCTGTGATCATGATTCGTGATGAGACTGGAAACTTCACAGATCTAGACGGCAATAGGAGAAACAATCGTGGCCAGAGACTTGATGATAATGGAGCTGTTATCATTGAGCAAGCAATGCAAGCCGCACATGCAGACGTTGGACGCGGAAGAACACTTGGTGAATACAACAGACCAGACCAGTTCTATGCTAATAGAGTTGTGATCCGTCCTCCTGCATTCCAGAGGAATGACTTCGAGCTGAAGCCTGCTTATTTCACACTGGTGGCTCAGCATCTCTTCCATGGTCTTCCTCAAGAGCATCCCATGGACCATATTGAGAGGTTCGAGGACTTGGCATCAAGCATCAAGGCTAATGGAGTATCCAATGATTATCTCTTCTGCAAGCTTTTCCCTTACTCGCTTGCTGGAGATGCATCATACTGGCTGAAGCAGTTGGATCCAGGATCCTTGACCACTTGGGAAGAAACAAAGAATGCATTCTTATGCAACTTCTTTGATGATGCAAGATCCGAAGAGCTGAGGACAAAGATCACTACATTCTCCCAAGGACCTACTGGAGCATTAAAGGCTTCTTGGGTGAGATTCAAAGCTTACCAAAGGGACTGCCCACATCATGGTTTCAGCGAGCCGCATCTTCTCGAAATCTTCTACCGAGGGATCGATTGGAGGTACCAGATGGCCTTAGATGCTGCGAGCAATGGCAACTTCAACACCAGATATCCAGATGACGCGATGGTGCTTATAGAGAATTTGACCTCTTGCAACAGCACCAAGAATGCAGACTTTGAGAGGAAAGAACATGCTGGTGCAAATGGAGGAAGCCAAATAGCTGAGGTTAACAGGAAGCTTGACATCTTGGTGGGTAATAAGCAAGTTCACTTTGCTAATGAGGTGTTGACATTCGAGCCTGAGGAAGAAGAGGTTAACTACATCAATGGAGCTGGTTTTCAAGGTCAAAGGTTTGGCAATCAGCAAGGCTATGGTTCTTCTTACCAGAAGCCTTTTCAGAACAACAACTTCCAGAGAACTTATGGTTCTTCTTCTTACCAAAAGCCTCCTGCACAAGACAATAAGATGGAGTCTATGCTAGAGAAAATTCTGGAGGGACAGCAGAAGATGACAGTGGATTTCAATGGAAAGATTGATTCACTGTACCAAGACTTGAATGGGAAGATCGATTGCTTAAACTCTCATATGAAGCAATTGGATGTTCAAGTTGCTCAAACTGCTGGAGCTTTGAAGAGATAAGATGGGTTCCTTCCTGGAAAAACTGATACAAATCCCAGACATCATGTTAATGCTATCATGGTAGGAAGTACAGAAAATTTCGCAGAGCTTGAAGAGATCGAAGAGCTAGATGAAAAACACGATTCTACAGTTGCAGAGTTGGCGTCGATCGACACCACTGCTGAGTATCGATCGACACCACTAGAAAAGTCCGACGATTCAAGCTTTGAAGAAGCAAAATCGAGCAGGATCGACACGATTAAGTCGACATCAGATACTAGTGTCGATCGACACCATGAGGGTATCGATCGACACCATGCCCAGACTTCGCTGGATCGACCTGAAGCTTCAAATATTGCAGAAAAAAGGTGTATAAACCCAAAATACCTTATCCCAGGCCTCCTAAAAAGTCTAAACAGGAGATAGAAGAAGCAAGATGCAAGAAAATGATGGTTAAGCTGATGGTTGAGGTACTCCTAGTTGATGCAGTCAAACATTCACCTGCATTAAGAAGATATGTCAAGAGAATGGTTGTCAATGGTGTGAGTCCTGAGGAAGGATCATTGCTTACCAGAGAAATTAATGCAATCCTCTTGAACATAGTTCCAAGGAAGAAGAATAAGGTGAGAGTTTCTGAACAAGTCAGTGCTGTAATTCAGAGGAGGATTCCAGAGAAGTTACCCGATCCAGGGAACTTTGTGTTAGATTGCTCAATCTCAACAGGAAGGTTTCCTCATTCTCTCTGTGATCTAGGTTCCAGTATCAACTTGATACCATACTCAGTTGTTGTTCGACTTGGAATGACTGATTTCAAGCCAACCAGAATCTCCCTTGTCCTAGTTGATCGATCTAAGAGAACCGCAGAAGGTGTTCTAGAAGATGTTCCCTTGAAGATTGAAGGTTGCATGATTCCCACAGACTTTGTGGTGTTGAAATATGATGAAGAACCTACATATCCTCTTATTTTGGGAAGATCATTCTTGCCTTCAGCTGGTGTCATTATTGATGTGAGGAAAGAGAAAATAGAGCTTGACTTGGGTGATGCTGTCATGATTGACATGGACAAGTTAAGGGGACCTTCCACCATCAATGGTCAATCTTTTTCAGCAGAGATTTCTATGGATCAAGATCCAATCATGGAACATTCAGATGCCATTAATGCTGGGTTTGACAAGGAGCTGGATTCTAAAGAGCAAGTGAACAAGGTGGTTGTTCAAGAGGCATTGGCTGAGAATTCTGAGAAAGTTGTGGAGCTTGAAGACTGGAGTGGAAACAATCATATCTTCAGGACTATGGGCGAAGATGAAGGTCTAATCAATGCCAAGTTGATGGAGGAAGACGTTTTTGTGATGTAGGCAAGGATTGCAGAGCTGAATTGCAGAAGGAGTGCAGAGATTCGAGCTGCAGAGTTGGTGTCGATCGACACCACTCCTAGGGTCGATCGACACCGTTTGCGGATCACACCAGAAGCTGTTTCCAATGCTGCAATTCCATCACATGTTGTCAAACAGACAACTCCGAATCCTACAGCCCAGAAACCTCGAAGGAAGCAAAGGTACGCACTCCCTGGAATCAATTCCAAACCCCCTGATCTTATCAATAAAAATACCAAAAGTTCAAAAGCTGCTTCACACTTATGCAAGCCACGAGATTCTCGTAGAGGGCTTGGTGTTTCTTTTGATGATTCTGTAGGAAAACGAAGTGTCCCACCCAAACTCAACTCTCACCCTGCTGTTGTTCCTCATTTCCTTGGTCACTTTCATGCACCTACTACCTATACACCACCATGGATGAGAAGACATTCGTCTGGGAAGAATTTGATGCCACCCTCTGACCCACCAGATGTCTGAACCCCAACACAGTCAAGATAATGACTGAAAACGAGCGCTGAGTGGGAGGCAACCCACTGTTAGGTACGTTTTTCTTTTTATTTTGTTTTGGTTTTACTATGTCTTATTTTTAGTCAGTTGAAAAAAAAAGACATTGGACTCGACACACACCAGTGTCGATCGACACCACGCGCAAACGAAGGTAAGTCTTCTATCTGGTCTTTTAAGTTGTTTATAATCCTTCTTTTAGCCAACTTCGGGCTCAGTGTTGTTTAAGTCTGGGGGAAGGTGATTACTAACTTTGTGTTTTGTTTTTAGAGTCAAAAACTTTGTTTTATTAGGTCAAAAACAGTGAAATTTTCAGTTTTCAGAAGAACTAACCACAGAAGATTGACACTTGAAGGACTATTGCCATAGCAGTTGATTGCAGGTTTTACTAAGTAGAAAGCTGCAAGTGGATCAAGCTAACAAAGAGAGTTCAGATTCCTTTTTAGAGCTTGGTATTCATTGGACTTGATTCCTCTTTCAGCAGTGGCAAGATAAGAACACTACAGTCTTTCTTTGATCTTCCCTTAAAGAAAAAGAAAGAAAGGAGTCTAAGTTAAAGGAATAGTGCAAAGATCCTCATGAGCCTGTCTCCTCACAAGGAACAATATTAATGAGAGCTCATGAACCTGTCTCCTCACTAGGAACACAAGTAAGAGCAGCACTATTCCAAGACTTCAAAAGAATAAGAAAAAGTCAATGAAAAGATCTGTAGAAGACCCTGGAAATGGGCAGCAGTTGACTAAGGGAAGATAAAATAGGAGAGCTGTACAAAGAATGTCTTGTTCAGGCGCTAAGGAAGGGAAATAATTTGTAAGTCCTTTGGTCAATACTGTTGTTTAAATTCGAAATTTTGAAGAGCAGAAAGGATCTGAACTTGATTTGGGAGACTGCTAAGCTTGTGGTAAGTATACCAAAATACTTCCTAAGGTTGGCTCTATGGTAAGTGGATTCAAGAGTGTTGGTTCAATGTGGCGTTCTGAAGGTTAGCTGAATGTTTCTGTTTTCAAACTTCTACTTCATTCTAAGTTTCTGTTTTGCTTGAGGGCAAGCAAAAGCTAAGTCTGGGGGATTTGATATAGCATGGTTTTTACCGGTTTTTGACCATGATATAAGTCTTATTTATAGAGTTTTTTGGTCTTTTTAGAGTCCTATTAGAGTCTTTGCAAGTTCAGGTACGTTTTGAGCATAATTGGAGATTTTGAAGCTTTTTGGAGCATTGAGGAAGAAGATGCTGAAAATGTGAAGTTGGAGAATTGTTGGATGAACAGTGTCGATCGACACTGTTCACTAGTGTCGATCGACACCACTCGAGCCAAGCCAAACCGCCTGATTTTGCAAGTTTTGAAGAAAAGAAAATTGCTCAAAAAGTTTTCCTTATTTATGAAAGTGCCCAATTCGTGTTTGGACCTTATATATAGTTTTCAAAACCATTGTTTAGGCATTATCTCATATTTTAAGAATCATAGAAGTTTGGATTTTTGGAGAGAAAAGTCAGACTCCTTTAGAGCAGATTTGGAACTCCTTTATTTTCTTCTATTGATTTCTTTTATGCTTTCTATTCAAATAATGATTTCTGTTTCATTGATCATGTCTGAGTAGTTTGCTAGTTAGGTTTAGGGTTTTTTCAAAGGTGATTGATGAATTGTTAGGTCGAATTAAATTGTTAGGATAAAATCATTAGAGTTCTTCATCTGGATTTGTGATTAATGCTTATTCTAACTTCATGACCTAGAATCTGATTTTAGGTTAATTAATAGATGCGAGAGTATTATTGATTGCATGAACTAATGTTAGATGAGCAAAATACCTATTCGCAAAGAGATTTGGTTTAGGGTTTTGTGAACAATCGAGCCTGAACTTTAATGCTTGTTTGAATTGTTAGAATTTGCAAAGAGATTTGAAATTCTAGGGTTTAGATATAGATAATCTTCGCAGCGAGAGTTGGTTGATTTTACATTAGTATTTCGAGTTCAAGAACAGTTCCTCATATTTCCTAACATTCTGTCTAGATCTACAATTAGGATTCACCTGAGAATTTTCCTGAACCTAGCGTTTCGTCTCCTGAATTTAAGTCTTTTAATTGCTTTCTGTCTTTTACATTTAATCTTTCTTCTTAGCTTAATTCGAAATTAGAAATTCGTTGTGTGACTATCCCTTCCCTGTGGATTCGATCCCTAAATACTACAGTGATCTCTTAATTTGAGAGAGTAGCTCTAGGATAAATTTGAGAGCGTATCATGAGACTCGGATTCAAGAAATGGAGGAGGAAATCAAGAACATTAAGCAGAAAGTGTTGGCCGCCAGAGTTTCTCTTACATTGGATGATTTCGTCTGACTGACTTGGGTTCTTGCTTGGTGTGTTCTGGTCTGTTAGTTTTCAGTCTCTAGGTTTCGAAATTAGCGTCCTCTTCAAACTTAGGAAGCTAGTGAGACCCATGTCGGAATCACAAGCTTCCACATTTTGTAAAGAACTAACTTTTGTTAGGAAGAGTCACTAGGATATTTAAGAATGTAAAAGAATCTATGTAAACGGATGATCATCGGTAAAGAGTTAATTGAGCTCTCAATTTTCAGTACTGTGCTATCAAGCTTTGTAAAACCGAGTCTATTTTAATGCGGTTTCAGTTCATCAATGAAAACAACAATCCTGATAGCTTTAATAAGCAAGATGATTCACTCTTTAATCTTTGTCACATCTTAGAGAGAATGAGTTTACTGTAATCAGTTTATTAAAATCGAGTAATTTAGTGTAATCAGTTTAGTAAAATCGAGTAATTAGGTTGTTGCAAAGCCAAGTTCTCTCGCTGCTTCTTTCGCCTCATCCACCGTGGGATCAAAACGGAGAGTTTAACAGATTTGATCAACAGTAAGCTTCCCGCCACTTAAACACTTCTTCCTTTTCATATATTGTGATGTGGCGTTAGAGCCTAGTCCCTGAGACAAGCTAGCAAAAGATTGGTCACCATTTTTTTAAAAAAATTACTACTTGGTACACCTTCAATCTAATATTCCTGTAACAAAACGTCTCAGCAATAGATTTGATAATATTATTAACATGACAACCAACAACACACATCTTACAGACACACATCTCAAAAGAAAAGACAAAACTAATTTTTACCTGGCTCTTCGAATGTCTGCAATCCATGGCAAGGAGGGGTAAAGTTTCTCCATGGTACTCAAGAGATCATCCGGGTGAAGCGGAGTTTCGTATCCCGGAAACTCCATCCTAATAATTTGAATTGCAGGAGAAAATATTATCAACATGACAAAGAAACCTTATCTTATAAACAAAAAAAATCTACAAAGAAAAAAAACAATTTACCTTTCTGCGCCTCTAGTCCGAGCATGAAACGGGAAAGGGAAAGGCGTAACGACTATCTTGTTTCCTTCAATGTAACATCCACTAAGCATCAACGCCTTCTCTTCTGCACTATCGTTCGATTCCAGACCCTAAGGTACAAAAGATCTAATCAGAAAAAAAAAAATCAAATTGACAAAAACAGAGATTAAAGAAAGCCGTAAGGATCGAACAAGGGATTATTTACTTTGATGGCGGATCCGTCCATGGAGAGAAGTTGGGAAGATGCGACCGTTGCTAGGTTTTCGAAGCGGCAATATGATTTTTCGGTTCTAGGGGTTTTGATTTTAGGACTTTCGAAGAGGAAGAAGAAAGGTATTTATTCTGGTTTTGGGGCCGTGTCATTTTCCTTTTTTCCTGTTATATTGTTGATAAGTAATGGAAATTGGGCCGTGTCTATCAGTTAATGGGCCTTTACTTCTATTAGTATTTTTCATCATATATTAAACACTATTTAACTATCCGTTAGGCCAAATTGAAGATATCTCCATATAATAAACGCTCGGATCATACACACTGTGAATCGGAAAGGTCGAAACATTATCAGAGACGATTTTACAAGAAAATTGTTAAAAAAAATTGATGTAGAATAAGTTTCTTCATTTTTTTCTCTACAACTGATCTTTCTTACATTTTATGTTGTTATATTTCCTTGGAAAAGTGTTCTTAGATCAAACAATTAAAGAGAGAAAGCAAATGTTTTTATTGAACGATGGAGATGGATTTGTTAACCATCATGTTGAATATAAACCAATGTTTTTTACTTGATACTGTATAGTGACTTGAGCTGCTGACTAATCAACCTGCTGCTGTGAATAGCTGATTGAAGCTCGAGATTATCCGACCACCATTGCTCTAACCCGTGCGCCTCGAGAAACCTCTGTTTCCCTTTCGACATCACGAAAAGCTTCGCCGCTGCTTGAGGTATAGCATTCACAACAGGACTATTGTTCTCCTTGTTGCTCACTTCCCTCTTCTCGGTTACTCCATCTTGGTCAGTGTAGTGACAACAGATATAATCGCTATCGTTCACATACAAATGAGGCACCCATTTCCTCAAATCCACAGAATGTTTCTGTTTCTGATTCTGCCCGTAAAAGCTCGGTACCCAATTCCTAAACCCTCCTGAAGAAACAACACTTCCAGAAGAAGTCTCTGCTTCGTTTTGTACCAACGTCTCTGTTTTCGGAGGAAGCATCGACGTGAGTCTTCTCCAAGCGAAACCAGCTTTCTCTCCGATGTTTCTTAAGCTCATAGCGAGAGATATAGAAGGTGGATTGAACAAATGAGCATCCACGAAAAGCCCTTCTTTAGCCAAGGCCTTACCAACTTGCATAGCAAAGCCAGCTCCTAACGAATGACCAACGATTCAGACGTTACTGCTCCCATACCTCTTTGCTACTGATTGAAGCGCCTCTAGAGCCACGTTGAACCTCACTGAGCCTTTAAGGCTCTCCCAAGCTAAGAACCTGAGGTCGTCTTCGATGTCTCGTCTCATTGTGAGACTCTTTAGTATCGTTCCTCGCAAAGCAAGTACTGCTTTTGGTGCTCCGCTTGGTCTGATGACTACTATATCTGCCATTGCAGTTGCTCTGTCCCATTCAAGAACCGCGCCGAATATTGATCCGTCTCTCTCGTCGATCAGCGTTTGTGATAGCTTGTACTTGAAAGGGATCCACCATTTTGGGGCTAGAGCGTTTTGCTCGTTTCTGTTCTCTTGTCTGTCGAGTTCGAGTAAGTAAGCTGCTTGAATAAAGCATGCCATTACTGTTCTCTTGTAGTTAGGATCCTTCCTACATATACATAAAATCAACCCAAAAGGTTAAAAATTTGGTAAGACATTAGCAAGAACAATCCAAAAAAAAAGGAGTCATTTTTAGAAACTTGTCACATTACATGATTAGCTTCAGAACACCATATTAGGATAATTAAGCACAATGCTTTGCAAAGTTAGGATTGTTACTATTCCTAGTTTCATAATGGTTCTTAAGAACTTACAGATTGTTCCTAGTTTCATTAAGCAGGACATTACTGTTCTCTTATAGCTAGGGTCTTTCAAAATAGAACTTGCTAAGTTAGATTTCATACTAATCAGATTCTTCAAAGATAATTACTTGCAAACCCAAAAAAAAGTATTCATTTTTAGAAATCGTTAAAGGAAGCAGACCAGAACTTCTCACATTACATGATTAGCTTCAGACATACCATATAAGGGTAATGAAGCACAATGCTAAGCATAATTAGATCATGAAGTAGAAACAGAGTAATAATGACCCATCTTAAGAATTTATGGATTCTCGCAAGAAAAGGAAACAAAATCTGTAATTTACACAAATGACTAAACAACAGATTAAGCTGAACAAAAGATTCAACCAAATCTAGTTTTCGATTCCTTCAGATCCAAAGAATTAAAACAGGGTTTTGCTGCTATGTCTTATAAACATGAGATTCAAAGATGTCTAAACTCAAAAATAGGATCTTGTCTTGAGAAAACCAACGAAGAAAACCCAAATCCAGAAACTAATTTCAATTAGAGAAAAAAAAACAGAGCAATTACCAACTAGAATTGATGAGATCTCTCCAATTAGGAGAAGCTACGTTTCTGGGTCCCGAGACGTGAAACGCGTAAGGATGATGAGCTTCATCTCCCTTCACCACCACCGTCTTCGGAGTCGCCGGCGAAGAAGCCATAGCGGCCGCCATAAACGCCACCGATTCAGATTCCATCATATCTTCTTCCATCACCGGCCCACAATTCGACATCAACATTATTAAAAAACCCTCTCTGTTTCTTCTTCTTCTTCTTCGGATTAGGGTTCTTCTTCTTCTTCTACGCAACTACAGAATCAGAGCACTCTCTCTCTCTCTCTACTTAGTGGTTTTTTTCTGGAATTTTTACTTTTGGAGAAAAATGCAAGTGGGGAAATTCGGATTCGATCGCATGGGAATCGGATTCAAGCGTTGGAACTGTGTGTTAAAGTTGAATTTTTTAGATTGTGATTTAATTTTTGGAAATAAAATTTAATTAAATGATTTGAAACGCCTGAGATTTGCGGATCTATCAAACGGTCATCTTCTTTTTGTTGTCGGTTTCAATGTAAATACCATATTTACCCTTATCTTCTTCGCGTGTGAGGGTCTTTGCTTCAGGGGTAAAACAGGTAGAACGATAAATTACGTGGAGCCAGATATGCAAGCGCGTATGTGTGTGTTTAGTAGATTTCACCTTTGAGTGTTGCCAATCTTTAGCGCAAAAAAAAAAAAAGCCCAGAGTGTTGCCAATCCTATAGAGAGTACCTAAATACATATGTTAACTTAGACACTGACATGGAAGAAATGATTATGTTGGGAGTTTCACCAAGTCCTAGATATTTTGGGATTTGGAATAAGAATTTATGGATTGAGGTATATAATTTGGAAATTGAAAAACAACAGCTAAAAAGAATCCAATAAAAATTGAGATGGAAAGTTCGACTAACAAAACAAGTTAGAAAAATTCTCATAACTAAAATTTCTTTTCAGACTCTCATTTAGATAAGTGTCAACTAAGAAACAAATATTTTATATAATTTTCGAAAAAATAAGAAAGTTTAGGAAATTTCGAAAAATTACATTAAATTTTTAATTTTCAAATAAGCAATTTGGATATCCTATCTTATATATGTTTCTTTTTCGTATTTTTTGTATATCCGTTAGAATAAAATAAATGATCTCGAATGAAAATTATTTTGAACGAGATTAAAAATAGAACAGAAAATTCGGAACAAAAAACCTGTCCCGACATGCTAGATTTTTCACCAATAAACTCATTATGAAAAATATTTGAATGTTCTGATTGTACACATGAATGATTGGGCCACAACAACAATAAGCTCATTATAAAATTTGAATGTAAGCCCAAATTGGCTCCTCGTACATTCTTGAGAAAGCGTTCCAAATTCCAAATGATTCTTTTAGTCATTGATTTTGACTGTATTTACTTCCCAACTCACGAGAAGAGATAGACTTTCAAGTTTCAAGTTTCAACAGTTGATATCATTTATGGTCTCAAGTCTCAACTATAAATTAATCACCATGCAAGCATTCCACTCTCACTCGAGATAAGAAAGCTGTTTTGTATTAATTTATAATTTTGGTTGATTTACTTAGTACTGCAAAGATGTTGGGAATCTTGAAATGTATCTTCTCGATCGTATCCTTTTTGGCAGTGATAGTTCAGGCTGTCATTGGTATTGCAACTGCGCTAGGATAATAAGGAGGTATATAATGTTTTACCTCATTTGAATTTATGAATTATTATATGCGTTAAATGTAATCGATCGGGCTTAGAACAATCCCAATAGAAACCCTCTCCTTGAGGGTCTTAACATTTAATAATAATAAAAAAATGATTTTTTTTTTTAAAAGGAAAACTCAATCTTAAAAAATAAATAAAAAAATAAAATAAATTGTGACGAATCGCGTCGTGACACGTGTCATAAAACACCATAAAATCGAGTCTTAAATAAGACACTGGTCTTGCACTGTTCATCGTCACATCATTATTTATTTACTTTTTTATTTTTTTATTTTGACTTAAGATCCCAATGGGTCTCCATTAGAGATGGTCTTATAAGTCAGATCTCACAATAGATTATTAAATAAATCTTGCTTTTTATTTCCTATATCTATTTACTCTTTTTCATATATATTTTTGTGTGATTAACGCTTGCATGCCACATTTGGAATCATGTACGTTTTGTGTAATATTGTTTTTGACGCCCTTCCAAATTTTAAAACCATGTAGTATCCAGATATCATCAGTTATACTCTTATATTACAAGGATTGTTTATGTCAAGAAACCTATAGTAGTAGAAAAGTTTTCTTATTTCACAAGATTAGAAGGCATCGCCTTATATACAACTTTGATCGTTTAACCTAGTTACAAACTACGGACTTTATATAACGGACATACGGTCCAATAGGGCCCAATACCCCACCCCCCCCCCCCCCCGCCCCCCTTCAAGGTGGAGTGTGTAAATTACAAACACCCAGCTTGACAACAAATTTTTCAAACTCTTTACGTCTCAACGCCTTCGTCATGATGTCTGCAAGCTGTGATTTTGTTGAGACATGTTTTGTTGCTATCGTACCTCGAAGAATCTCATGTCTAACAAAATGACAATCCATTCCGACGTGCTTTGTCCGAGCATGAAAAACGGGATTAGCGGCGAGGCTAATAGCAGAGAGACTATCCGAGTAGAGAGGGATCGGCGCTGAACAATCAACTCCAAAAACTGGTAGAAGTTCCCGAAGCCACAGAAGTTCCTGAACGGTGTCTGCCATGGCTCTATATTCGGCTTCAGCCGAGGAGCGAGAAACAACATCATGTTTCCTTGTTTTCCAAGATAAGGGAGATCCACCAAGTTGAATAAACCATCCAGTAAGAGATCGACGGGTTAGAGGACAAGCCCCCCAATCGGAGTCACACCAGGCCGTGAGTGTCAATGGTGTATTCGCACGAAGGAGAATACCTTGCCCGAGACTACCTTTAAGGTAGCGAACCACTCTCAAAGGGGCTTCCCAATGAGCCTTTTTCGGTTGATTCATGAATTGGGAAAGAATGTGAATCACATAGGACAGTTCCGGCCATGTAGTGCTTAAGTAAATCAGCTTTCCAATGAGTCGTCGATAGCCGGTCGGATTTTCAAATTCATCACCATCATCAAGGGAGAGTTTATGATTCTGTTCAATGGGAAAGGAAGCCGGTTTGACACCAAGAAGACCTGTTTCCGTGACAATATCCAGTGCATATTTCCTCTGACATTGGTAGATGCCTGCAGGACTCCGAGCTACTTCGATACCCAAAAAATAACGCAGAACGCCAAGGTCCTTCATGTGAAAACAAGACCCCAAATATGTCTTGAATTCATTGATAACCATCACCGAGCTGCCTGTGATGATTAAATCGTCGACATATACAAGAACATGGTTAGTAATCTGATTCTGCTCATAGACGAATAGAGAGTAATCAAATACATTTTGTTCAAACCCATAATTTCTCAAAGATGTTGTAAGTTTAGCAAACCAACACCTCGGAGCTTGTTTAAGACCATAAAGGGATTTATGAAGACGACAAACTTTGTTTTTATCGTCCGTTCGAAACCCAGGAGGAAGTTGCATAAACACTTCTTCTTCAAGATCTCCATGGAGAAAAGCGTTATGGACATCCATCTGATGTACTTCCCAATCATTAGAGACCACTTGTTGAAGGAAACCACGGATCGTTATCATCTTTGCGACGGGTGCAAAGGTCTCGTTATAATCAACACCCTATGTCTGATTATTTCCAAGGACCACCAGGCGTGCTTGTAACGTTCTAATTTTCCATTAGCATGAAATTTTAGTCGAAACACCCACTTGCAGCCTAGTGCTTTCTTACCCGGTGGCAGATTTTCGATCATCCAAGTTCCACGGTCTTCAAGTGCAACAACCTCATCTTTAATCGCAAACCGCCAGTTTTCATCCAGAATCGCATCTCTGTAATATTTAGGTTCAATGGCAGATGTAACCGCGAACACATATACCTGATACGCAAAAGAAAACTGATCACTTGAAACATAGTTATCGAGTGGATATGGAGTTGGTGCAGGAGCATGAAGAAGGGTTGCAACATAGTCCGCGAGTTTGGTTGGTTGTTTCTTCTTGCGCAAACCGCGACCCAATTCTTCGATAACCTCACTGGTTTCATCGTTAGGTGAAGATAATGACGACACCTCAGTAGTAGTAGGCGTAGTCAATTCTGTTTGAGGAGACGTTGCAATCTCATTATTAGGGGACAACTCTGTGACGATGTCGTTATGATCAGACGAGTGTAGGATTGTAGTCGGATTCTCGTCTTGTTGCAGAGAAACTATCTCTGTTATCGGTTCTGGTTCTGCAGAAACAGAGTCGCTGGGAAGTGGCGAATCTGTCGAAAAAACTGCAGGAATGTCTGTAGCTAGTGACTCAAATTCATCAAAAATGTCAGGGAGACAATCGGATGTTGTAGGAGGAGTAGTATTAACTGGTAATGGGTGTGTCAAAGTCGCGAATGGAAATTCAGATTCCAAGAAAATGACATCCCGAGAAACAGATATAACGCCAGTTTCAGTGTTATATACTCGCCAGCCTTTCTTAGCAAAGGGGTAGCCGATGAAGACGGATCGAGTACTACGCTCAGCAAACTTGTCACCACCATGATTCTGATTATGCACGTAGCATAGGCAACCGAACACTCTGATATGAAGTAGTGGAGGTGGACGATTGTAGATGAGTTCAAAAGGTGTCTTTCCTTGAAGTAGTTTTGTAGGAGTTCGATTGATCAGATAGCTCGCTGTGAGAGCACAATAGCCCCAGAATTCGATGGGAAGGTTAGCCTGAAACCGCAGAGCCCGTACGACATTAAGGATGTGTCGATGCTTACGTTCTACTCTGCCATTTTGTTGAGGCGTTCCTACGCAAGAAGTTTCGTGAATGATTCCTTTTTCAGCAAAGAAACTAGTTAGGCAGATGAATTCGGATCCATTATCGCTGCATACGGTTTTTACTTGTGTTGAAAATTGTCTTTCCACGAGGGAGAGAAAATTCGTAAGGTGAAGTGGTGCTTCAGTTTTAGTTTTAAGCAAGTAAACCCATACGGCTCGTGAGTAGTCGTCGACTATAGTGAGGAAATAGCGAGACCCGCAAATAGCTGTGCTGCGATACGGACCCCAAAGATCACAGTGAATCATCTCAAAAGCCATACTCGTTTTATTTGAACTCAAAGGAAAAGGATCTCTTGCTTGTTTTGCACGAATACAAATCTCACAAACTTTAGAATCAAAAGAACTGCTACTACTAATATCAGAAAGATGCAATAACTCCAATGCTTTAGATGAGGGATGTCCCATGCAACAATGCCAAAGAGCGAGAGACTGCGAATCCGATTTCTGCATCATTGCTGCGACAGCCATACCTCTAAACCAATAGAGCCCATTTTGTTGTTCACCCGCACCAATCAGGGTCCTCGTGATGCGGTCCTGAATAACACAAAGCTTATCAGTCGTTTGAATAACACAGCCACTGTCTCTTGTTAATGCGAAACTGAGATGAGATGACAAGCCAAGCCATCAACGAAATATACATCAAGAAGACAAAGCGATGAACCCAAATAAACTTTTCCGTGTTTAGTGGCAACTGTGTGTCTCCCATCAAGAAGTTTGATTCGAAGCGCCTGAATCGATCACCCAAGATTCAGAAAAAAAACATACCTGAAAGACGCTCATTCGGAGGTGTTTTCCTTTCCTCAAGCATACGAACAAGAGTTTTCCACTGATTGTCATTTAGACGGCTGATACCCACACGATCTGCAGCCGTGAGATGTGTGTATGCACCAGGATCATTACTAACAACAACATGGTTGAATCGAGCAGGTTCACTACGAGTCTGTGATGGCGCAGATACAGTTGTGTTTCCCCTGCCTGCTCCATTAGTACCGGATTTGTTGCGTTTTCTATCTTCCCACCAAGGTGGGAATCCAATTTTCCTGAAACAGTTTTCAGCTAAATGACCAGTACGGCCACATAGAGTGCATGAGATCGAACCTTTGTTATCATACGAAGTTCTGGGTTTGGTGTTTGTTTGAACAGCAAAGCTCACGCCATCCGTGCGTTCTTCATGAATCCTGCTTGCCAATTTTGATTCCTCGTCTTGAGTTAGCGTATTATATGCCTCCTCAAGTGATGGTAGAGGAACCCGTGAAAGCAAAGCAGATTTAACCGGGCCATATAAAGTCTCGTCTAAGCCCATGAGGAATTGGTGCAGTTGATCTTCCTCACGTTCTTTGCGAACTTCTTCCATTGTTTTAGCTTGTTGGTAGTCAGCCAAACTTCTCCACAGCTGTGAGAGTTTTCCAAAATAAGCTTCGATAGGAAGTCCTTTTTGTCGACATGTCGCTAGCTCTGTTTTCAAACGTTGTACCCTCTGTCCGTTCTTCACTCCGAAACGCTTCTGGAGATGTATCCAGAGTTCATTAGGGCCAGAAAGGCGAGACGTTGATGTTGAGAGGCTTTCATCTATTGTAAGCTTCATCCACGAGACTACAAGGGCATTGTTTGCAATCCAATCCTCGTAGTCCGGAGAGGTTTCGTCGGGTTCCGGGATAGATCCATCGACGAATCCGAACTTCTTTCTTACTTTGAGAGCCAACTTCAGACTCGTTGCCCATTGATCGTAGTTGGGGCCGCGTAACAAAGGTCTGGAGATTAGGGTTCCTGGATTGTCGCCTGAAGTCAGATCATATGGTGAAATTGTGCGGCGGGTTTCGGTACGTGTTGGTGCCACCGTATCCACGAGAGCAGATGCAGTACTCATCGTTTCAAAAGGAATCCGTTAAGAAGTAATAACGAAAATTAGGTCAATGAAAAGAGAGAATGAATTTTAGATCACAAAATCGAAACAAAAACCTTGTAGAAGTTAGGTTAATGCTCTGATACCATGTCAAGAAACCTATAGTAGTAGAAAGGTTTTCTTATTTCACAAAATTAGAAGGCATCGCCTTATATACAACTTTGATCGTTTAACCTAGTTACAAACTTTCAAGAGATGCAATGGACCATGATAGGGAAAGGAAGAAATAGGGGTCGTGGCGATCGAGGAGGCCGCGGATCACCATCTTAGAAGTTTCTAGAAAGCCATCTCTAGTTTTTTCTTCTCTTTAGATTTCTACTTTGTTGTAGAGTTCTACTTATTGTCTTAATCATCTTTCTCAAACTATATGACCTTAAAAGTCATATCCTTGTATTGTGTTTGTTTTTGTTTTTTGCATTTTAATTGAAAGCCCTTTGTCAAAAAAAAAAAAAAANAAAAAAAAAAAAAAAAAAAAAAAAAAAAAAAAAAACCTAGTTACAAACTACGGACTTTGTATAACGGACCTACGGTCCAATAGGGCCCAATAGTTTAAGTTGCTTTCAATGCGATTTCTTTGGTTTTTGTACACTTTTAACTCTGCTAGAGTAAGGAATGAAGAAGAGAGAAAATGAATTGAATAGTACGTATATTGAAAATGAAGACGAGGATACAAACACTGCAAGGTTTGATCACGATCTCATGTCAATCGATGATCTCATCATAACGATTACCACCAAGTTCATATATATAGCTGTGGTTAAGTTCATAAACTCAATAAACTGGAAATAGCGAAACTAGTATTTATAGAAGCTTTAATTGTAAAATGACTATTATTTATTCTTGAGTAAGCTTTGACTCCTTTTGACTACTTTTAATCCAGCTCATCTTGAATAATAGCTTCATTCGTCTCGGTCAATTTCTGTAAATCTCTTTTAGCTTCTTCTTGGATTGATATGTCTTATGGATCCTATCAAACTCTTTACATTAGTTTTGAGTTGTTGTCTGCTTATTTGTCAACAAATTATGGGTATAAGTTCATAATCTAGTTCAAAGTTGTTTTTTCTTTTAATGGATTATATGAAAGACATTTTTCCATTGTAGCAGCTATAATTGTTCTAATGAATTAGCAATTATGCAGTTATTGTTTCAATTTAACTACTCGTCTTTGCATTTAGCGTCAAAGTCTTTCATCTATGATTCGTCGATTCTCCAACTTCTGTGAGGCTGACTTGATACACACCCACTTCCTTCCATATGCTCCGGTCGAAACACCATCAATTTAATTTTTTTTGAAACTAAACGGGTGCTTAAAGGGAAGCTCGTGATTGAAACTAGTGGATTATCTTCACAAACGAAGATAATTAAAGAACATCTCGAAGCAAATAAACTTTCAAGACAAATTTAGTTAAAAAAAAAAACTTTCAAGAAACTGATTAGAGTTTATTAGCTATGTCGATTTTCCGAAAGACATGCAAGATGGTGAAGGTGCTAGACTTTGTAACTCGGAAAGAAAGCCGGAGACATGAAAGGATTCGTCGATGATTTCTCGACCATCCTCTTCCAACAAACCTTGTTGCTTGTTTCTACATTTTATTTCATTTTTATAATAAATTTCTATATAAGAAATATATAAGTTTGAAAAAAGAAGAAGATATATTCGATATAGTTGGTATATTAATTATTAAATGCTAGTTGTTGGACCTTACAAGAATTTGTTGTAGTTTTGGAAACACTTTTAAGAAATAATGTGAGAATATAATCAATATTGTTGGTATATATAATAAATGTTTTGAATATATGTATTTAGCAATTTCATTAATATTTAAACTACCTTCTATAATATGCCAATGTTTTTGGTTATAAATAGATTTAACATTGACTCTTGAAATACATAATTAAAAAAGAAAAAACATCAAAAGTGAAAGTGTGAGGAAAAAAATTAAAAAGAATGGTGAAGCTCATCATCGCTGTCTTTATTGTATTCAGTTTGTTGTTTGCTGCTCAATTTTCTAATGTAAAAGTTCATAAACTTTTTTTATTTTTGGTTTATGAATTCATTAAAAACTAGTTTCTTATATTAATATATATATTTTGTATAGGCTGATGAGGAACTAGAAAGTCCATCTGAAGCACCTGCAATTCATAAGGTATATTATATTCTTTTATAAGATTTCAGTGATTATAAAAAAGAAATTTTAACGTACCCAACTTGTGTCATAAACAAACTAATTATGTGCATCACCCAAAAAAATTCAGATGGGAGGAGAAGGTTCACTTACTGAAGAAGGTAACATTGCTCAGAAAATTACTTATTTTTCTAGTTTATATAATTGATGAATGGATCGAACGAGATCTTATCACTGACTTTGTCATTTATCTAACGTCGTTTTATATTTATGTGAAGAATGTCCGAAGGCATGTAGTTTCCGATGCTCGGCGACATCTCACAAGAAGCCATGTTTGTTTTATTGCAACTATTGTTGTAAGAAATGTTTGTGCGTACCATCAGGAACATATGGACACAAAGAAGAATGTCCTTGCTATAATAACATGCATACCAAAGAAGGTGGTCCAAAATGTCCATAATAGCTTACTTTTTGGTTTTCCCTTAATTAATAACATCTATGTATTTGGCCATGTTTATTTTTGATATATAAAATATAATATGAGATCTTATTCCATTGCACTACTAAAGTTATGACACACATCATAAGTTAAGAAAAATTGACTCCAATAATCCCATAAGTTCAATTAATTAATCAAATAACTTACGATTAAAATAAAACAAAACTATCTATGGTTATAGTTCATGACTCATTTTTCAAGTTGATTTACTTGTGAAAAATGTAATGTTTTATCTTTTCTTTTAATGAAGGAAAACTTATTTAATACATCTACTATATAATAGGGACTCTGTATGGATTGACACCTCATCTTTTTAAAACATATAAAAATTTGACATGTATTCAACTATATTAATTACATATAAAAATCATTTCATTTTAATTTCATTATTTTAAAACTAATTAAAGCATAAACATAAAATAATAGGTTAATCAACTATATTAATTACATATAAAACTCATTTAATTTTAAGTATATTAAAGCATAAACATAAAATAAAAGGTTAATAAAATTTCAAACAATTAAAAAAAAATCAAAACTAGAAAACCATAAGATGCAAAAAAATATTCAAGAAATGATCGAATAGATTATAAGTTATCAAGAATAGATATAATAATATGATAGAAAGAAACAAAGCACAAGAAGACGAAAACAAATAAATATACAAAAATTTAAAACTTAAAAAAAGATATATGAAAAAAATAAAAATATGTGAAACCAAAAACTTAAATGATAAATTGAGAAAGTTAAATTATAATTATTACATTAGAATTTGCTGGAACGAGAAAAGTATTAATAATAATAATAATAATAATAAAAATTCAAAAAACAATGGTTGAAAGAGATAAAACTTTATAAAGTGAGATGCAAGAAAATATTAATACTCCAATCGAAAGTTTAAGAACATAGTATCTTACAAAATAAAATAAAATAAAACAAATAAATATTTATAAAATGATGTATGGTAAAAATTAGAAGAATGACAAAAAAATCAAACAAAATTAAATTTGATAAAAGAAACATATCATATATAAATAAATATATAAGAGAATATTGATAGTCAAAATAAAAATTTAAAAACATATTACGTATTCACAATCTAAAACAAAATTTGCGGGTTAGAATATTCAATATACAATCAAAAAGATAACAAATTATTACAAAATTAAGAAAGAAGAAGATAAAAAAATAGACAAAAAGTATGGAAACAAAAAAATATAAAATTTTAAAACATGGATCAAAGAGATGTAATCAATGATATATAAAAAAACTCAAAATGGTAAATTTCAAAAGTTTAAAATTATCATAATATTAAAATTTAGATAAATAAAATAGAAAAACTCAAAATGGTAAATTGCGAAAGTTTAAAATTATCATAATATTGTAATTTAGATAAATAAAAATAGTATGAAAATTGAATGACAAATAAATATTCGTAAGATAATTTATGAAAGAGATGAAGAAAAAAACGCAAGAGAAAATTGCTAATCAAAATAAATGTTTAATAATTACAAGAGAAAACACAAATTAATAAATTGTACTTTCTCTATCACATACATTATTTAATACTGTCTCGTAGTATGTAACAGTATATGCCATTTTTTGTACTTTCTCTATCCCATATTATTTAATTTCACAGGTTATCTAATTTTTTTTCTTTCGTTTTTTAATGAATTACATTTAATATTTTGCGTATACCTAGGAAACTAATCTACGGGCCTAATCTAGTAACACATAAAAGCCCATAAATTACAATGTTAATTAATCGGATGAGTTAATTATATGCCACGGCCCAAGAGATTATTTTAGTGGGCTTATTATACGCCATTGTACGATCTAAATTATACGAGAGATTTGATCCGTCGTCTTCTTCTTTGCCTCCGGCGATGAAAGACGGAGGATATAGAAAGTGGGCGGAGCTTCCGCCGGAATTAACTTCATCGTTCCTGCTCCGGCTTGGCGCGATCGAGATACTAAAAAATGCTCAGAAAGTGTGCAGATCGTGGCATCGCGTATGTAAAGAGCCTTCGATGTGGCGGGAGATAAGGATGCACAACGATTTGGGAATCATGGGGTACAATCTCCCGACCAGGCGTCGTCACGACGAGACCATGTGTCTTCACGCTGTTGATCGTAGCCAGGGCGGTTTGCTTGAGATCGACATTTGGTACTTCTGTACTAATTCTCTCCTCAATTACATCGCCGATAGGTACCTTTCTCTCTCTCCCTGTGACTCAAAATCATACCAATTTTGGTTTTATGGAAGGGAATTTTGGATTTTACTTAATTTGATTGATCGGGAATGCCTAATATTCCTTTTTCATAATGAAAATAAGAAGAAGAAAACAAAAATTAGCTTATGATTGTTGTGGATCTCTGATGAATGCATTTTTGGACATTTTGTTAAGTCAATTTGTTGAATCAGTAGTTGTGTGGATGAAGTGTTCTCAATGGGGTTGAATGTTTTGCTTCTTCTACATTGTCCCAATTTAAACAAGGCAAATTTATTATTTTTCAAGTTTGTGAATGTTATTTGTTGGTTATTTGTTGCATGGTACTAATCAAAACATTAAGAAAGTAGAACACAATAGTATGTAAGTACTTTGTTTGTTTATATTGGCTGTTCATATAAATTATATAGAAGCAAATACATAGAGAATGGGATCATTGATACAAAAAATGGAAGAGTCTTGGTCGATCACACCAAGTACTTTCGGTTTGGTTTTCTTATTTGGTTTGATGCTCTTATGCCGGTTTGATCAATCTGGTTTGCATCTCTGTCTTCATCTTTATTCAATTTGATTTCTAAGATTGTTATGCTTCGTAGGTCTAAATCTTTGGCTTGTGCTATATAAAAAAAAAGATCTTTATCGTTCATGGTCTCTGTTTTATTACACACAATTACTTGCAGTTCAAGTAATCTGAGAAGCCTTAAGCTTGCAATGTGCGAGATAACAGACGAAGGATTTGTCGAAGCGATTCTGAAACTTCCATCGCTTGAAGAACTCGACGTTTCATACTGCTCACTTTTAGAAGAGTCTCTGAGAGTTGTAGGCAAGTCTTGTCCAAATCTCAAGAGATTGAATGCATTGCGGCTAACCTCCCCTCAGATCGACTATACTGAGGCGATCGAAATCGACTATACTGACGATGAGTTTGCCATAGCAATTGCAGAAAGCATGCCTGAGCTACGCTACCTCGAGCTTTCTGGGCACAAACTAGTGACCAACACGGGCTTACAGGCCATTCTCGACGCTTGTCCTCACCTGGAACACCTCGATTTACGCGAGTGTTGTAACATTAGCCTTGTCGGTGATCTCGAGAAACGATGTTCTGAGAGGATCAGAGTTTTGAGACGCCCTGATGAGACAATCGCTGAGAACTGTTTATATGAAGGATCTCGAAAAACGATGTTCTGAGAGGATCAGAGAGTTTTGAGTCGTCCTAAAGCTAGGTGCTGAAAATAGAATTTTGGTTAGGGTTTTAAACATCTATTTATGACTTTTTTAATATTTGTAAGAACTATTAAAAATATTACAGTTATATTACAAGGATTGTTTAAGTTGCTTTCAACGCGTTCTGATTTCTCTGGTTTTTGCACACTGTTTAACTCTGTTAGAGTAAGGAATGAAGAAGAGAAAAAATGAATTGAATAGTACGTATATTGAAAATGAAGACGAGGATTACAAACACTTAAGATATGATCACGATCTCATGTCAATCGATGATCTCATCATGATCACCTCCAATGTTCATAAATCGATAAACTGGAAATAGCCAGCGAGACTAGTATTCATAGAAGCTTTAATCATAAATGACTATTATTATATATTCTTGAGTAAGCTTTGACTCCTTCATCTTGAATAATAGCTTCATTAGTCTCGGCCAGCTTCTGTAAATCTCCTTTCTTTAGCTTCTTCCTGGAGTAATATGTCTTATGGATCCTATCAAACTCTCTACATTAGTTTTGAGTTGTTGTCTACTTCTTTTGTTTTATTTGCCAACAAATTATGGGTGGTTATAATCTAATTGAAAGTTGTTTTTTTCTTTTAATGGATATGAAAAAGACATTTTTCTATTGTAGCAGCTATTATTGTTCTAATGAATTAGGAATTATGCAGTTATTGTTTCAATATAACTACTCGTCTTTGCATTTAGCGTCAAAGTCTTTCATCTATGATTCTTCTTGTTCTTCGATTCTCCAACTTCTGTGAGGCTTACTTGATACACATCCACTTCCTTCCATATGCTCCGGACGAAACACATCAACTTTTCTGAATTAAACGGGAGCTTAAAGGCAAGCTCGTGATTGAAACTAGTGGATTATCTTCACAAACGAAGATAACAAAAGAACACCTCGAAGCAAATAAACTTTCAAAAGACGGATTATAGTTTATTAGCTATTACGATTTTCCCGAAAGATGGTGATAGTCGTAGACGTTGTAACTCGGAAAGAAAGCCGAAGACATGAAAGGATTTCGTCGACGATTTCTCGATCATCCTCTTCCGCTAAACCTTGTTGCTTGTTAGCAAAAAAAAAAAAAAAAAAAAAAACCCCTTGTTGCATGTTTCTACAATTTATTTCATTTCTTTAATTTTTTTTGTTTTTATAATAATTTGTTATATAAGAAATATGTATAGGTTGAAAAAAAAAAGATATATTGGATATAGTTGGTATATTAATAAATGCTAATCGTTTGACCTTAAAAGGATTTGTTGTAATTTTGGAAACACTTTTAAGAAAAAATATGAGAATATAATAAATATAGTTGGTATATATAATAAATGTTTTGAATATATGTATTTAGCAACTTAATTAATATATAAACTACCTTCTATAATATGCCAATGTTTTTGGTTATAAATAGATTTAACATTGACTCTTGAAATACATAATTAAAAAAGAAAAAAAATCAAAAGTGAAAGTGAAAGGAAAAAATTAAAAAAGAATGGTGAAGCTCATCATCGCTGTCTTTATTGTATTCAGTTTGTTGTTTGCTGCTCAATTTTCTAATATAAAAGATCATAAACTTTATTTATTTTTTTTGGTTTATGAATTCATTAAAAAAACTAGTTTCTTATATTTATATATATATATATATATATATATATTTTGTATAGGCTGATGAGGAACTAGAAAGTCCATCTGAAGCACCTGCAATTTATAAGGTATATTATATTCGTTTATAAGATTTCAGTGATTATAAAAAAGAAAATTTAACGTACTCAACTTGTGTCATAAACAAACTAATTATGTGCATCACCCACAAAAATCCAGAATGGAGGAGAAGGTTCACTTACTAAAGAAGGTAACATTGCTCGAACGAGATCTTATCACTGACTTTGTCATTTTTTCTAATTTATATAATCGATGAATGGATCGAACGAGATCTTATCACTGACTTTGTCATTTATCTAACGTCGTTTTATATTTATGTGAAGAATGTCCGAAGGCATGTAGTTTCCGATGCTCGGCGACATCTCACAAGAAGCCATGTTTGTTTTATTGCAACTATTGTTGTAAGAAATGTTTGTGCGTACCATCAGGAACATATGGACACAAAGAAGAATGTCCTTGCTATAATAACATGCATACCAAAGAAGGTGGTCTAAAATGTCCATAATAACTTGCGTACTTTTTGTTTTTTCTTAATAATATCTATGTATTTGGGATTTGGCCATGGTTATTTTTAATATATAAAATAAAATATGAAATCTTATTCCATTGCACGACGAAAGTTAAGGCACACATTAGTTAAGGAAAATTGGTTCCAATAATCCCATAATGCAATTAATTAGTCAAATAACTTACGATAAAATATATATTATATAAAAATTGATACATTATACCGTTGAGAGCGTCAAGATAGGACAACAAATCTTAATCTCATTGGTCCAAATCAGCGTTATCATTAAAAAAATGTTAAATATGATTTAACATTTTAATTAAATTAAAACAAAAAAAATTAACTTGATATATAAACAATTTGTTTTTGGAAAATCGACATAGAAAAGCGAAATACCAAAAAATAAGGAAATTATATCTCAAAAAATGACAATAACTCTATAGAATAGTATATGTCAAAATAAAATAGAAATCAATGTTAAAAATATTTTAAAAAATAGAAATTAACTTGATGTGTAGACTAATTTTTTGGAAAATAAACATAAAAAACTAACTAACAAAAAAAATACAAAATGTTAAATATGTTTAACATTTTAATTAAATTAAAACACAAAAAATAAAAATTATAATTATTTTGGAAAATCAACATAGAAAATCTAAAAAAAAAAATAAGGAAATTATATCTCAAAAAATGTCAATAACTCCATAGAATAGTATATATATGTCAAAATAAAATGGATCTTAATGTCAAAAATATTAAAAAAATAGAAATTTACTTGATGTGTAGACTATTTTTTTTTGGAAAAGCAACATAAAAAGCTAACAAACAAAATTGTGTCTTACACAAATGTCAATACATTCACATAATAGTATATATCAAAAACAAAATATAAATCAGTATTAAAATATAAAAATATAAAAATCGTATTTCTCAAAATAAAATAACGATCTATATAAAACAAAAACTAATTAAAAAAAACATCTAAAAGGAAACCAACTTGATATCTATGCTAACTTTTTGTAAAATCAACTTAAAAAAAAGCTTACGGAAAAAATAAAAAGTAAATTATATCTTAATGAATGTCAATACATCAAACTAACAATTGTATATGTAAAAATAAAATGGAATCAATATTAACAAAGATAAACTTGCAAAGGAAAATTTATCTAAAAACAAAATTAACAATAAAAGAGCTTAATTAACAACAAAAAAGAACAAATTATGTTCTTAAGTATATCAAAACATAGTAAGGATAGTAAATGTCAAAATAAAATAGAAAGTAATACCAAAAGATCTAAACTAACTAACAAACAAAATGAAATTAATTTAAAATTTAGTTTAGGAAATTTATTATTTCTAAAGTATTGGCATCGACTATGAATAACTATATAAAGTTGAGATAGGTAACACAAGTATACAAACCAAGCATATTCTTCAAAAAATACAGAGAGCTTACTAAAACATGGTTGCTTCCGGGTTTTTTTTCCTACCGTCACTTCCGTTTTTGGGTTTCAACGAACTTAAAAAAAAAAATTTAGAGACACGAAACAATAATAAAGCGGTTTATAAATAGATTTTGAATTATTTATTATCGGTTAAAAGGTACTAGCAAATCTATTTACTCATCACCAAATGAAAATTTATTCAACACTTATATTATGTTTTAACATATTTTTTGTAGTCAACTACAATACAAGTCTTCATAGTAATAGGCTATTATGTTATGAGGCTAACATAAAAATTAATGAATTCAATATCAACCTGCGGTAAATTCATAATCCGAATATTAAGCTATGAGATAGAAATTTTAAAAAATTAAAATATACTATCATACACAAAATATAAAAAAAAAAATATATATAAAACCATACACTCATAGTGAGTCATTACTCAATACAAAAGAAATTGAATACTATGCAGACAAATTAACTTTTTCATGTCATTCAAGCAAAGATATAGTTAATTTGTATAGTAAAAACATACACAATAATGTATTAGCAAATTATATGCAACCAGAAATATATTAGTAGTATTTGAAAGTACTACAAAAGTAACTCTCCACTTAAAACACAACAAGTATTAAAGTCTGATTTCATATACATAGCTACTACCAATATTTGAACCCACATAAACAACACATGAGTAACACCTCATAGAATTCCATTTAAATAATAAAGTATGACAGTGTTATGAAATCAAACGCAAATTATCAAACCTAGACATGCTATTCAAATCATAACATTAAGAAAACACGCATAAGTTAACACAATGATAAATGGTTCAAAGACTCCACACCAACCTAAAAAGTTGAAAAGTATCATCTAATAGCAGATTGCAAATAAAACTGATCTGAAAGATAAAAAAAGAACAAAACTATAAGATAAAGAGAAAATTTGGGAAAATACCCTAATTAAGATTTGTAATTTGAAAACTACACCACTCTTAAATTTAAAAAAAAAATATATTTACATATATATAAAATGACTAAATTAACCTTATTATGAGTTTATAATAATTTTAATTTTTTATTATATAAATACAAAACAAATCTGAATGATATCTATTTTGAATTCATTTTATTTATAAATTAAAACTGAATATTCTATTAAAATATTTTGTTATTAATTTTGGCAAGCCGAGAGAAAAACCAAAAAACCTTACGATATCATCGTCTTCTACATATTTTGCAATCAGTTCTTTCTCTGCTCTTCACCGCCATCTTTTTAGTTTCACATTCCGATTCATCTCTTTAATCCTTGCAATTCTTCTTTTCCAATTTCGTTCTGCTCGTCTGATTGAAAAGTTTATCAATAGAGATCTTGTCTTCTTCACCTCGTCTTCTACACCGAGGTAAATTCCAATTCCTCTTAAATCATTGCAAAAAAATTACGATATCGTCTTGTACACCAACGTCTGGATCTGATTGAAAAGATTATCTATTTGATTGCTTCTTTGTATATGCTTACACCAATGTATTTGATCTGATTAAAATTATCGGAGATTTGGTTCTCCTCCAATTAATTACCAATTTTCTCGAACCTTTTGTGTGATGTGATCAATTCTCTTAAGACATCTTAATCATTGTATCGTATGAACCTTGCTTCAATGTTGCCATATCATGATTATTCTTATATTCTGAAATTGGTTTTGTTTTTATTTTGTATGAAGAAAAATGTTGTGTATAGCTGGAGTTTTTGGAGGACGGAAGGTCAATAAGAATTCATGGAATTTCGTGGTGAATACAAAAAAAGGAGGTAAATTATTCATCATTAAGGAAGGTCTGAAGTTTGCTGATATGGTTCACATGGTTCGTGAAGATTTTGGTATAGATAGGTTGGTTCATGAGGTAGAACTTAGCTATGTGTTGCCTGAAACAATGCTGAGAGACATGCCCAAGGATACTCCTCCTGTCTTTGTGACTAATGATAGGCAATTGGATACTTTGTGCGAAATGTGTAAATCGATGTCAGTTCGTCTTTGCATCTCAGTCAAAAATGCAAACCTGCAGTACGAAGATGAAGCTTTAAATTCTCATGAGATTGCTTTGGTTTATGGAAAATGCAAGGAGAATAGGACTGCGAATTCATCTGAGAATATTGATAGAAAAGATAGTGATGATGAAACAAAAGTTGAAGTTTCTAATTTTCATGATAGAAAGGTCATTAAAAAGGGCCAATGGTTCAAGAACAAAGCAGAGTTGTCTTGGAGTATACGGATGCTTTCGATTGAACGCAAATTCAGAATTAGTGTTAGCAAGTCAGACACCAAGTTGTTAGTTGTCAAGTGTGTAGACAAAAGTTGCAAATGGATGGTTCGAGCTACGAAGAATAATCCTTCATGTGAGTATTTCTGGGTAACAAAGTACATCGACAAGCATACATGTCTTTCTAGAAGCATTGGTGGACCGAAAGCTTCTTCCAAAGTAATTAGTAAGCTTATTTTGGAAAATTATGGAAATGCTGGTCTAAATATGAAACCAGACCTGATCGGTACAGCTATGAAGAAACGATATGGTCTGGATTCAAAATATTGGAAGATATGGAAATCTAGAGAACATGCTCGTGAGGAGCTAATGGGTTCTCCAGAAAGTAGTTATGCTCAACTCCCAGTATACATCCACAAGATTAAGAAGGCTAATCCTGGCACAATAGCATGTCTCGAGGTTGATGATCATCAAAGATTTAAGTACTTGTTTATTTCGTTTGCTGCTTCTGCCAAAGGTTACGAATTCATGAGAAAGGTTGTTGTAGTTGATGGGACCTTCTTGAAAGGGAAATATAAGGGCGTTTTGCTAGTTGCAACGGCTAAGGATGGCGATTCTCATGTTTATCCTCTTGCATTTGGAATAGTAGATTCTGAGAATGATGCATCGTGGGAGTGGTTTTTCACCAAGCTGAAGTCTGTTGTAGCAGATGATCCTAGATTAGTAATGATATCTGATAGAAATTTGTCCATTGCTAAAGGAATTGGAAAGGTGTACCCATTGGCTCATCGTGGAATTTGCACTTATCATCTACTAAAGAATGTCATTAGTAAGTCTGGAGGAAAAAAGATTGCTCGATTGGTCAAGACAGCCTCAAAAGCTTATACAACAGCAGAATTCAATGTGATTTTTACTGAAATCCGTCGTCAGAGTCGGGAGCTGAGCGTCTATTTGGAGGAAGCAAATGTGCAACTGTGGTCACGTGCTTATTTTCCAGGAGACAAGTATGACATTATTACAAGCAACTCGGCAGAATCAATAAATTCAGTGTTCAAAAAACCCCGTGAGCAACCCATTCTGCCATTGATTGAAGCAATAAGAAATAAACTCACACGATGGTTTTTTGATCGTCGAGAAAGTGCTCGGAAACTTACTTCCTCTCTTACTCCTAAAGTTGAAAAGAAGGTCAATAAAAGGAGTGATTTGTCGTCTACTTTTGATGTGCAACCTATAAATCAGAATGAGTTTCAGGTAAGTGATGGGTCACAGAATTATTTGGTTGATACAGAACGGATGACTTGCACATGTCATGTGTTTAACATTGATAAGATCCCTTGTGAGCATGCTGCTAAGGCTGCATCGAGTCAAGGCGTAGATCCTGGGTCATTAGTACATCCTTACTACTCAAAGACACACTTGTATGCTGCATATTCAGGGAGTATTAGACCCGTTGATGAGCTTTTGGAAATGAGCGAAATACCTTCTGATATTGTTCGTCAGATATGTCTACCTCCGGATGTTCGAAGAAAGCCAGGAAGACCCGTAAAAAGAAGATATCAAGGTTTTGGAGAACAAGATATGAAGAAAAAACGAAAACAAGTTTGCTCAAGATGTCATCGTTCCGGACACAATCGTGCAAGATGTGACTTTGGAATATGATATTTTCTTTTGTTTTAATTTTCTGGTGGACACAATTGTGGAACTTTGATTTGGAATTTGATGTTTTCCTTTGTTTTAAACTCCTGCCTTTTCTTTGATTCTAATGACAATAGTCCGCAGATCTGGTGGGATGAGTTTCACATGTAGATCATCGGAAACAAAATGAAGAAAAATCCTTAGAAGAACCACAAGGCAAATCGAACGTTAGAAAAGTACAACTAAATCGAAAGAAAAAAAAAATAATGAGAAAGAGTACGTTCCTAATCTCAAAACCAAAATCAAAGTTAATGCATCTAAAAATCCTAAAGAGTATGTTTGGCTTCTCCAAACATATCTGTTGCAAACTTTTTCCGGATATCCTCGATGTTTTCATCACATAGTCGTCCTCCACTCATATCTATGTCTAATGCAAGACATTCGATATACTTCATAGCGTATACCCCACAATCACCGGTTTGTTTGTTCTGTGGAATTCTGAAATACCTTGTAACTGTGTATTCATCGACACTTAACGCATATTGGTCAGCTGGGGAAGCCAATGATTTGATTAGATACGGAAGCATCTGGGCATATGGCTTCACAAACTCTGTTATCTCGTCATCGATTGAGAGCAAAATGATGCTGTCGTACACTTCAATGTGTTGGTGAAGAAACGATATAGCCAAAGCAATCCAATGAACTTTTTTAATGTTCAACACAACATACGCATCATCCACATCAACTCCAAGCCTCTTATTTGTCCTTTCACACGTTAGTAAAACACCATTAAAGTAATCGATGAACTCAGAGCTCCAATTAAAGTTTATCGGGTTCTCTGAAAACTTTTGGTAGCTCTCCGATATCAGCTTTATAAATGGCACATACAAAAATGCCAATCTTTGACTACGAAAGGGACATGGGACTTTTGCTAAATTTTTTCTCATTAGAGACATGCCAACGTCAATATGCTGCATCAAAACTACATTAAATATTTATGCTTGAATGTTTAAAGTTGATACTTACATCTTCACTTAACCAAAATTGTGGCTCAAGAAGCTCGGCAAAAAACTGTTTGTCTGCATTAATGGTGCCCAAATTCACCGTTATAACTCTGTATCAATCAATACATGTGGTTAAATGAAAATTGATAAGAAAGCAATAATTAAATAACTTTTTATGAAAATACAAACCTGTCTATCTTCATCCATGATTGTAGCCATTCAGCATTACTCTCATTTGCTTTTTTTGCAAACGGATCATATGTATTCGGTTTCGCAGCCTTCTTATTTCTTCCCATTTTTTCAGTCATGTCTACTTTTTTTATCTTCCTTTCGTTACTCTCCTTTGCTGGAGTTACGGTCAAAATTTTGACAGAAGAATCTGTATCCATAGAATTCACTGTATCGAAAATGGCATTCAAATCTTTTATTGTTGTCTGAAAAAAAAAGGGAAAATCACTCACCCTCAATTCACAATAAACAACATGTAACGATATAAAGAAGGATAAATAAATTACCAAATCATAAAGATGGACACCATTTACCTTATTCGTGGTGTTTAAACTCTTTACTTTTTTCATATTGGTGGCTTTTTGTAAAGTCTCGATGTTTACATCAAGTACCCTTAACCTAGCTTTCACATCGAAAAGCTCTGAACTAAGCTTTGTGAATCCCTTCTTAATTCCTTCTTCCAGTTCTGTCATCCACACCTGAAAATATTCTTTTGATAACACTTCAACGCATGCGACAACACTTTTCTTCTTTGATTTCAGATTGTCATGCGTTAGATCTTCTTGTGCCTTTCGTTTTCCATTACTTTCGATGTTGTATTCCATCTCTATCAAAACATATGAACAATAAAAATCAAACTTAAATTCTAATTGTGAATCTTAAATTAATCATCTATTAACAGAAAAAAAAAGAATTCATGAATCATCTATACAATTCAATCTTCTAAAACCGGTTATCTTTGGATCAATCAATTAGAAACAAATATTGACTATTAAGTTTTCTAATTTTTTTACTTAGAAACATCTCCATCGACTACCCAAAATCAAAAATTTTACTAAACAGTAATTCAAACATTAACATGACTCAATGAAAAAACTGAAAAACAGAAAATTAAAGATCAAAGAGAGAATACCAGAAGCTCTGTTTTTTTGTAAAGAAGTTTGTTTATGGCGATGATGTTTCAATTTTTTACCCGTTTGCTTTATATAAACATTAATAAAATTAAAAAAAAACTAATTTTTTGTTTATAAAGATAAATTCTCAAAAATTTAAGATTTATCTAATTATAAAATATTAAATAATTAGATATTTTTAATTTCAATTAAAATCATAATAATTATAATTTTTGAATTTGATTTTTATTTAAATATCTTCTAATTAAAATCTGGTCAAAATAGTCTTTTTACATATCATTAAGTGTAGTTATCAAAAAATTAAAAAGCAGTGTATTTTTCAAATTACAAAACTTAATTAGGGTATTTTGCCAATTCCCCCTAAATTATATTCGAAAAATGCGGAAAAAAGTCATTCATATTCCATATGTCGTTACTTAATTCTTGCCTTTATCATATGCTCTGTATTTTAACTAATACAATTCTAGTTTAAATCCAGTGATTCCTTTCTACTTTCCATCTATATGACTCTTTTTTTTTAGTATAAAACAAAATAAACTTTACAAAAATATTTGTTTCAATAGCTTATAATCGTTTTAGAGAAAAAATAAAAGATTTGAAAGTTACACAATGTGAATTCAAGTGAAATGTGAGACCTATTATAAAGAATAAAATTAAACTAGGTGGGTGCCCGTATTTTTTATTATTTATATAAGTTATAGATTCTTTATTTCTCTTCTTCTTATTCACTAAGTTCTTTTTCTCTTTTTTTTGTTTATATTTTTTATGTGTTCTCACTCTTCATCTTCTTTCTTCATTTCTTCGTCTCTTCTTCTTTCTTTCTTTTTTTCTTCTTCTTATTTCTTCAAATTCTTCTTCTTCCTCTCCAAATTCTTCATCTTCTCATTCTTTTTTAAAATCGTTTTATCTAACATTGTATTTTACTCCTAGTTTTTATTTTTCTTTCATTCATATTCTTCTTTATATTGAATGTTAAATTATTAATTTTATTATTTGGTGAATAAACATTAAAGTTATTTATTATGCTATTAATAATATTTTGAATTCTATATTTATAGTTATAAAAATACTTTAGTTGATTTAATTTTAAAAATTTTACTAAATCAATTGAAATTTTGATTATTATTTTACCATAAATTTTTAAATTCATAAACAAATCGTAAAGAAAATCTATATCTATATTTGCGAAGTGATTTTGGTGAATGAAGCTCTCTCATATAATCTCACTAAATATTTATACAATTATTTAAGTATTCATTTTAGCTTTTCTTCAAAGTTGGAAATTGAATTACGCTTATGTCCTTAATGAATATAAAGACTAGGGTGTTTAATTTGGTAATTTTGCTTACGTATGTAATCTTGGCATGTTTAATTATTATTTTTTTGTGATAGATCGTGTATTTAATTAATTTGAAAAGAATATGTACTGTTTTTTTTGTTTGATTCAACAGAAAAGAATAACTAATATTTCATATGCTTTGGTTAATTGATTATTCTGTGATTATCAGTTTATAGTAATTAATTATTCGATGATTATCTTTAAAACCATAGATTTTGAAGTATATAAATACCTCTCTCGTGTTTGAGATTTTTTTTCAACATCGCTCCTTTTTCATATGGGTTTAGGTTAGTTTCATAATATGTTTACTTACCGTGAGACTGATGCTTATTCTAAATATGCTTTCAGATCACGTCTCGGTATTGTGCTTCTTGGGCAGTCGGTCGTATTCTCTATGGTAATGCATTTTCTTTTCTTTTCTAATCTATTATTCTGGTTTGGTTTAATGTTTTGGTATGCCTTTTAACTTTTTGTTTTAAGGTTTTGGTCGTAGTGGTTCCAGATCTTGTGTTTGTGCCTATTCCGATGTCGCGCCTTTGGACAAGTAAGAAACTTTGTGGTTTATTGGTTTTGTTTAAATTCTGTTATCTAGGGAATTAGATTCCAAAATTCTTGGTCGCTTTTCAAATTAAATTTATTTATTTTTGCTCTGATGTATTATAGTTTTTATTTTATTTTAGGTATTTGAATAATGATGAATCAAAATGTAACGATCCGGGCCGGCCCATTTGAATAAGTTTAAATGGATTGATTTGGTTACCTATGTCACCAAAGTGCAATTATCTTTTCGGTCACTGGTCCCGAGAGAACTCCACAGTTAAGGGTGCTTGAGCTGGAGAAGGACTAGGATGGGTGACCTTTCGGGAAGTGATTCCCGAAACCGTGTGAGTGAGGCCAATACACGGGGAAAGATCATGTGGTGATTGCAGGGACAAGTAAATCAATCGGTCGGGCCACCGAGAAAAATAACGCATCGACCGTCGGACAGGGGTTGGGCCCACGAGCCCGACGGAGGGATGGGTGACTCGCCGGTAGGGGCGGTCGGGGTGTTATCAGAGCCAAGAGAAGTCAAACTGGTTCTGTTCCTGGAGACCATCTTGGGGTTTGGGGGTTAGGGTTCACATTGACGGGGTCCGAATTCGGGGACGAATTCCCGTTAAGTGGGGGAGAATTGTAACGACCCGGGCCCGACCCATTTGAATAAGTTTAAATGGATTGATTTGGTTACCTATGTCATCAAAGTGCACTTACCTTTTCCGGTCACTTACCATAAGAGAACTCTATAGTTAAGCGTGCTTATGCCGGAGTAGCACTAGGATGGGTGACCTTCCAGGAAGTCCTCTGCGGAACCGTGTGAGTGAGGCCAAAACACGGGAAAATGTCACGTGGTGATTGCCGGGACAAGTAAAGCAGTCGGTCGGGCCACCGAAGAAAATAACGCATCGGCCGTCGGACAGGGGCGGGGCCCACGAGCCCGACGGAGGGATGGGTGACTCGCCGGTAGGGGCGGTCGGGGTGTTACAAGAATTGTAACGACCCAGGCCCGATCCATTTGAATAAGTTTAAATGGATTGATTTGGCTACCTATGTCATCAAAGTGCACTTACCTTTTCCGGTCAGTTACCCTAAGAGAACTACAAAGTTAAGCGTGTTTATGCTGGAGTAGCGCTAGGATGGATGACCTTCCGGGAAGTTCTCTGCGGAACTATGATTTTGTGTGTTTAAGACCGATCGAACGATTGGAGAAGGAGAGAATATAATGGTTTCGATGGATGATAAAGGTTAGTATTTTTTATGTTGTTTTGGTCAAATACTGTATTTATTAAAGTTTGTGATTTGTTTGTTTTCGATATGTTTGATTTGGTCTGTTTATCAATATGTTTATGCAGTTTTTTAAATTTAATTTGCGATTGTCTTTTTATTTAGGGTTTGGGAACAGAGAGAAATTTTTGGAAGCAAAAACATTCAAAAAGTGATTTTAAATTTGTTTTATTGTCTGTATTTTTGTTTAATTGATCTAATATTTATACGACACAAATCCAATTAAAAGGTGATATAATTTTACAAATTTAGTCTTCCAGATTCACAAGCTTCGAGTCGAAAGGCGAACCGAAAATGTTGTTGGGTGGATCTAATCATCAAGATCGTCTCAAAATATTTGCATAGTCTATTCAAATTATTATTAAACGTATGATCTAATGTCCTTTTTTAATTTACATAACCATCGGACCTTCCACACCGTCACGGTTATGTGTTTTGCTGGGAATTCAGGTTCTAAATCTAGATCTGTCTCTAACGTCGCACTGTGGATTATTACAGTCGGAGCTAGCTGGATCGGCAGTTTCAAGCCTTTGTTGAGGTTAACAACGGCCAACGCTTCAAGGTTTTTTTATCTTTTACCTTCTCTTTTTTTTATTCTTTTCTTTATTTCTTGCGCTATAAGTAATTAGTTTTGGAACTCAGGGAACCTCCTGAAGCCTTTACCCGAAGAGATGTATGACCTGATCAATGCCGCAGACGCCAAAGCAGCCAATACGTCCGCGTTAGAAGCGTAAGTACAAGCTATATCCAATTTTGAGGATGTGTATGCAATCTAGAATCTTTATCTTTTGCATTACCATGCAATCCATGGCGTGGTTTATCCAATTTCGCTAACGCTTCCACCAAGTTCACTCATTCTTTGAAGACGTACGGGATGAAAAAGAGGAGAGCGTGTGCTTGAGTTCGGCCGAAGACAAAGCGGTGGATCGGAGGAGAGATAGGTTTCGTATAGTCACTGAACGAAGCTTTTTACGATCTGCATAGATTCGATTCTGTGATCTTTCCACGTCGACCAAATCACCGACCGAGATCTTTTTTACTTTCAGAAATTGATGGTGCTGCTTAAGTGGGGCAAACGGTTCAAGCACGGGCGAAGAGGCGTGCGAGCGAACCATGACAAGGCTCTGGATTCGTTCCTAAAAGATTGTGAGGTGTCACTTATTTTTTATTTATTTTTCAATTGTTTGTTACCCCATATGTTTATTTAATTCAATATCAATTAAATAAGACAATTTGTTCGGTAACCTGGATTTGGTTTGGTATAATGTTGTATGGGTTCCTGAAAATTATAAGATATTTTTATTATTATAACTCTTTGTGCTTTCTCTTGACTTTCTTCCTTTGAAGAACCATTGACTATTTTCTTAAAAAATCTACACTTCTTTCATACTGCAAGATTTTTTACGAGGAACATCAAGTTCAATTTAGTTCTTTCATTTTCTGGAACAAAAATCAGTATATACAATAAATGCAAACAAGAAAACAGAATATGCTTTGAAGAAATCTTCGACCAACTTACTTGATGCCTTTGAGAGAAGCAAAGAAGATATCTGACTCTGCAGTCAAGTATGCAAGGATGACGAGGAACTCATGACCGCAAGTCTTTTCGCCTCTTCGAGGCGACCAAACCGATTGAGAAGTTCAATGACCATTGAATACTGATCTTCTGATGGCTGCAATTTGTACATCCGGTGCATCAAGTTGAAGAAGCGACAAACTTCATCAGCAAATCCAGCTTGATTGTAAATAGATAAAACTGCTGTAAATGTGAAGGCGTTGGGGGTAAACCCTTTTGATATCATTTGCTCAAAACAGTTTATTGATTTAAACACCTCGATCCCTGCTCTTAGATCACCGTTTTCCACATAGCAGTCAATCATGGCGGTCCACGCTTTCACATTCCTTTGCTCCAACCTCTCAAACAGTCTGACAGGATACTCTGGAACACCGCACTTTGAGTACATCACCATCAAGGAAGTGACTAATGAAACATTTGGCAAGAATAGATTCTTAATAGCATAACAATGGATCTCTTTTCTTTGCTTTATAGCCTCAGCTCTGCACAAGCAGGAAGAACAGTCGCAATTGTGACAACATCTGGCCTAAAAAGCTTTCCTGCTGCATCCAGACAATCGACCGCAAAGCTTGATCAATTCTTCAGTTGGCTGCGTATCCAGACATCAATGCAGTCCAAGAAATGGCATTCCTATGTTTGCAGCCATAGAACACCCGTCTCCCAGAAACCATATCCCCACACTTACAATAAAAATCACCGAGTAAATAGTAAAAGATTTGATGCTTTCAACATACAATGGAAAATCATCCTACATACAAATATGAATGCATTTGTGGAAGGAAAGAGTAAATAGTAAGTCATACATATGTCATTTATTCCCCCCTTTATTATTCTCCACCTTCTGAATTAATTTTTCGAACAAAAAATACAAGCATTTCTGTATTTACTACTATATATTTTAATAAAAGCAAATTTCTAATAAGTAAATTAAAGCTCCATAAAGTAAAATCTCGTGTGAATCTACATATACCTATTAAAGAAGAATTCAATTAGGGGTTATGGATTAACAATTGACTTCATTCACAATCGGAAAACAAGGGTCACATGCTTGCCAAGAAATGACTACTTGCAACTACTCCCCCGGATAAACTGCGCAGGCTAGGCAGGGTTAAAACTTTGTATCGACTACAAGTGTGGTTACTGATAACAGTGACATGTCAAAAATATTAGTCTTGAGAAGTTTTCTATTGTTTTGTGGTGTTGTGATTAGGAAGAACGCTTGGACATATCATCTACATGCACATGGCGCATACCGCTTCTCTAATATTAATACAGAATTGGTACATCATGCATGATCATCCATGGCATATATAGACAATTTAAATTAATATTATTTAGTAATCCTAAATCAATAATTTCTAAATATTATCCAACATTCGTTTCATTTTATGTAATTGTTAAATATCATACTAAAATTTTAATAATAGTATACACCATATGAATTCATTGTGCATAGTAAAATTCAAAAAAAAAAATTTAAATATAAAAGATATTTAGAAAACTAAATCATATTTATAATTTTTTATGGTGTATACTACGTACTAACGAAGCAAAGAATAATCTATGCGCGAGTATGTTAAGCTATTAAATAAGATACTAGAAGAGGATCAAATTGCACTTGAAATCTCCTTAAAAATCCAGATATTAAGCTGTGAGACAGAAAAACATGGTAGACTTTGCTTTTTGCGTAGATAAAGCAGCTGCAAAAATTGAACATCGTGAAACAGGATATAAACTGCTGAAATGTGTTTGGTCACTGTTAGAAAGATGATGGATAATTCTAGGTCATTCCAGGTTTGAAATATCTATTGTGGTTAACCGGTTTACGACATGCTTGATCAAGTGTGGATCAAATCTAAAAAATTGATTAAAGAATCAATTATTGTTTTGAGATTTTGGTTAACAATGCATGATTTTATAAAATGCAATAAATCATCCGGTAGTAAATTTATCGTCTTTAGAGCTCTTTCCAGTGATATTTAATGATGGGGATGAGATTTTGGATAGAACGATGCATGATATTATAAAATGTAATATATTATCCGGTGGTAAGTTTATTGTCTTTAGAGGTCTTTCCAATGTAGCTTAATGCTTAATGCCACTTTAAATTTTTGGTTTATGTGGTATAACTGCAAGGTGTTGGTACTTACAATTAACATGTGACTTATAGCTGGAGATAATAGTCATGAGGTGGTTGAGCTAGCAATTGTTTTCTAAATATATCTTAGATATTGGTTATGGAAAGATAAAAAGAATGTTATCGAAAAATCCGAGATTGATATTCGCGAAGATTTGATCATTGATTGTGAAGATCCTATCAAAGCAATTGTAGTTGAAGTTTATGGATGGTCGTTTGCCTCAAAAACGGATCCTAATTATTTTCATGAGATGCGATACTAAGTCCAAGGAACGACAATGTGGAAACACTAAATGACTACATGCTCTCATCTATTAGTATAACACTCATTATATCACAAATTAAATAATAAATAATTTTTCATTTTCATCCACCAAATAATATATTTAATAATCCAACACTCAATCCGAGAAAGAAGTTGAAATAATAAAAATAAAAACCAGGAGTACGATTAAATGCCGGATAAGATGAGACGTTGAAAAAAGAATAATGAGATGTATGATTTGGAGAAGAAGAAGAATAGTCGAAAGAACATGAATAAGAAAAAGGAAAGAAGCAGAAGAAAGCAAGAATAGAGAAGAAGAAAGGAGAAGAAGAAAGAAGTAAAACGAAAGAAGAAGAAGATATAAGAAGAAGGAAGACGAAGAAAGAAGAAAAAATAAGAAAGAAAAGAAGACGGAGAAAGAAGAAGAACAAGGAAGAAAGAAGAAGAAAAAGAGAAAAAAGAAGAAAGAATAATAACTTATTGAAGGAGAAGAAAAGGACGAAGAAAAGAAAAAAGAAACATAAGAAGACGGACAAGACGAAAACGTAGAAAAAGAAAATGAAGATTTTAGAGAAGAGAATGAATATTTGGAAGAAGAGGAATAAAGCCGGGGAAGAAAACACTACGATTTTTAAATTAATCATGTCCACGGAAGACGAAGATGAGATAAAGAAGAAAAATCAGAAAAATTAGACGAAGAATGACTCGAAAAAGACAAGAAGTCGAAGAAGACACATACAATAAAGAAGAAGAAGTAGAAGGCGAAGATGATGAAGAAAAGGAAGGAAATGATGAAGAAGAATAAACAAATGAAAGATAGAGAAGAATAGGAAGAAGAATACTAAACCGATAATAAGAATTTGAAAAATACAAACACGAAGACCGGAATATGAAGATGACTAAGTAGGAGAAGATGAAGATGAAAAAGGAAATGAAAATAAAATCAGAAGAATAAGAAATCAGAGGAGATGAAGAAGACAAGTGCATTGAGTTTGGAGAAAGAAAAAGAAGATGAATAAAACCTGGAAGACAAAGAAGAAGAGTAAGTCGTAGAAAGAGAAAGTGATGAAAAGGAAAAGTCGAAGATAATGAAAAATAATTGGCGTTTAGATTAAGGTAGAATAAGTAGAATAAAAAAATCAAACGAACCCAAAAAGTTTCATGTCTTAGAACATAATGATAGAGAGAGAAAGATAAACAGAAGAACGGCATTCATATTGCATGTGGCCCTTAAACGTTTCGATTAGGGTAGAAAGGATAAAAATAAAATCTAAAAAATAAAATAACATAAGAAGAAGAAGAAGTTAAAGCAGAATAAGTAGAAGATGAGAAAGAATACAAAAAACAGGATAATAAGATGTCAAAAAGACGAAAATAATGAAGAAAGATAAAGAAGAAGAAAGAAGGAAACAAGAAAGAGAAAATCAACATACACTATTAGAATGAGAAAATGAATAATTTGTATTGCAAATCTCATTTTGTTTATGAATTTAGAAAATATGAATATTTATTTGTATATCATTTTTTAGTTGGCTTATCTTACAGATAAATGAATAATCAAATATTTTTTGGGGGAATTGATGAAAATGACCTATTATTTGGTTTTTTTGACAAAAGTAAACCCCCTATTGCATGTTTGGCAAAAGTAACTCATAGGAGTAGTGAAATTACAACTCCCTCCCTTATGAGCAAACAAAAAACGTTCTCCACAATGACGATTTTAACCCGCGGAAGTCTGCTTACTCATAAAGCAGACTTCGTTTGTAGACTTCTTTACTTATAAAGAAGTCTACTCCGTAATTATTTATTAAATTTTAATTATAAAAATCATTAAAAATAATTTGATAAAAATTTTGTATACATAAACCAAACCTATGCATTTTACATCTTTAAAAAACAAAATTTCATACTAATGATTCAATTTAAAGCAACAAAAATGAATTAGGTTAAAAGCCAATACAACCATACATAGACTTCTAAAACAGACTTCGTTTGTAGACTTTTAAAGAAGTCTACTCCGTATTATTTATTAAATTTTAATTATAAAAATCATAAAAAATAATTTTATAAAAAAATTGTATACATAAACTAAATCCATACATTTTACATCTTTAAAAAACAAATATTCATACTAATGATTCAATTTAAAGCAATAAAGACTAATTAGGTTAGAAATCAATACAATTCTATGAAGTCTGCTAAAGAAGTCTACTAAATAAGTAAATTTTAAATTTTAATTATAGAAATTATACAAAATATTTTGATAAAAAATTCTATACATAAACAAAACATCGACAATTCGCATCTATATAAAATAAAATATATTGAAAATGAATCAATTTATAAGTTCATGAGTATACGGTTCAAAAGGGTTAGGGTTTGAGGTTTAAAGTTTAGGGTATAAGAGAGTGATTGTTAGAGTAATGGGTAAAATTCTTTATAAATTATAGTTTATGGTCCGGTTAACGATTTAGTGTTCATATCTTTGTTATTTTAACTCTAAATTGTGAATATGCTAACACAACTAATGTATCATATAAATTTTAACCTAAAACATTCGATTTAGGGTTTAGGGTTAAGGAGACTTCATCATAAGACTTCGTTTGTAGACTTCAAAAAGAAGTCTACTCCGTAATTATTTTTTAAATTTTAATTATGAAAATCATAAAAAATAATTTGATAAAAAAATCGTATACATAAATAAAATATATACATTTGGCATCTAAAAAACAAAAGTTCAAACAAATGAATCAATTTAAATCAACAAAGACAAATTAGGTTAGAAACCAATACAACTCTTAGAAGTGTACTAAATAATTAAATCTTAAATTTTAATTATAAAAATTATAAAAAAAAATATTTTGATAATAAAATTATGTATAAACAAAATATAGAAAATTGATATCTATGTAAAATAAATTTTCATGAAAATGAATCACTTTATAAGTTTCATGAGTATACGGTTCAAAAAGGTTAGGTTTTGAGGTTTAAAGTTTAGGGTATAAGAGAGTGATTGTTAGGGTAATAGGTCAAATTCTATATGAATCATAGTTTATGGTTCGGCTAATGATTTAGGGTTCATATCTTTGTTATTTTAATTCTAAATTGTGAATATGTTAACAAAATTAATGTATCATATAAATTTTAATCTAAAATATTCGATTTAAGGTTTCAGGTTAAGTAGACTTCATTGGAAAACTTCGTTTGTAAACTTCAAAAAGAAGTCTGAAGTTCAAATTAAAACTAGCGGGAAATTGATTTTTTTAACTAAATGGGCGGGAACTGGATATAGAGACTTCTTTGGTAGACTTCTTTTGTAGACTTCAACTGAAGTCTACTTAACCAAAATTTTTAATTATTCCTGAAATTTATCCTTTATATAGAGTTTAACCTAATTGTNATAACATTAATCTGGTGAAAGCAAAATTTATTTAAGTAACATATGTACTTAATTTTATTTAACAGATCAATAGTTTGATAAAACTTTATTTTGTGATATATCTTATGTAAGAGAAAATCAAATTGAAAAATGATTCAGCGATCCAAGATAATGAAAACAATGATTCAGAAATCGAAGATAATGAAAACAATGATTAAGCGATTGATTTTTTTTCATAAAGATGTTTAAGTGAAGAAAATCAATGTTGAAAGATTTCATCATGATTCAGTGACCGATTGAAGATGATAAATTTAACTTTGAAACTGATAGGAATTTTGTATTTGATCGAGAATTTTGGATATTTTGATTAGGTTTGTTTTATTATTTGTTTGTGTAGTAAATAATAATATGATTAAATGCCACAATGGAGATTCATGATATGTCTAAATTGAGCGATGAAGCTTCAAAATTCATAAGAACCAAGTTTGGTTTGCAGTATTTTTGAAATGTTCGGTTGATAATTTCTAGAGAAATAGTGAGTTGTGTTTCCGGGGATGGAATCCTTCAAGAAAAGCCAATACGAGTGGTCAATGGATTGGGCTAATAGTCTTGGTCTGGTATCGAGCTGGTCTGTCTCATGTCTCACGTTGTCTGGACTCTAGATGGACTCATTAATTCAGTCCAAGGTTGTTCGGGGATGGACCGCTTCCTATGTGAGTTGTGCACTCCAAGTTTGGGTCTTATGTTATTGTTGAGCTCGCGATAGGAACTTATGATTATTGTTGCAATACTCCTTCATTAAGTGACTTGAATTGGCTCTTGCGTTTAGATTGTGGTTCTTCTCTAATGGACAGTAGGTGGATGTGTGCACTATTAATCAAATGATGATAAATTGGTTGGAGCACCTCCTTGCATGTTGCTTGTGATGAACATCTTGTTGGCTCTGTAGTGAGGTATCGGATCCTACTAACATAGTACTTTTTTTACTTCTTGCGGGAAAATTCCTACCACGTGTCTCTTATCCAAATGAAACTCTTTAATTCTTCTCAAGTTGAATTTCCTAGTACTTGTCTCTTATCCGTTATGACTTCTCTTGGATCCACCATTTTCACGGGTTCTCGGATGAGTTGTTTGATGGCCAAAGTAGTTTCTCCCTCTTTGGGGAGTTATGGTACCAAAACCACTAGTCTAAGTCCCTATCCCACCTTAAGTAAGCGTCATAATATTTTTTTGCTGTAAAAACATAGAGCTTAGGTTCAAAATTAGGATAACGAAAGGTGTGGTTGCTGCCATGGCTCATCAGATACGTTAGTGGTTTGTCTTAGATGATTTGGTTAAAAGAGGATTTGAAAACAATAATAGATTGTTGCTCAAAAGAACTTATTGAGATATGAAATATAAAGATAGCTCATTTGAGCTTTATTGGGCAAAGAATGTATATAAGAGAAAGAGAACTTTAGGTTGTCACCAAGATGAATATAATGTCGATTGATCTATCATAAAGTGAAGAGAAGGAGGCTGCTATTTTGAGCAGCCGAAGTTACTTCCATATTGTGGTTACACAAATATTTATATGAATCTATCATGCTAGAGAGCACAAGCCCAAGATTATAATCAAGCCCATTACCCATGTATCTAGGGTTTCTCTAGCATGATAGATTCATATAAATATTTATGTAACAACAATATGGGAGTAATTAGAACCTGGTCTTTAGTTCCACATACGACATATATGAATGTGTTAGGCATCACGTGGGTTTCAGAACCAAACTCAATGCATATGGTTCACTTGACAAATTAAAAGCTCGCTTAGTTGCTCAAGGGTTTAATCAAGAAGAAGGGATAGATTACCTAGAGACATACTGTAGCATCCGCGACCAAGAAATCTGATTATGGTCGAGTGGGTCGTGGGATGGCCGATGTAAATATGTTTAGGGTCGAGTGAGTTTCGACTGTCAGTGAGAAATGTCTGTATAGTGATTGTGTCCGTGAGAAATAGACTGTACCGTGGCTCTATTCGAGTAATAACCTATTAAGTCCGAGAGAAGTTTGGAAAGTGCGGAGTAAAATATTAAGTGTCGAGAGAAAAAGGGCTGAGCCCGTGAGCCTTGAGTTTGGTCAGAAAAAGTTAGAGTTTTCCTTGAGGAAAAAGGATTTCTCGCGTGAATAGTCGAGCGGCACGAGTTTTAGCCGAGAAAAATTAAATTGGACCAGCTATAACCGAGAGAAAACCTAAACGCGTCAGCTAAGTCTTGGCTGAGCGGTTTAGTTAGGATTTTCACCTTATAAAAAGGGATTTCTTCCAAGGCCGCATCATTCTACCAAGAAATATCCGAGAGAAAGAACCCTAGTGCGATTTCTGCAGAGAGAGATCAAGTTTCACCGAGAGATTGTCTGAGAAATCTCACCATTTTCGAGGGTTGTTCGAGTAATATGAGGGATTATCCGAGAGTTATCCGAGAAAGAGGAGTTTGTCCAAGCAATTCCGAGAGCTGTCGGGAGATCACATGTTCCATTCTAATTCTACGATTTATGTCCGAGTTAATCGACTTGGAATAGCCGATTTACCGAGGGAAGGATAGAGTTTGTCCGAGGATTTCTGACCGGATCGTGAGATAGCCGAGAGCAGCCGATCGGGCGATCCGATATCAAAGTAATAGTCGTGGCATGTCGACTGCATCCGAGAGACGCGTGACTGTCACCGAGAAATTTCAGTTCTGATCGAGTTTTCACTGAGAAACATCCGATCAAATCCGTTTTTCTGATTGTCTAAGGTGAGTGCGTGACTGTGCCTTGTATCTAGGATCGTATGATTGCTAGATTCTGATATTTTATTGATTGCTTGTGTAAGTTAGTGGCTTCGGCTTAGCAAAGTCAATATTTCTGTGATTGTGATTTGGTTAAGAGTGAATCTTGAGAATACCTGATGTCTAACTAGCTCGTTTGGATAGCCGGATCGTGTCTCTTGCTTGGAGGATGTGTGATTCTCGCCAGAGCAGAACCGAGTCCATAAGTCATGATCCGCGAGTTAGGGTAGATGATCATTCTGTTTATGTGCTTGCTTGCTAAGTGTTTAATATTATGTATGGATTGATAGTATGATTCCGTGACTGGTACTGGCTAAGGTGTTACTGGATGACCGTATTCACTAAGCATTTATGGTAATGCTTATGCCTCTCTTTTTGAGTGTGCAGGTAAAGAAGTTATCCGAGACGTTTAGTTCTGAAGGCGAGACGTGCATGCAGTGAAGAAGGAGTGGATTATGATTGGGTTTTGGGGGTTTTATTCGTTATAAGTTGTTCTGATTTTTGGCTTTGGTGTTATATTTTATAACTTAATCGAATTTGATAAGTTAGGTTGTACGTTATGGATATTGATTAATTATGCAATGAAAATGAATGTTTCATGAATCTACTATGTCGTTTATGCTTAGAAAAATCTGAAAATATGCTATCTTTGCATTATGTCCGTAAGTTAGACTCAGGACAGTCCGATCTGGATAGAAATATCGGGTTGGATCGCCACACATACAGTCATGTGGTCCGGACAGCAACCGTTCGAACTGTTCTTCACACTGCAACGATTATGTAATGGGACATAAAACAAATGGATGTCACAAATGCATTTATTCATGGAGATTTCACTGAAACGGTGTATATGAAGCAGCCTGTTGGATTTGTTGACAAAGCTAGACCTGATTATGTTTGTCATCTTCACAAGTCTCTATATGGTTTAAAATAGTCTCCATGGGCTTGGTTTGATAAGTTCAGTAATTACTTGTTGGAGTTTGGCTTTGTTTGCAGCATCAAAGATCTGTCTCTGTTCGTTTATACAAAGGATCGTTGATGACATGATCATCATTGGTAACAACTTTGAAACAAGAAAAAAATTTCTTGATATTCTGAATAAACAATTCCGCATGAAGGATCTTGGTCAGATGAAATACTTCCTTTGGATCCAGGCTCAGTTTTATGAAGAGGGTCTGTTTCTCCCGCAACAGAAATATGCAGAAGGCTTACTTGTTGTTGCTGCAATGAGTGATTGTACTCCTATGCCAACGCCATTGCCACTGCAGCTAGATAGAGTTTCAAATCAAGACGAACTCTTCTCAAATCCCACGTATTTCAGGAGCTTGGCTGGTAAATTACAGTACCTTACTTTAACTCGTCATGACCTGCAGTTTGCTGTCAATTTTGTATGTCAGAAGATGCATGCTCCCACTACCTCCGATTTCAACCTTCCAAAGCGCATTATGCGCTATGTGAAAGGAACAATAACAATGGGAATCAACTTCAGAAAATGCTCTGATTTTACTCTCCGAATATACAATGATAGCAATTGGGCTGGTTGCAAGGAGACTCGCCGTTCCACTGGTGGTTTCTGCACGTTTCTTGGCAGTAATATTATATAATGGTGCTCCAAGAAGCAACCCACAGTGTCAAAGAGTTCAACTGAGGCAGAGTAGAGAGCAATGTCAGAAGCTGCATCTGAGATCACTTGGTTTTGCAATCTTCTAAAAGAGCTCGGCATTCCTGTGCACACAACACCAGAGCTCTTCTGTGATAACCTCTATGCTTTTCTTCTCACTGCAAATCCATCATTCCACTCGAGAACAAAACATTTTAAAAGGGATCATCATTACATTTGAGAGAGAGTGGCGCTCGGTACAGTTATTGCGAAGCACATCCCAGCTCATCAACAGATTGCTGATATTTTCACCAAGTCGTTACCGATTGCAGCGTTTACATCTCTTCGTATCAAACTTTGTGTTGCCGTGCCTCCTACACCTAGTTTGAGGGGGCTATTTAAACACAAAACTGAAACAGGCCAGAAAGTCTGGAGGCCCAAGTCTGCTCAACAAGACAATCAGAGTGTTGGGCCACAGAGAAGAGAAGCCCACACAAAGTCAGAATTGTGTGGAAGGTACACAACGGTTATGTGCTCTGTAAGAAGACAAAAACAAAGCTGGCAACCATGAGAAAGGTGAAAAAGATCATCGTACAGGAAATGTGTTTTCAATCGTACAGGAAATGTGTTTTCAATCCCAACCACAAACAAATTTGATGTTTTAAGAGAAGGTTAGATTAATGGCATTCTATATGCAATCCTTAAAGTTTTAGGCTTGTATAAAAACTTATACTTGTAACACCAAAACTCTTAAGAAGGAAATGAAATCAAAAAATATTCAAGTCATGTTTTATCAAAGTTTTAGATTTGCGTACATTGGTGGCTCTGAATCAATTTCCTTGTAGCATTTGCTTCTTCCAACCGTTGCATATGGGTGATGGCCTCACAATTTGTTACTAATGAGTCAAGTCGATTTTGAATTATCTCGAGCTCTCATCAACTCCTTTTGATCCATGTCCTCATGATTATTTTTTTTTTGTCAACGTCCTTATGATTTTTTTTTTTTGTACACAAATACGATTTGTTCTCTTAAATTTTTATTTTTGTACACAAATACCAAAAATATTTTTTTTAAAATAGCAAAGGAAATTTAAAGATTTTATGAAAAATAAAAATTGGATAAATAAAGGGAATCTTTTTTTTTTGGTTTGAAGAAAAGATAAATATAAACTTTGATGACAAAAAAAAAAGAAAAGAAAAGATATCTTATTATATAAAGTAGGATGCGTCAAAGTTGCTAATTAACATGATCGTGACACGTGTGGCAAGTTAATCGATAAGATTTTGACACGTGTTTTAATTAAAATATATAATAAAGGAAAAATATACTAATCCTAAAAGAAAAAGGAAATACTACTATTTTAAAAAGAAAAATAAATAAAATAAAAGAAAAGATATCTTATTATAAAGAAAAAATATACTAATCCTAAAAGAAAAAAGAAATTACTATTATTTTAAAAATAAAAATAAGTTAATCGATAAGATTTTGACACGTGTTTTAATTAAAATATATTATAAAGAAAAAATATACTAATCCTAAAAGAAAAAGGAAATACTACTATTTTAAAAAGAAAAATAAATAAAACAAAAGGAAAGATATCTTATTATAAAGAAAAAATATACTAATTCTAAAAGAAAAAGGAAATTACTATTATTTTTAAAACAAAAATAAATAAAATAAAAGGAAAGATGTTTCAATATTACTAAAAATAAAAAATAAACGTCAAAGTTAGTAATTAATATGATCGTTACACGTGACAAATTAATCAATAAAAGAAATAAAAAGAAATTAACTAGGATATATTCAATTTAATAAAAAGAAATTAAAACAAAAAGTAAATTAGATTAACTAATATATATTTCAATTAAAAAAGAAAATTCTAGATGCTAATGATATGACATTTGACGATGATGAGTTTAATGTGGAGGAGGATAGCAAGAATCATGTAGAGAAGCTTTTGATGCGATTCTTGAGAAGTATAACTTTTCTAGAGAGCTAAAATCTCATATAAGGAAGAAACAAAAAGTAAGTTAAAAAAAAACTTGATTAACTAGGATATATTTCAATTAAAAAAAGAAAATTCTAGATGCTAATGATATGACATTAAACGATGATGAGCTCAATGAGGAGGAGAATATCAATAATCATATAGAGAGGCTTTTGATGCGAGTCTTGAGAAACATAACTTCTCTAGAGAGCAAAAATACCATATAAGGAAGAAACAAATAAGTAAATTAAAAAAAAAAATTGATTAACTAGGATATATTTCAATTAATAAAAGAAAATTATAGATGCTAATGATATGATATTAAACGATTATGAGCTCAATGAGGAGGAGGATATAAGGAATTATGTAGAGAGGCTTTTGATGCGAATCTTGAGAAACATAACTTCTCTATAGAGCAGAGAGATCATATAAGGGAGATGAATGTGGAGAAAAAGAGAGACTTTATTTGCCTGAAAAAAAATTAATGAGAAAATTGTTAACATACTCGAATTGCATACCCAGGTTTTTAACGCAGCTGAACAGTAAAAGATAGTTAATAAAGTTTGTGAACTATATGATAAGTAGGATTAATGTTGTTTAGGACCCGCAACAGATTATGTGTTCTGAATATTTTAATTGAAAATAACTAAAAATTAAAATAAATAAATAACTCTTAGGTTTCGATTTTCTGTTTTTCATATATTTTTTTCTAGTAGTGATCAGATTTTGTTTTCTATTTTCTTTTTTGATGCGAGTCTTGGGAAACATAACTTTTCTAGAGAGCAAAAATATCATATAAGGAAGAAACAAAAAAGTAAATTAAAAAAAAATTGATTGACTAGGATATATTTCAATTAAAAAAAAGAAAATTTTAGCTACTAATGATATTACATTAAACGATGATGAGCTCAATGAGGAGGAGGATATCAAGAATTTTAGAGACTTTTGATTCGAGTCTTGAGAAACATAACTTCTCTAGAGAGCAGAGAGATCATATACGAGAGATGAATGTGAAGAGAAATATAGACTTTATTTGCTTGAAAAGAGTTAATGGGGAGATCGTTAACATACTCGAAGGACTCGAATTGCATACCTAATTTTTTAACGTAGCTTAACAGAAAAAGATAGTTGAAAAAGTGTGTGAACTATATGAGAAGTAGAGTTAATGTTGCTTAGGACTTGCAACAGATTCTGTCTTTTGAATATTTTAATTCAAAATAAATTAAAATTAAAATAAATAAATAACTCTTAGGTTTCGATTTTGTGTTTTTCATATATATTTTTCAGTAGTGATCCGGTGTTGTTTTTTATATTCTTAAAAAAATATTTTAACGGGTTTTAAATTTTATTATAATAAATTCGCGTATATGCGGATCCTAATCTAGATTTTAGTTATGATAAAAGTAGGATAATTAATTCGTCAAAAATATATATATATATATATATATATATATATATAAATAGATAAAACATTAGAATTCAACCTAATTCATATAAGAGTATTAAAACATATATATTTGGAATATTAAAAGTAAAATTTTTGCTTTTACATATTATCCGATTTGTTTTCAATTTATTTTTACGAATTTAAAATATTTTATTAAAAACCCGCATATATGCGTGTCTTATTCTAGTAATATATATAAAAACAATTCAAAAATAGCAGAAATTAATTTTTTCTTGTATATGTTTTTTTTTTGGTAAACGAAGCAAACAAAACAGAGAATAAACAGTTTTTCTTTTGAATGTTTTCGATATAAAATGAAAAAAAAAAATTCAGAATATTAAATAAATTAAAAAAAAAAAGAAAAGATAGATTCATGGCCTGGTCTGGCTCATGTCTGCCGTGGTCAGAACTGTAGATGGAATCATTAAATTAGTCCAAAGTAGTTCGAGACTGGACTGCTTCGTATGGGGGTCGTGCCCTCCAAGTTTGAGCCTTGTATCATTGTTGTGCTCGGTAGAAACTTGTTGATTGTTGTTGCAATTCTCCTTGAGGAAGGTCTGGAACAGTTTCTTCTGCATCATGGTTGTTTTCTTCCAATTGGTTCTTGGATCGCGTGGGACATCTTCTACGGTTCAACTCCCATAAGTATTGGTTTGATGACCTCACCATGGTTGGAGAAGAAGCTCGAGGAAGTAAAGATTCCAAATTAAATTAAAAAAAAAACTAAATACCAAAACCATATACGTAGTTTCTTTATTAAAAAACTTAATAAAAACAAAATAAAACCCATTAAATTATAAGGTATATACACTTCAGAAGACAAGGAAAGACAACACGAATGATTTGTCGACGAAGAGAGAGACCTCTCACAATCACTAGTTCACTACAAAGAAAACACATCGATTTCTGAAGATCATATTTGTCAAAAATCCGCAAACAAAGGTTCGTCGGAATTCGAGAATCGAAAATCCATATTTGTGGGAAATTTGACGAAAATTTTCGGCGATGTCTCCGGCTAAGCAAAAAGAAAAATGGGCGATAAGATGAGATTGCTCCTGTTTCTTTCACAATTCTTTTTTTTTTCTCACGTTTCATGATTTTTTTTTTAATTGTTTGTTAAATAGAAAGGCGTTTTAGAATTTTTTATTATTAAGTTGTGGTGTAAATTTTCAATGTGAAGCTTAGCCATTTTTGAAAAGTTTTTCTCGAGGTAGAAATTAATGATATGGTCGTTGCTTCTCGTGATCATAACAGCAAAACACTTAGGGATTATATGCAGGACGGGTTCAACATTATTATGAGCTTTAGGATTAAAAAAAAAATTAGACTCCTAAAATTTTATTTCTTAGGTTTTTTACTGAATATTTTTTATTTTAAAGGTTTTTCTTTGTAACTTTTTTATAAATAAAAAAATATATACTTATAAAAATATTCATGGGCCCTTTTTATTTTAAAATTTTAAAATATTTAAAAAAAAATTATAAAAAAAATTATTAAAAAAAAACCGAACCCCTTAATTATTAGGACACAAAGTTGGACTCGGGACGGTCGCACTGATTCTCCCCCAAGTTAGCCGGCCCTGATTATATGCAGTGTTTCGGGCAGGCAAAGTAATGGCGTTATGATCTAACTTACAGTCCAAGTTACCACATAGACAATGTTTTGAAGATTGGGAACGATCCCAAGGATGCTTGATTACTCCATTCAATTCATTGATCATTCATTCTCCTTTGCTATCAAATCCAGTGGTTCCGACACGAAATCTAGCTAGGGTTTCGTAGCCTAGAACGTTTGGGAGAAATTTACATGTAAAATTTGACCAAAGGAAACCGAAAGATAAGGTGAAGCTTTTATACAAATATTTGAGAATTAGAGAGGGAAAGAGATTTGTAAATCGGTGCTTAAAAAGGCGAGTGATTTCGTTCTCTCGTTTTTCTTATCAAAAGATTTTCCCTTTTGTTTTTTTAGATCGATTGAACATATGTGCAAAATTATTTAAGTATAGACCTCGAATTATTTTTATTCCAACCATCATTGGTGTACTAATCGTATCATTGAAAAAAACTACTCCAATATGCAACTCATGTACCGAAAGCCTAAAGCAAATTGCCTAAACCTAATGAAAATTGCCTATTCTCGGATAGCTAAATTAATATTCTTCAAATTTCCAGTGAGTTTGAGCAGCATCAAACATTAGGAGCACTTAAAAATTAGTCAAATAAACAACGACGACAGAAGCAGCTTCTAAAGCTCTATCAACACTTTTGGTGTGTACTAGCAACAGAAAGTTTCTGTGCATTTATTTGTTGAGATGAGCATGGCTAACTCTTTTGGAGTAGGATGAATTCAAATGCGTCTTAGAATTAAGAACTAAGACATTGAGTTGATTACTTTTGTTGACATTCTTGGATATTGAACTCCTACTTTCACACCTCTCTCTTAGATGTTTCATGTTTGTTTGCTTGAGGGCAAGCAAAAGGCAAGTTGAGTCGATTGTTGAGATGAGCATGGCTAACTCTTTTGGAGTAGGATGAATTCAAATGCGTCTTAGAATTAAGAACTAGGACATTGAGTTGATTACTTTTGTTGACATTCTTGGATATTGAGCTCCTACTTTCACACCTCTCTCTTGGATTTGTCATGTTTGTTTGCTTGAGGGCAAGCAAAAGGCAGGTTTGGAGAAGTTGATAGTTAGCATATTTACACCATTTAACATCAATTTAGGGTAGCTTTTGCATTGTTTCATGCATATAACTTGTCTATATAGTCTAGTTTGCATCCATTTTAGAGTAAGTGCGTCTTAGCCTAGGTCTTTGCATATTCGTTGCATTTGGAGTGTTTCTAACGTGTCTTTGGAGCTAAAGAGACCATTTGAAGTTTGGTGGATGAGTTAGAATCAAGGAGGAGCTGAAATGAAGTTGACAGAAATCGTCTGGCGTCACATCGGTTTGTGGTGCATCGGACAACAAACCGATGCAAGGCATCTTGAAGTTGCATCGGTCAGATGTGCATCGGACAACAAACCGATGCAAGGCATCCTGAAGTTCCCATCGACCAAAGGTACATCGAGCAACATACCGATGTGAAGCGACCAGAGTTTGCATCGGTTTATTGCCATCGGACAACAAACCGATGCACTGCCAGACGAAGGCCAAAAACCGTGTCAACACCCGGTTTGTTCCGGATTGACCCGGTTCGCGCACTGTTCGCTATAAATACCAAAAAATTATTTTTTCTTATGTATCATTTGTTCTTATTTAGAAAACCTTTCCTTTTGGTTTCTAAGTGATTTTGTTAGATCTTTTTAAGAGTTTATGCAATTTAGAGTTTATCTTTCTTAATCTTTCATCTTTTTATCTTTCTAATCATGTTTATCAACTTTTCCTTCATGGGATTAGGGGGCTTAATCATGATTAGTGAGTAGTTCATTAGGGTCTAAGGATGAGTTAAATTTATGGTGTTTTAGGGATTAATCTTGATGTCTATGCCTTGATTCTTTCATTTCACTCCATGTTTAGTGATCTTAATGCTAGTTTAGCCATGATCAAGCTAAAACTAGGCTTTAGGGAATTTTCCACCCACAAGGTGTTTGATGAAATTCTCCAATCAACTAAACAAGGGATTTACATTCCTAGCTCATGATAGTGATTGTCTAGGTGTTTATTAGCATTTTAGAACTAATAATTAATACTTGTTAGCTTACTTTTTACAAATTAGAGTTTGATCTTGATTAGGATGTTTAATGATGTGATTAGTGCCGTGAAAGTTAATTAGTCTTGCTTTTGAGTTCTAAGCTTAGGGAATAGCATATATTGTGATTGATTTACAAAAAAACCAAGCTGAGGTTCTTGAAGCACCCAAAGTCAATAACCCCATCCTTGGATTCGTTTTAGTCAATGGATAATCTTGCTTAGTAATTAATTAGTCTTTGATTTCCTTAATTAGCTTGTCATTTGCTTAGTTAAGGTTCTAGTTCATTTTGTTTGATTGGTTTGATTGGTTTGACCACTTAGATTGATAGCTAAACACAAATCTTTATATGCTTCCTTAGATTAATGAGTTTTATGCATTCCTATTGTCACAGTCAACCCCAATCTGGATTGATCCTCAAGTACCTACAATGACATGAGAGGGTTTGAGTAATTGATAGCAAAAAAAAATCTGCTTATCAATTTGGCGGCGTTGCCAATTTGAGGTTTAGTTTTGTGCATTAGGATTTTATTCTACTTGAGACTAAGCTTTATTTTTCTTTTGATCACTAATCTCTTTTGCTTGATTTGCTCTTTGTCTCTATAGGTGCATGAACTTGAGATCTAGAGGCCCTAATAACCTTGTTGAGCCACCAGACAACATACACCGATTGAGTAGAAGAGCCATTGCAAGAAGAGAGCAAGAGCGTTTAGAGCACATAGCACGTTAGGGTATGGAAAACCCTCAAGGTTTGGGTGGTAATGGACCACAACAAGGAGCTCAGGGGAATGAGTCTCAAGCACCTAGAGTGCCTCAACACCCACAACGCCAACCTAGGCACATTAGGGCTGGTGATGCTCTTAACACTCATGCCACTAGACATGGTATCATCCCTCCTCCAGTTGAGAACAACAATTTTGAGATCAAGGGTGGGTTGATATCAATGGTGCAAAACAACAAGTTTCATGGCTTGGCTATGGAAGATCCTTTAGACCATTTGAATGAGTTTGATAGGATTTGTGGCATGACCAAGATCAATGGAATTTCTGAAGATGGTTTCAAGCTGAGGTTGTTTCCCTTCTCTCTTGGAGACAAAGCACACCAATGGGAGAAGAATCTTCCACAAGGTTCAATCACTTCATGGGATCAATGCAAGAAGGCTTTTATTGCCAAGTTCTTCTCCAATACAAGGACATCAAGGTTAAGAAATGAGATCTCTAGCTTCACTCAAAGGGCTAATGAGAACTTTTGTGAAGCATGGGAAAGGTTCAAAGGGTATACAACACAATGTCCACGCCATGGTTTCTCGGAGGAGTCTCTCCTTAGCACTTTATACCGTGGAGTTCTCCCAAAGTTCAGAATGCACCAGATTGGGATCTCCCTTTTGAGATCATGTGTGATGCAAGTGATTATGCAATGGGTGCAGTTTTGGGGCAAAAGAAGGACAAGAAACTTCATGTCATCTACTATGCAAGTAGGACCTTGGATGACACTCAAGTGAAGTATGCAACAACTGAGAAGGAGCTTCTAGCTGTTGTCTTTACCTTTGAGAAGTTTAGAAGCTACCTAGTATGATCTAAGGTAGTGGTGTACACTGATCATGGAGCATTAAGGTACATTTATGCTAAGAAGGACACCAAACCAAGACTTCTTAGATGGATACTTCTTCTCCAAGAATTTGACATGGAGATTGTGGACAAGAAAGACATTGAAAATGGAGTTGCTGACCACTTGTCAAGGATGATAATAGAAGAGATCATCCCCATTGATGACTCTCTTCCTGGAGAGCAGCTGATGTTAATCAAAATCCTAGAGAAAGTATACCAAATGGGAAGACAGCTTGAAGAAGCCAAAGGCCTTAAAGAAGGAGAGTTACCTTGGTATGCAGACCTTGTGAACTACTTGGTGGGAATTGATGTGCCTCTAAATCTGGATGCATACAACAAGAAGAAATTCTTCAAGGATGTTTCCCATTACTTGTGGGATGAGCCTTATCTATTCAAGAGGTGTTCTGATGGCCTCTTCAGAAGATGTGTTGCACAATCAGAAGTGAATGGCATCTTATATCATTGTCATGGATCAGCTTATGGAGGGCACTTTTTCACATTCAAAACAGCAACAAAGGTGCTTCAATCCGGGTTTTGGTGGCCAAGTCTTTTCAAAGATGCTCATGCATACATCTCCACGTGTGATGCTTGCCAAAGGAAGGGAAACATAAGTAGGAGAGATGAGATGCCTCAAAATCCAATTATAAAAGTTGAGATGTTTGATGTGTGGGGCATTTACTTTATGGGTCATTTCCCATCCTCTTATGGCAACAAGTACATCCTTGTAGTTGTGGACTACGTATCAAAATGGGTGGAAGCCATCACAAGTTCAACAAATGATTCAAGTGTGGTGGTTAAGCTCTTCAAGACCATAATCTTCCCAAGATTTGGAGTACCAAGAGTTGTGATAAGTGATGGGGGAAGCCACTTCATAAACAAGGTGTTTAATGGGTTACAAAAAAAGAATGGAGTCAAGCACAAGGTTGCAACACCTTACCATCCTTAAACAAGTGGCCAAGTCGAAATTTCCAACAGAAAGATCAAGGCCATCTTAGAGAAGACTGTGGGAGTTACGAGGAAAGATTGGGCGGCAAATCTTGATAATGCACTTTGGGCCTATAGAACCGCTTTCAAGACACCCATAGGAAGGTCACCGTTCACCCTTCTTTATGGGAAGGCTTGTCATTTGGCTGTGGAGCTTGAGTACAAAGCATTGTGGGCAATCAAGCTATTGAACTTTGATATCAAAACCGCCCAAGAGAAGAGGCTGATCAACCTCAAAGAGCTTGACGAGATTTGCTTGGACGCTTTTCAAAGCTCCAAGATCTACAAGGAAAGAACTAATACCTTCCATGACAAGAAGATTGTGCCAAAATAGTTCAAGGCTGGAGACAAAGTGCTGCTCTACAACTCTCGGTTGAAGCTATTCCCGGGAAAGCTCAAATCAAGGTGGTCCGGTCCTTTCAAGATCAAAGAAGTGTTACCTTATGGAACTGTTACTCTATACAGCCAAGGTGGTAAAGGATTCACAGTGAATGGCCATAGGTTGAAGCCATACATGGCTAGTGATACCATCGAAGAGGCAACTTTAGTTTCTCTGCAAGATCCTCCCCAAACCTAAGGGTTTGAAAAGTCAAGCTTAGTGACGTTAAACAAGCGCTATTGGGAGGCATTCCCATGTTTATCCTTGTATATATTCTTGCTTTTTATTTCAATAATGTGTGTTTTGAGTGTTTGTTTTCAGCAGATTTGTCCTCTCCTCCTCCATACCATTCTAGAGGTAACACTCCAATTCCATTGTGCATACCGTTTAGTTTAATTTCTCATATTTTTGTCATATTGATTGGGTCTCTCTTGAATTTTATTACACAAGAGACTGTGTAATTTAAGTTTGGGGGAGAGGTTGAGAGATTTGACTTTATATTTTGTATTTTTTATTTTCTTTTTTGCATACTTGAGTTTCATGCATTCATTAAGGCTTAGAAAAAACACAAAAAACGAAAAATTTGAAATTTTACCAAAAAGAAGCATTTAGAAGTTGTATTTCCATTTTTGGATTGAATCTAGTTGCATTTCATGTAGGCTTGCATTCATATTGCATAGGGAGCAATGATCAGTTTTCCTTGTAAAATGCTGATTTTTAAGATGAAACCCTTCCCCACGTTCATAATTGTTTGATGCATTCAAATGAGTTTGAAGTTAAGATAGCACCACACTTGGAATTCATGTCTTGATGTTCATGTTTTGGTTGAAGTTTGCTGTGAATTGAACTCATTCCTATTTAAAAAAACCATTAATCTTGAATTGCAATTATCATGTTTATACATTGGTAAGTGACTCATTGATATCATATACATATTTGGGATGTCTTTTTCCTTTCTACCACTCTCTTGTTATCCCAAGTAGCTTACCACACCCCTAACCAAACCTTCTTTCATGCCAAAAAGCTCTTGTGTGTGTTATGAGGCCTAATTTTCGAATGAACTTACCAAAAAGTGTTAGGTTTAGCACGACAAGGAGAGTCTTCCATGTAGAACTAGCTCACACATCATTGGGCTAGAAATAAGGTAGGTTGGTTAGCTTAAGTAGGGGCTTGGGTTGTTGTCTAAAAAATAAAATAAAAAGTGGAAAAGAAGAAAAGATTTGGAGAAGGTCTAAGGGGAAACAATTTTGGATTGGTTGGCAAATTTTTTTTGAAAAATAGCTCTAAGTATAAATGTTTGGTAAACCTCTAAGTTAAAGAAAAGAAAAGAAGCCAAAAATGGCAAAAGCATCTGAAGGATGATTAGATTGGTTTACCGAGAAAGTAAAATGAGAGCTAAGTAATGAGAGTAAAAAGCCAAAACCATTCGTTTACCAAAGATTGAAGAAGAGTTTCTCCTAAGAGTTTAAATGGAAGTGAATATGAAGAGATTG